>JAUJYZ010001540.1:657500-880000 GCA_033675265.1 Actinostola sp. cb2023
AGGAGAATTTAGATTTTGATCACAAGCCACATACCTGTACACTGTTCTTGCCCTTCAATCGTGCTGTGGTTAGTCATGGCTATTTTTGTGTTAACTACAGGTGTTCATTATTCCTGGTTGATCATGAACACAATGAGCTTGTCGCTAAAGTGTTTGATGGTGAGATTCCAGGAAACGGCAAACATAAGGTTAGTATCTACAAGTAAAGTACATGACCCAGTCATTTTTTGTGAAGCTATCCATCAACTTTGTGGAAGTCAACATTCCATGTGCAAAGTCTTCCATAAGATTGTTGTTGGTTTTTTTAATTTTTTTTAAATTTTTTTAAATAAATTTATATATATTTTTTTATATATTTTTTTATATATTTTTTATATTTTTATATTTTTAATTTTTTGCTATTATGCTATTACATAACTATAATACACATCAACAAAGCATTAAATGTCACATTACCAATGTTTGTATTATTACATGACCACTTGAGACAAATGTCACATCTTACAGTTTGAACTTTATTTGACTGGAGACATCAAAGAAGCCACTTTCGGCATATTTGTGTATGAATGACAAAAGTCTTATTGCAATTTATTACCCATCGCAACTCATCTCGGGTGGTTGCTCAGTTATGCAAAGTGTAGTACGTAACACAGTGTACATCAACATATATCAAGCATGGATGTTGTACCAATTCCAGGAAGGATGGGACTTGACTATACCCATAAATCAAGGCATTGTTGGTCATGTTGCAGTTACAGGTAACACTATGGTTTATTATCGATTACTTGTTATTGACTGACTAGATGTAAATAATTGTGCAGTGTCAAGCAATAAGGGACCTTTGAACATCCATGCAGGAAACATAACATAGTCCCACAGCTGCTTTCAAGTACAGTGCCAGTCTCTTGGTAGTATGACTCTTAGTACCCTGCGAGCAGAGTATTTTTTCTACTCGCCCAGGAGAGCGACGAGTAGAAAAAACCTCTGCTCGCAGGGTAGACTCTTAGTGAACAACAAAACAAGAGAGAGATATGTGGAAAATACTGAAAAATGAGCTCAAATTTCTGAAACAAAAGCACATTCTCCCTCGAGTCCATTTTGGCTTGACACAGCTCTGTAATAATAGACAAAAATCCCTAAACACATCAATATCCATAGTGATAGAGGCAAAGTGTAATTGTTATAATTGAAGGGCTCGGCCTGCAAGAACAACGTAAGTGATCAAAATCCAAATGTTTACTTGAGATTCTTTGAATTTCAAAGGATAATTTGGGTTTTGCTGACAAGTAACTTACTCTGGTCTTGTACCCCTTCAATCAATATTGCATATTTTAATTTATGGGTAAATAATGCATTTTGTATGTTTTTTGTTAACAGGAAAACTGTTGAATATCAAAGACACGTACAACCACCCACTATTTTACAGAGGACTTGATGAAAAAACAGGCTTTAGAACGAAGTACGTCAAAAATCCAAGCAGTGGTCCTCTTAGAGTCGTTTTCATATGAGTGGGAAGTAGTTACGGTACGGTTCGTGCCGTGCAGTGACGATATTGCGCAATCCGGTGACGGTATCCAGGCATTCTGATTGGTTGAGAAATGATTTCGCATGCTGTGATTGGTTGAATACAATGTCTTCGATTCCGTACGAAAACGACTCTATTAAATACTTCAGTACCTACATTGTATTATAGCGTTGTTTCTTTTCGTAGGAGTATCTTATGTTTTCCAATCAAGGGTGAAGAAGGTTTGTGTAACATACAAAACTAAGATATTTGTTTGTTTGTTTATTTATTCATTCGTTCATTTAGAGGCTTCTGTGAGGGTCAAGGGGATGAGGGTCAAGGGGATGAGGGTCAAGGGGATGAGGGGCAAGGGGTTGAGGGTCAAGGGGATGAGGGGCAAGGGGTTGAGGGGCAAGGGGATGAGGGGCAAGGGGGTGATGGAGAGGATGAGGGGCAAGGGGTTGAGGGGCAAGGGGTGCTCAGAGGCAAGGGATTGAGGGGCAAGGGGGTGATGGAGAGGATGAGGGACAAGGGGATGAGGGGTGCTCAGAGGCAAGGGGTTGAGGGGCAAGGGGGTTAGGGGTGCTCAGGGGCAAGGGGATGAGGGGCAAGAGGTTGAGGGAATGAGGGGGAAGGGGATGAGGGGCAAGAGGTTGAGGGAATGAGGGGGAAGGGGATGAGGGGCAAGAGGTTGAGGGAATGAGGGGGAAGGGGATGAGGGGCAGGTGGACAAAGTCCTACAAGGCAAACTCCAAGGCTTTACTTACAATCATAATGCTCTGTTCTTTTGCAGGTGTAATTGGTGTTGCAGAGTTATGTAATAAAGTTAATGGTTAGTGTTTATAAAGAATAAGAATAATAATAATAATTAGCACTTGGGACCTTAGATTTGTGTGCAGTATTGACAAGTTAAATAAATTATAATGATGATGAAGATGCTGCTGCTGATGATGATAATAATATAATAATAAATTATTGCCTAATAATACCTTCATTCATTGTGATGATGTCTCTTCTATCAGGTGGCTGTTTCACAAAATTTGATGAAGACTTGACTAAAGCATTTGCTATCTACTGTGGTATTAGTATTTTCCAAGTAAGGATTCCATAATCTTGTGTTTATCTATAGAAGTGTTTCATATGAACCTGTGATGTATTATGTCTTCCATAGTCTATGTTATACAAGAAAGCTAGTTCTGCATGGCATCGCAGTCAAGTGACCAGTGAACTAATGATTTATCACATGAATGTATGTACACTATAACTGACCTGACTGGAATGGCTTGTATTTTAGTAGTGATAGTTACCATAAATACCTGGACAATACAGTGTCTCTTGTTCCCATCTTTGTTACTTCTCTGATCCTTGGGACATTCATATTTATAATGCTAGAAGTCAGATCCTTGGGAACCTTGGGAACAAACCTGTAATATTAGTAACCATGGAGACAAACTTCCAGTTTTGGTAACCATGGAAACAAATGTTATTTGTTAGTGACCATGACAACGACCACTAGTGTGTTGATCTTGGTAACCATGGTAACACCTAAAGACAAGTAACCATGGTAACAAACAGCCACCAATGTGTCAAGTATATTTTATCATAGGTTCCTCAACATGAAGTTGATGACCTGCTCAAACTGCCCATCCAAGAACACGAGCAATTTACCCAAGACTTTAGTAACTTTGCTTATATGCCAAGAACACTGGCGGAGGACCAAACAATTCCTGTAAGTAGTACTACATGAGTTATTCTGTCAAGGTTTCAACCCAGATAAACTGACAACAAACGTTACATTTATGTCAGGCCGTGCTGTTCATGATGGACGACCTGGGGTTCATTGACAGATGGAAGATTCCTAAGGAGATCCTAATAAGGTAAGATGAACTATTAAAAAAACGTGGGAGGCTAATTGATTGATTATAAAGATATTTGGTTGCGGTGTGCTTTATTTGCTTTCTTACTTACTCGCTCATTTCCATGACTAATTGCTTTGGTTTTGCATTGTTGCCATTTGTAGATTCACGATGATGGTGAAGAGAGGGTATCGAGACCCACCCTACCATAATTGGTACCACGCCTTCTCCGTGGCTCACTATTGTTATTTGTTGTACAAGAACACAGATATGGAGGCACGGTTAACGTAAGTACCACATTACTCTGTTGAGTGCTTTACCAAGCACAACACAGCTAAATAAACCATATTTGCTTTCAGTGATCTTGAGAGATTGGCGCTGTTTGTAGCATGTTTGTGTCACGACTTGGACCACAGGGGGACCAACAATGCGTTCCAAGTCTCGTCGGTAAGCCATCCATAAGTAGTATACCCCCACATCTATAAATAGTATACTAAAACCCACAACTCCCACCCCCACCGTCCACATTGGCCCCGAGACTGACTTTACGCATTTCAAACTACTACGCACGCCTGAGCGTGCACTGAAATACGCTGTAAGAATTCTCAGGGCTTCTTTCGATGAATACAATTATTGTACCTTGTTAAAATGTGAACTAACTTCGTTCAACACTTTGTTTTTATTTGTACTCCAGAACTCAACTCTTGCGGCATTGTACAGTTCCGAGGGCTCGGTAATGGAGGTAAGGGTACCCTTTGATACTTACAGGTGATGTAGAGGTACTGGATATACCACAGGCAGCCCAACCATTGCTTCTGAGAAATGCAATTTCTTTGGGTGCGTCTTACGTATTGCGCGCACTCTACCACAGGAAGCCCATCAAAAAAGATGCGCACATACAAATAAATATATATTTATTATAAGTAGCCTCGGAAGAAATGATTGGGCTGCCTGTGGATATATCGGCGACTACACCGGAAAAACCTTCATAAATGACGAACGGATTCTAACGATACCATTTATTTTGCATTTTTGCAGAGACATCACTTTGCACAGACCGTCTGCATACTCAATTCTTCGGGATGCAATATTTTCAAGAATTTATCAGAAAGCGTAAGTTCGCTGTTTCAGTGTGTGTGTATTTTTACATAAAGATTGCAATAAAACTAAAATAATGCTTTATTTCTTCTGTAGAATTTCGAGAAGGTCTTGGACCTGATTCGTACCATCATATTAGCTACTGATCTTGCTCATCACTTGAAGATTTTAAAGGACATCAGACGTATTGCTCAAGGTAATAATAATAATATTTATTTACATGGCGCTAAAATAATATAATACTTTAAGCGCTTTACAAAAATATCAAGAAAAAATATCATAAAAAAGTACATGTAAAAAAAAAAAAACGAGATGCAATAAAATGGAAGATAAAAAAGGATGATTTCTAACTCTGCCGTGTCACTTTAGTACTTGTTGGATCATGTTAGCACAACCTTGTTCTGTTTTTAGATGGCTACAAGACAGATCGACAAGATCATCATAACCTATTGCTGTGCTTAATGATGACAGCAAGCGACTTGTCTGACCAAACAAAGCCTTGGGAAGGAACCAGAAAGATTGCAGTAAGTATTGCCGTCAAACACCAAAAACAGTCTCTGTGGATAGTCTCTGGATAGTCTATCATTCAATCGTGAAATATTCTATTCTTTAATATTGACGGAATCAATTTTTTTTATCCTATAAGGATTTAATCTACACAGAGTTTTTCTCCCAAGGTGATTTGGTAAGTAGCTTAAATGCGCATACACACTCAAATCTAAACTAGAACTAGTTTTAACAATGAATACTGATGGAAGGAAGGGGCAGACAGTGCTATACCCCTGCTATACACCCCAGCCTTACTGAAATGACATGAATGCTGAATATTAGCCTTTACCTTTGTTATGATTTTCTGTTCACGAAAATATGACTTGACGTTTTATTAATGGTGTATTCCAGGAAAAGGTGATGGGATACACCCCAAGTGAGATGATGGATCGCGAAAGAGCTTGCATCCCAAAACTACAAATCGATTTCCTGGAATCAATTGCTCTTCCAGTTTACTCGTAAGATGGTTGTCTCTACCATTATCTCATTAACACTTCAGTAATTCACTACTCTTTGTTTGTTGTTACAGGGCCCTAGGGGACATCATTCCAGAGACAAGCATTGTTTATGATACAGTTCTGTCGAATCGTGACCACTGGAAGGTCGTACAAGAAGAAAGTGACGAGCAAGGCGTCATTGATAATATCTAAAGCTCTTGATTTAGTAAAACAAGACACTACAAAGAATATAGATGTAATATAATATAGGTTATTAAACGCGAGGCGTTGGCCCCCAAAGGTACCTGGGCTAGGACTATGAGGTACTTGTACATAGTTTATGACCCCACATTCAAGACAAATCTTTCTAGAGACAATAATGGCTTTCGTTTGGATCTTGATTGACTAATACCCCGTTCACACCAAGGCTTAATTAAACATGGTTTAAAAGGTGGTTTAACTAAACAGGTTTAGCAAATTATCTACAAAGTGTCCTTTGTGTTGCACAGTAGAAATTCCAGGTAGTTTGAATCTTGTGAAATCAAATGCCCTCGAATTAGAGAAGCGAGAATAAACTCAGTTTTGGTGTGAACGGGGTATATGTGATTACCCTTTTTTGTCTGTTCTATGATGGACAATATATTTATTATGTCAAGAATACATGAGAGATAGTAATTTTCTAGAGCCGTTCAGTATATTTTATTTAATTTTTAAATACCTGAGACCATGGTTATAGCCAGTATGTAGTTGAGTTTAGTATATTTTCTACGTTATATTTTATTGTGCCTTTTTTTGGTATAATTGATCAGACCGTACTTGGTTACTGTTATGCTAATGGTAGCAAATAAACGTGTCCACTAATAAATTATGCAAAATATGATATATTATTTATGCTATTCAGGAAATAAAATATTTGTTTGAGAAAAAAATCATTGTGTTACTAGCTGCGCCGCGCCGAGCTAGCCATCGACAGGTTTGTTGGGTTCCCTGTGGCGACAAAATATAGAGGCTTGGTAACTAGTAGTGACGGACACAAAATGGCGGAAGACTTGAAAAGTCTTTTCTACCATAAATAACACTAGATTAAAGTATGGCGGGACAGAATGAGGAGCCTTTCAATGTCCAGGCAGGTTGGTAAAAAACATAAAACCGCTTTTATTAACCGTCTTATCCAATACTGTAACCACTGTTGTCATGTCACTAGTTTGTGCTGGAGTTTTGTGCGATTTCCTCGAGGTTGCATTCCATCTCATCCTGTACGTGAGAGAAGTCTACCCTGCTGTGGTTTTTGAGAGGAGAAAAAAATACAACGTCCCGGTACAAGTAAGACTCTTTGATATTTGAATATTTCTATTTTGTGTCCATAGCATCAGTATAAATCAACACGTCTATTTCAGTAAATGTGTTCATAAGATAGTTTGGTTGTTTTTAGATGTGTTGTCATCCTGAATTGAACAGCTACATTCAAGATGTTCTACTGACTGTTAAACCATTGATTGACAAGGTTAGTGACTGTTGTAATAAAGCACAGGGTTCCCAATACAATGTGTTATGATTTTTCACTTTTTTCATATTTTAATTTTTAGAATGAGGTGTCTAAGATAAGCTTAGTTATTTCAAATAAGGTAAGCTTTAGCTATGTACAACATATCTGTTAGTACTCTAACTACATTATGTACATGTACACCTTATCTTATTTAGCACTTGTAAGTGCTCTGATCATTGTCATGGATAGTGGCGCTACATAAAATGTATTATTATTACTGTCCATCAGTAACTGAGTGGGAGGGCCAGATGGGAAAATATTTGGCTTGAGGTCATGGCCATATGGACCGAGCACAGCAAGAGAGCCAAATATTTTCCTGTCTGGCTCGACCCAACTCAGTCAATAAGCATTTTATCATATGACCCTCTTACAAGTGCGAATATGCCTTTTTCCGGACCAGCTTATGCCATCACGTCCAGACCCCATCATGTGACTTTTTACAATGTTTTTATTAAGAGCACACAAGTTGGGAAATACGGGTCATATGATAAAATATATTATGGCCCATATTGCTAATTAATGCATCTCATGTAAATACTTTGAATTGCTACTGAATAGAATCACCAGCCAGTTGAAAGGTTTACATTTGAGGTGAATCAGCCTCACCAGTTCACTCTAAGGTGAATATGTCTTCATTTGATAATACTTCACCTTATTGTTGCATTGTACAGATGTTATGTAACTTTATTATGATAGTGATGACAACTTGCTACTGCACACCGAATCAGCGCTGAGAGCATTCTTGCTAAAAATCAATGTTAGCGATGCACTTCTCAAGACCAACCCACCAGGTACAAGGGATATGGAAAGCATTACATACCATTCTTTTCCCACTTATTCCACTACCCTGATTATCTAAATAAAGGTTTTCATTCATTATCATTAGCCATGTTGTTAGATGGATAGATAGTATAGACTGGTTTATTACGAATACGTTGCAGTCTTAAGAATAAAGTATTATTATTATTAAATAAATAAATATAATTAACAGTCTTAAGACTGAATTGCATGACTTTTACAATAGTAAGTTGCAAGACATCTCTTTCCTTCAATCCTACTGTCCACTTCCACTATCTCTTTCTCTCTAATTTTCCCACTCTTTGCATTACTCTCAAGATGAAAGTCACAACTGGTAAGTTTGCAACCATAAACATGCTGAATGCTGCCTCTTTGATGTCTAGAGTAACTGCATACTACAACTACACTGCATATAATGTAGACCAATATTGTTAAACTTATTTGACTTCTTGCTTGTTTACTAGACTGTACATTCACTGTTCTGGCCTCCACGAAAGAATCAGCACATATAGAGCTACAAACTGCCAACAAAAGTGAGGTTAGAAGTCTTCTTTAGGAATTTCTCCTTTCAAACTTATGAAAAGTAACTTGTTTGGTTTCAGGAGTTTCCATGGATACCTGCCGATGCTGACTGCAATGACACTAGTAACTTTTCTATCACTCCCATCAAATCAATGGCCACACCCATCTTAAAGGTACCATGGGTTGAATTCGATTGGAACATACATGTATACCAATACCAGTTTTTCTGTGGTTTGTAAATACCACCTTCAATCTGGCACTAATTAGCCTTCCTGGAAAAGCAGCTGTGCATGTACTGCAGCCTACAATCAGCCCTGGAATTATTGGCAAGATTTTACTTGTCAACAAAACCCCTCCCCCTACAGATGTTGAACTGCTGAAAAATGATCTTCAAAACAATCGCAGCATTGAATGGAGGGGTGGGGAAGTAATACAAGGGAGAATACATGGGTAAGAGTGTGTGTTGTACTTTTGGCCATGATTGTAGTCTGTCCAAGGGTTTAATTATGGAACCCCATCCTCCACCAAATTTGAAGTCTTTACTTTCTGGTTTATAATCGACAGTGTCTGGAATTATCTTTTCACAGATGCAGTTGTATGTTGAAGAAAATATTGACAACAAAAACATGGGAAAGCAATAATATCTTCAGATTGTGATGGCTTGGCATCGTATGGTATGGGATCTCACCAAAGTATAACAAGAAATTAGTGGTTATTACTAGAAAATAATTAACAACACCAGACACAAGTTGATATGAAAATTGTCTTCATTTTTGCTATTTAGTTACTGTTATTAAGCAGCAGATAATTTATCATTGATTCGTATACATGTACACCCCACCCAGAGCAAGTACTGTTGTAGCAGTAAACACCCAACCCTAATTTATTGACACAAGTATATTGTAAAAACAATAATCCAATGTGCAGTGGTACGCTTTTGCGTACGGACAGATGTTACCCTAGTGGTATTTACATACACTGTTTTATTATAACGAAATATTAAATTATTATTAAATATTTTAACACAAGAGAATAACATACTGGAAAGCATGTATGCAAGAAGAAATCCAAGGGGTTTTGTTAGAATACTTAAGCAGCTTTTCATAATCAAGGGTTTTTATCATTTCTATTTCAAAGAGGTACAAAACTCTTTGGATAGTATTTTAAATTTGGATCCGTTTAGAATCAAGACCAAAACGATACAAATTGTAATTCTACGGTGATACTGATTAGCGGCAAATAAATGATTGAGTGTAGAACATGACCCGTTAAATGATAATAAAATGATGAATTGATTCAATTTGGTAACATGTACAATATAATATTAAATTAGCAGCTCTTTTGATGCTAGCATTAATTCAAGTGTATTTTGCAATTATTCGGTAACTCAATACACAAGTGAATTTCATGGTTTTGATATCTGCAATCATAATGCATGGAATAAGTACTGTTTACAAAATGAGTGGCCATTCTGTATCGGTAGGCGAGTATCTGTAGATCCGATACAGAACGAACACGAATTCTGTAAATGGCTTCTAAAACTCCATCCCAACCTACATTTATCTAAAATAGTATTACATAATTATACAGCAAATAACGCAAGAAAATCACAACACTTTCTTGTGAAGGTACTTGTGACATCACTGATCATGCGCAGGATACACCTCAACTCATCCCACATTGGAAAGAGGTTTTGCAATTCGTAAGTAGGAAGCCGTAAGGATATTCTTAACTTGCTGTCGGTGCTATGCAAGGGTCAATGATACGAGTAAACGAGACCTTTTCAGGCAATCAGTCTTTATCACTGATAAAGAACCGATTAATAAAACATCAGAGAATGTTTTATTCATCAGTTCTGTATCCGTGTAACAGACACTGATGTTTTATTCATCAGTGTCTGTATCGGACTATACAGATCCATGCACCTGACCAAATGGACAGCTCCCATTGGCCTAATGGCTGATGAATTATTAATGAGTTTTAGAAAAACAGTAATAGACCTCATTCAAAGTAGCAACCCCACCCCTCCCCCCTCAAACCAAACAAATAAACTTTGTACAAGGTAACTCATGCCTGCTGAAACAGCTTTCTACCAAAACCAGAACTCTTAGCCCAGATGGCTTGATATAGTGTAGACCGCTTTAGTTTAGTCAGACAACTGGTTGACTTGCTAAAACATGCTGCAAAGTGATACCTTGATTAAATCGTACAATGATAATGTACATGTGGTCCATTACTGCTGCAACAATGTAAAACAAACATTCAAATGGAGTGTCAAATGGTCCTCGCAAAGCCATCTCAGAGTCTCAAATTTTGAAAACAAAGGAAATCGGTGAAAAAGCATCTCGGGCACGCAAAATAATGCATTGTCTCAGAGACTCGCAAAGTCTCGCCTTGACCATTCAATACCCCTCAAATTATCACAACGTTAAACAAAGTGACTTTTCATCAGTACTAAATTACACACAAACACCCACACAGACAAGATATATAAATAAACTAACAACTACTGTGCATTTGATTCACTACATTCAATGTATATCATTATTGGATTAAGACATGTTCAGCCCCTTCACTTTCACAGTGATTTGTTCTGGATACTCTGGACACATTGGAATCATTATCCATTACCGTGCAACCACTTGAGACGAATATCATGACTGGTAAGGTTGCAATAAGACTTCCATCAGTTATATACACCTATTCCAATAAACGTTGATCACAGACGATCTGAAATGGATGATCTGAGACCAAGAGGAATTGTGGGCGGTTTATTGTGTTCTTGTTAATGCAGAAGATCGAGGGCGCTTTCAAGCGTGATATTATAATAATTTGTAAGATAGCATCAAAACCCAACACTTTTGCCACTTCTAGTGAGCACTTTGATGTAAAGTACATATTTATTACTGAGAGAAATGTGGCTTGCAGATATAAAGGTGCACAATTTGCAAGCACAGGCCTGTTCACTCAATGCCGATGATGCCATATTCTGCTATACATTAGTCAACACGGATTATGCAAAGTTTAAGCTCAGCTCACAATTCTGTTTGGTCCCAGATCATCCATTTCAGATCGTCCGTGATCAACGTTTATTGGAATAGGTGTATGTATATACATATATGGCCCTTCTTTGATGTCGATAGCTCTATTGTAAACTTGTTTTGACTGTTGGCACAGTAATATAGACAGTGTGGAAGCCAACACTGATTGATACAGTGTTCTTGTGATGAAATGATATGATGTATGTGTACTCAATATCCTGAATTAACACTAGTAAAGAAAGCAAAGTCATTGCCAAATGGACTAATAGGTGTCTCGGGAACAGAGGGGCCAAAGAAGACATCATCTGCCGTTAGTTTAGCACCAAGGTTCCACGGTTCTGATGTGCTGCGTAGTATTTTGGGAAGAGCTCTATGGATTGTCTCTAAGGTGACAAGAATCTACAGAAAATTAAGAACTCTCATTAGAAAAATATCTTTGAAATTATATGTCTTTTGATTTCCTTCCTAATTTCATTCACTTATTTGCTTTATTACTTCACAAAATCTATGACATCATACCTGAGGGAAAAGAGGTCGATCTTCGCGACTGAACTTGATACATTCCAACATGTGAGACTTCAGTGATTTTGGAATGTCATTTCTTACTTTCCTCATGTCAGGTTTTAAATAACCACGCCCAGCCATATAAAGGATCTTAAACAAATCATTAGCATTTAAGCGCCGGCACATCACTGGGATCTTTGTATTATAATCATTATAAACACTTTATTTCAAGAGGGTAGAGGACATCATAAAATAAATAAAGAGAATAAGGATAATAAATAAAGGAACTACGACGTTAAACAAGGTCCTTCACCTTTTATTTAAATGTCGGTTCTTATATAGCGCATTTCACTCATTGTCTCAATGCGCTTTACAACCGATGGAGGACTTTTTCGGGCTGCATATAAAGCGCCTATAGCAGCCAAGCAGCTTACAGTCATGAGGAGTTAGTACGTTAGTGTGTTATTTAGAAAAGCATGAAAACTACAACTAACGAAACTAGAAATAGCTTTACTTACTAGTACTTTTTAAAGTTAGTACGATTTCGCGCTTTTCTAAATTGCACCTTAACACATAATAGTGTATACACACTCCTAAACTTGTGACCCTCAAACTACTATACCTAATTTATACATAAACATTGACCAAAAGGGAAATTGAAAGTTTTAAATAACATCATTTAATCAACAATCTTACTAAAGGTATTGTTATTATCCTTGCAGTCATAGCGTCTGTGACTCATGATATTCAACCTGACAAAGATTATGCAATATGGGACTTGCACAAAGACGTCACATGACCCCAACCCCCTTAAATCGAACAGTTAATAGGGGTCACACGTGACCTCCCCTATTAGGTGTATACTTATATTACTAACCTGATCTTTATTGCCAATGTTTGCATAAGGTAGTGAGCTTGATATTAATTCATAAATCACAATACCAAAGGCATAAACATCTGAATAAAATGAATATGGATTGGGGTCCATCATACGAATCACCTCTGGAGCCTACCAGAAATAAATAGTGTTAATATTCAAACAATATTATTATTATTCTGATTGTGCCCCTTCTGACACCCAACGTGATCTACATCTACCAGGGGGGACAGTGTACCCTCCATCAGCACTCCCTACGATGAGTATTTAGTGAAGGTACAAAAATTAGAGTCACCTCGCGCTTAGAAGACCACGTCTTCCTTACAGACACTCACCATCCATAGAATAGAACCTGATGGTTGTTCTGCATATTCACTACACAGATACTCACCATCCATAGAATAGAACCTGATGGTTGTTCTGCATATTCACTACACAGATACTCACCATCCATAGAATAGAACCTGATGGTTGTTCTGCATATTCACTACACAGATACTCACCATCCATAGAATAGAACCTGATGGTTGTTCTGCATATTCACTACACAGATACTCACCATCCATAGAATAGAACCTGATGGTTGTTCTGCGTATTCACTACACAGATACTCACCATCCATAGAATAGAACCTGATGGTTGTTCTGCATATTCACTACACAGATACTCGCCATCCATAGAATAGAACCTGATAGTTGTTCTGCATATTCACTACACAGATACTCACCATCCATAGAATAGAACCTGATGGTTGCTCTACATATTCACTACACAGATACTCACCATCCATAGAATAGAACCTGATGGTTGTTCTACATATTCACTATACAGATACTCACCATCCATAGAATAGAACCTGATGGTTGTTCTGCGTATTCACTACACAGATACTCACCATCCATAGCATAGAACCTGATGGTTGTTCTGCATATTCACTACACAGATACTCACCATCCATAGAATAGAACCTGATGGTTGCTCTGCATATTCACTACACAGATACTCACCATCCATAGAATAGAACCTGATGGTTGTTCTGCATATTCACTACACAGATACTCACCATCCATAGAATAGAACCTGATGGTTGTTCTGCATATTCACTACACAGATACTCACCATCCATAGAATAGAACCTGATGGTTGTTCTGCATATTCACTACACAGATACTCACCATCCATAGAATAGAACCTGATGGTTGCTCTACATATTCACTACACAGATACTCATCATCCATAGAATAGAACCTGATGGTTGCTCTATCTACATATTCACTACACAGATACTCATCATCCATAGAATAGAACCTGATGGTTGCTCTACATATTCACTACACAGATACTCACCATCCATAGAATATCCATATACACTGATGGTTGTTCTGCATATTCACTACCACTCCATCTTATTTTGATGGTAGCTAAACCAAAGTCACCTATTTTTACTGTCAAATCTTCTTGTAAAAAGATATCTTTTGGGGAGTTAAGAAACATATCACTCCATCCATATATCACTCCATCCATATATCACTCCAAATATGTTTGACACATGAATAAAGTTCATTATTATTATTATTATATCCATCATTATTTTTGTTGTAATATTATCGTCTCAGTAACTCCCCATGAGAATAGGAGAATGATAGGACAAACAAGTATTAAAGGATACTGTTAGATTTGAGATCCCGATGAATTATATTTTTGGCATGAAGATAACTACAAAAATAATACAATAATTAGTATCTTGGTATTACTGTTTGTTCACTTAAGTGTGGATGACAGCTTATCTCTGCATGCTGGAAACCCCATGGGCTACTCAATGAGGCCTGGGGAAAGGGGAGAGAAGAGGAGTTTGGAATAACAGTCTGGTGCTGTTTTCACCCTCAGGCCACACTGAGTACAGCCCACAGTAAGTATTATGCAATGGTCTGCATGGCATATATAGTTTTGAATACTTACTCCATGCCTTGTGCTGTCTGTCTAGCGATATCTATCAGGTTTAACACCTCAAACTTTATTTCTGATACATGAAGATGACGATAAAGACTTGAACCCTCGCACCACTGCGTTACTATAGCAAGCTTTGGTTTTGACATACATCCCATAAACAACAACACATTTACATGACGAGTTTTGCTGAAATAAGATAAGTGAAGCAGAAATAAGACCTAAAAGTTATAAGAAAATAAAAACCTACTGCCAAGGTATAGAACAAAAGATTTGTGTACGTCTTACCGTAAGACTGACACTTCATTTTTGAAGGCTTCTAACTGCTGTGGGGTGGGGTCGGATACATTCAATGTCTTAACAGCAACAGCCCCTGGAAGAAAAGCAAGACATACTTAAGGTACCAGGGGACCTTCGTGACACTGTTCACTGAAAGCAGCGTAGTGCGCTAACCACTCGTCCAACATGTATGAAAGTATACATTTTCTTAAAGCTGAATAAATGTAGATTCTAAATATGCTGGAGATTATTTCCTATTTTGTAAATATTTTTTGTTATTGCACATTTTAGAAAATTCGACCGGCCTTGTTCAAAGAGAATTTTGCACGCGGGAATTCAATCGATTTCTAAACGGAAAGTGCCATTGTAATGAGCACACGTTGTTTTAAAAAACCGTGTCTCCGATTTCCGATAAACGCTTTTGTCGAGGAGATATTTGCTGTCAAAGTTCATTAATGTGTTTTTAAGCGATTTACACATAAATCATTAAATAACTTTTAAACGAGGCAACGTATCAAAAATCGGAGACATGGTTTTTTAGAACAAAGTTTGCTTATTACAATGGCACTTTCCGTTTAGAAATCGATTGAATTCCCGCGTGCAAAATTCTCTTTGAACAAGGCCGGTCGAATTTTTTAAATGTGCAATAACAAAAAATATTTACAAAATAGGAAATAATTTCCAGCATATTTAGAATCTGCATTTATTCAGCTTTAAGAAAATGTATACTTTTATACATGTTGGACAAGTGGTTAGTGCGCTACGCGGCTTACAGTGAACAGTGGTCACGAAGGTCCCCTGGTACCTTAAGAAGACAAAATCATGATGGTGATGACAATGAACATGTTGGCAGTGGTAATGATGTAGTGGTGGTAATAATCATAATGATGTGCTGATGATGGTGTTGATTAATTATCATGATGATGTGGTGGTAATAGTTGTGATGTCAATGATGGAGGTGGTTGTGATGATAGTGGTGGCGGTAATAGTTGTGATGTCAATGATGGAGGTGGTTGTGATGATAGTGGTGACCAGTGGTAACAGTCGTGATGGTGGTTGTGATGATAGTGGTGGTGGTAATACAGTACCGATCGAAACTAACCTCAAACCTCATGATTGGTTTTTTCGTTAACGGTAAAGTTGTGATGTCAATGAAAGTTTGCCAGGGTAACAGCGTTTGCGTTTGATTTGGAGTAAACTCAGAACAAATGGAGGTGGTTGTGAGAAGACAACGTAAACAGTCCCGAGCCGAAGGTTGTGAACGAATGATGTGAATTACAGTTGTGATGTCAAAGGGAGATTTCTGGTTCTGAAATGTCATATTTGTACATATTTGGACGGTGATAAATTGCAATTTCTCAATAAGGTAATTTTTGTGATTGATGATCGACTGGTGTGATGATACTTTTCGGACTTTGAAGATGCAAATGATGCGAGGTGGTTCGATGATAGAGCCGCCATTGCTCTCTTGTCATCTGATTAGCGGCTTCTTTGTGTGACGTCAACGTTGTGGTGACAGTGGTAACAGTCAGTGATGGTGGTTGTCTAGTTGGTTGTGTTGCTTTCATTCTTTGCGAAAACATCGTGGTCTTTTGATCGAACAGTGTGATTCGTTGTGATGATAGTGGTCGGTATCAATGAGATTTCGACACAGAAATCGGTTTTTAGTTTCGGCTACCACTGGTTGCTCGCATTTAGTTTGCTGAAGTGTGTTTGATTTGTGTGTCAATTTTGTGTGTGCATATTTTGTACATTTACAGTCGTGAAACTGTTGTGATGATAGTTCTATTACATTGTAAATATATAACGATGTTTGAATGCTTTCGAAATGAAATCCAATCGAGTTTAGAATAGATAGTTTACTTTGTGTTTGCTTTGCGTTCATTTGAGTAAAGTGGTAAACAAACGTAAACATCGGCAAGGTTTTGATAGTTGCGTTTGTTTTGCGTTAACTGGAAATGCACGATAGTTTGCGTTAACATATGTTAACTTCGCGTTTGAGGTTAGTTTCGGTCGGTACTGTAGTTGTGATATCAATGATGGAGGTGGTGGTGGTGGTTGTGATGATAATGGTGAAGATAATGGTGGTGGTGGTGGTGATGATGATAGTGGTGGTGGTGGTAATGGTGGTGATATAGTGGTGGTGGTGGTTGTGATGATAATAGTGGTGGTGGTAATGGTGGTGGTTGTGATGATAATGGTGGTGGTTGTGATGATAATGGTGGTGGTTGTGATGATAATGGTGGTGGTTGTGATGATAATAGTGGTGGTGGTAATATGGTTGTGATGACAATGTCCAGACATGTACTTACCATGCCAATTGCCTTTATATACTGTTCCATAAGACCCAGATCCTATTCTAGGACCCATCTGTACTTCACCTTCAGGGATTTCCCAGTCATCGGTTGAGTTGGCTCTTTGTCTCTGTCAAGAATACATCAATCGCACAAATGACAATAAGTATTCAAATTGTATGTGCATAATAATCAAACACCTTTCCAACACAAGTCAACATTATGAGGTTTTCCCCCTGTTGGCCTGAGTCTGGTGATGTCTTTGCTCTTACTCTAGGTTTGGCGGTTTTTTGAGGACTGGGCAGTGGATCACCAAAAGCACTACCATTGGATAACCCCACATTGGGATGTAATTGATGTGGAATGACGGCATTAGTAATGTTTTTGTCAAACAGATCAGAGACATGAGGGTGGGTTCTTTCGCTGGCATGACGTTTTTTCATCATACGACTTCCTTCTGTTGCTACAAGTTAAAAAGATGAAATTCAGTTTTCCCTCACAGTGTACTGTCACATCACCATTATAAGACTATACCTGAAATAGTCGCTACTTGTTGCCGTGATGGAGAATGAAGATACAAAGCCTACCAGGACAGAGAATAGGATTTAAACTCATAATTCCATTGACAGATAAAGTAACATCTCAACACTGGGAGGGGGAGGGGTATGGGGGAGGGGGAAGGTAAGGTTATCAATTATTAGTCAGTGAAACACTGTGTAAACCATAGTAACTCTGCCAAGACATCAAATCAATCAGATCAGCACTAACCATTTCCTAACATTGTTGGCCAACAACATCCAACATTGTTGGGCCCAACAGGCTGGGAGTGTTTGTGCACGATGTCCCAACATTTGTTGTGATCATTGAATCATAACCCAACAATGTTGGATCATTTGCACACTACCACCAACAACTGCCAACAATGTTGGATCATTTGCACACTACCAACAACAACTGCCAACAATGTTGGATCATTTGCACACTACCACCAACAACTGCCAACAATGATGGATTATTTGCACACTACCACCAACAACTGCCAACAATGTTGTATCATTTGCACACTACCACCAACAACTGCCAACAATGTTGGATCATTTGCACACTACCACCAACAACTGCCAACAATGTTGGATCATTTGCACACTACCACCAACAACTGCCAACAATGTTGGATCATTTGCACACTACCACCAACAACTGCCAACAATGTTGGATCATTTGCACACTACCACCAACAACTGCCAACAATGTTGGATCATTTGCACACTACCACCAACAACTGCCAACAATGTTGGATCATTTGCACACTACCACCAACAACTGCCAACACTGCCAACAATGTTGGATCATTTGCACACTACCACCAACAACTGCCAACAATGTTGGATCATTTGCACACTACCACCAACAACTGCCAACAATGTTGGATCATTTGCACACTACCACCAACAACTGCCAACAATGTTGGATCATTTGCACACTACCACCAACAACTGCCAACAATGTTGGATCATTTGCACACTACCACCAACAACTGCCAACAATGTTGGATCATTTGCACACTACCACCAACACCAACAATGTTGGAACTGCCAACAATGTTGGATCATTTGCACACTACCAACAACAACTGCCAACAATGTTGGATCATTTGCACACTACCACCAACAACTGCCAACAATGTTGGATCATTTGCACACTACCACCAACAACTGCCAACAATGTTGGATCATTTGCACACTACCAACAACAACTGCCAACAATGTTGGATCATTTGCACACTACCACCAACAACTGCCAACAATGTTGGATCATTTGCACACTACCACCAACAACTGCCAACAATGTTGGATCATTTGCATGTAGCTTTACTTGATTCTGATAAACGTATTGTATAATTGTACCACAGTTGACAATGCGTACCTCCGTAAACAGCTCTTCTCCAACTGAATTCAAGCACACATTTGGTGCTGATATTGATCTTTCTCTTCCGATGGGTTTCTGTTCATTGGACGAATCATCAGAGTCAGGGAAATCATTACGTGCCGATAATAACCTGGGAAGATAGTTTTGTTTTAGAAAAACTCCCAACAATGAAATTCACACAAGAGTGAACTAACAGTGTTCATGCAAATTGACATTCTTTTCTTTTAAACTGTTAATTCACATAATTTAATTGGTTTACGCGGTTGATGATTATAGTTATAAAAGTTGGATATTTGTAACCATCAAATCATGATACATGATGGAATATTGAACAAAATGTTAGATCATTGGAAGTGAATTGAACATTTGCGACATTCGTGAATTCATTACAAAAATAAAAATATTTTACAATAAGAGAGAGTTTCCTTACAGGAAAGGAAAGTATTAGTTCATAATCCAATTTAACTGCGCAAGTAATACTCAGAGTATCTTCCATCATATATCTTGTTGATGTAACAATCATTTATTTTTTTAATCCTTTAAAATATTAGAGTTTAAATGACCCAAATTAAACCATAATTTTATAAATTTCCATTTCATAGCTATATATAACCCTTATATGACTGGGTATACTCCAACACCAAAACAATTTTAAAATTATAACATTTAGTATTTCAATGTTAGGTGGTGATGGATAATTTAAGGTTTAACTTTAACGTGCAAAGACAAAGCGGTGGTGTTGTAAAATAAAATGAGATGAGAGTGAGAACAAGCAGAGTGAGATTTGATAGTTAGCAAGGCTGGTTATAGATTCAACTTGTAAGTAATACTTTCCACTAACAATTTGAATTCCTTCCACATTTCCATTATCTTATCAAGAAAACAGTCCGTCTGCTCAGTAAACCTGTACATGAGCCAGAAACAATCATTAACATTCATGGGCACCATTTACAAGAGCTGAAACTGTGGCTTGGACAGCAAGGGAGAAAGAGCGTGATTTAGCTTAGTTTGAGAGCCAAGTGGAATGTTAAAATCAGTGAAGGGCAAAAGCTAGAGTCAGATTCTCAGAAGCAACCACAAGCAATCAAACTAAGCTACGGTGGAAACAACAAGATGCAGTGATATACTATACACTAGAAGAATACCTGAAAAACATCAACACAAGAAAGTGATATGAACTGTTAGACAAAGATGGAATTAACACCACATACAGTTAGACTGTACACTGTTAGCTTAGTTTGAGAGCCAAGTGGAATGTTAAAATCAGTGAAGGGCAAAAGCTAGAGTCAGATTCTCAGAAGCAACCACAAGCAATCAAACTAAGCTACAGTGGAAACAACAAGATGCAGTGATATACTATACACTAGAAGAATACCTGAAAAACATCAACACAAGAAAGTGATATGAACTGTTAGACAAAGATGGAATTAACACCACATACAGTTAGACTGTACACTGTTAGCTTAGTTTGAGAGCCAAGTGGAATGTTAAAATCAGTGAAGGGCAAAAGCTAGAGTCAGATTCTCAGAAGCAACCACAAGCAATCAAACTAAGCTACAGTGGAAACAACAAGATGCAGTGATATACACTAGAAGAATACCTGAAAAACATCAACACAAGAAAGTGATATGAACTGTTAGACAAAGATGGAATTAACACCACATACAGTTAGACTGTACACTGTTAGCTTAGTTTGAGAGCCAAGTGGAATGTTAAAATCAGTGAAGGGCAAAAGCTAGAGTCAGATTCTCAGAAGCAACCACAAGCAATCAAACTAAGCTACGGTGGAAACAACAAGATGCAGTGATATACTATACACTAGAAGAATACCTGAAAAACATCAACACAAGAAAGTGATATGAACTGTTAGACAAAGATGGAATTAACACCACATACAGTTAGACTGTACACTGTTAGCTTAGTTTGAGAGCCAAGTGGAATGTTAAAATCAGTGAAGGGCAAAAGCTAGAGTCAGATTCTCAGAAGCAACCACAAGCAATCAAACTAAGCTACGGTGGAAACAACAAGATGCAGTGATATACTATACACTAGAAGAATACCTGAAAAACATCAACACAAGAAAGTGATATGAACTGTTAGACAAAGATGGAATTAACACCACATACAGTTAGACTGTACACTGTTAGCTTAGTTTGAGAGCCAAGTGGAATGTTAAAATCAGTGAAGGGCAAAAGCTAGAGTCAGATTCTCAGAAGCAACCACAAGCAATCAAACTAAGCTACGGTGGAAACAACAAGATGCAGTGATATACTATACACTAGAAGAATACCTGAAAAACATCAACACAAGAAAGTGATATGAACTGTTAGACAAAGATGGAATTAACACCACATACAGTTAGACTGTACACTGTTAGCTTAGTTTGAGAGCCAAGTGGAATGTTAAAATCAGTGAAGGGCAAAAGCTAGAGTCAGATTCTCAGAAGCAACCACAAGCAATCAAACTAAGCTACGGTGGAAACAACAAGATGCAGTGATATACACTAGAAGAATACCTGAAAAACATCAACACAAGAAAGTGATATGAACTGTTAGACAAAGATGGAATTAACACCACATACAGTTAGACTGTACACAATGGCAAGAAATATGTTGCACAAGGGAGTGAGCAACACTCAATGGAAACATTTTATTTGAATTAAATGGTTAGGCTTATTAATTAAGGGTTTAAATTTTAAATCTAATTTTCAAAGGAATGTTTATATTTTAAGGTTCAGCTGTTTCCATGGAAACCTAAGTCACTAAATGGTATTACTATTGAGAACCAAAATAGCCTACAAAGCAGCCATTACGTGTGTAAGTTAAACATCAACCATTGGACGAGCACACAACCATGTAACCACAGGGGGGGGGGGGGGGGGGGTCACTCCAGTATTATAGTCATAAAGTGATACTAGACATACATGTAAGCACAGTGGGTGAACCCCAGGGGGGGTTACTTCAGTCACTAAGTGATACTAAACATACATGTAACCACAGTCGGTGAACCCCAGGGGGGGGGGGTTACACCAGTCAAAACGTTATACTAGACATACATGTAAGCACAGTGGGTGAACCCCAGAGGGGGTTACTCCAGTCACTAAGTGATACTAGACGTACATGTAAGCATAGTGGGTGAACCCAAGGGGGGGGTTACACCAGTCAAAACGTTATACTAGACGTACATGTAAGCACAGTGGGTGAACCCAAGGGGGGGTGACACCAGTCACTAAGTGATACTAGACACATGTAAGCACAGTGGGTGAACCCCAGGGGGGGTTACACCACAGGCAGCCCAACCATTCCTTTTGAGGCTACTAAATAATGAAATAAAATGATATTTGCGTCTTTTTTTGATGGGTTTCCTGTGGTAGAGCGCGCGCTCGCGCATTTATATGTTGGGTTCCCTGTGTTGAGTAACATATAATGTTGGGATCCCTGTGTACCTCCTGCGGGACGCGCCCGCAGCAAATGTGTATATTGAAACAAGGTATGAAACTCCAGTCACGTGATGGCCTGATGTGCACCGCATGTATGTGGTGCACTTTTCCGTGAGCCGAAGAGCCGAAGTCGTCGTACGCTACAGGCCCGTGGGGGGTACCCAGGGTGAAGTCGTTATTTTGTCGCTAATGGCGGGGCGTGGAAGAGAAGTTCATATCAAGAAAGACTGATTTTTTCAGTGTAAACGTTAGGATTCTATTCCCTATTCATGGTAAGTTTAGAAGTTCACAATTCATGTCAACTTTAAGTAAATTTAGAAGAGATTTGACGGTTTTAAAGTAGTCCTTTTTCATTTTGAATGGTGGAGAAAGTTTGGATGTGTTGTGCTCGACACGTGAGCCTGAAAGTTTTGTTGAAAAGTAAGCTGAACAAAAAGTATTTTTGTCAAGGTTTTTATGTAGTATTTGCTCTAAATGTTCTCTAATGAAAGGACTTGCCTATACTAGGGCAGAAGGGCTGCTTATACTCCTCAACAAATCAGTTTTTTTCATAAATTATGCAGAACTGATTTGACTTGTGTAGTTGTCAGTGATCGAAATACACTTCAACAAGGAACCTCTTTCAACTGACTGATGGTACTTTATCTGTTTAAACGTTTTGACTGTCTCATCTAGAAAGTGTTTGACGTAATTTTGCACTTTACTTATAGTTCTTCTGACACAAGGGAACGCCAACACAGCATAAACCATCTGAAGCAAACAAAACGATAGACGAACTCAAATTCACTGACATCGAAGGAGACATGAACGGCGATGGACTCGTGAAGCTGCCGTGAACTAAGATATTAACAGTTGTTCGTTATTGTCATTGAAATAGCACAACACATTTAGCAAATAAGCGTACTATCATCTGAGAGAAACACAGAGTAAGTTTTACCGTATTTTTCGTAAGAACGTATTAAAGTAAGCTTATCGCTTCCAACTGTGATGTTTATTATTCATTCACAACTTGTCGATTGTGTATAATATTTATTTAATTGTTGTTATCCAGCTATTACTGATCAATATAGTGAATAAATTGCACAGAAAGAACGGCGAAAACAGTGTGTAAAAAGCTAGTAAACTTATTGTTGAAATAAATACGTTTGTTTGTCATTTTGTGTACAAGTACTGATAGCAAAAATGTGTTGTGCAGTACTAAATATTGAGACTATTCAGCATTATTAAAACACAATGCGTCAATTTTGAAGATTTTAATCGATAAAAATCAAAATACAATACAAATACTTTACAGAAGTCAAAACAGAAAGCAAATAAAGTATATTGTAGATGTTTTGATTTATGTTTAGTGAACATATAAATATTAAAACTTGCCAAAAAGAGCATAGTTCAGATTTGCCGAGCGCTTGTCGATGTCCTCTCGAAGGTAAAATCCGACTGTTTCACGAAAAAGTGCACCACATACATGCGGCACACATTGGGCCATCACGCTCAAAATTTCAAAAATTAGTTTCTCAGCGTACGTTGAAGTTAGACGACTGACACTTATAAGGTGTTTCGAGAATACGGTAAAGATTAGTTATTCGAAGAAAAATTGAATGTTCACATCACAATGACAAAATTAGGAGCAAAAACGTATTTGTCACGTGACCGAGTTTCATACCTTGTTTCAATATACACATTTGCTGCGGGCGCGTCCCGCAAGAGGTACACAGGGATCCCATCATTATATGTTACTCAACACAGGGAACCCAACATATAAATGCGCGCGCGCGCTCTACCACAGGAAACCCATCAAAAAAAGACGCAAATATCATTTTATTTCATCATTTAGTAGCCTCAAAAGGAATGGTTGGGCTGCCTGTGGTTACACCAGTCAAAACGTTATACTAGACGTACATGTAAGCACAGTAGGTGAACCCCAGGGGGGGTTACTCCAGTCACTAAGTGATACTAGACGTACATGTAAGCACAGTGGGTGAACCCCAGGGGGGGTTACACCAGTCACAAAGTGATACTAGACATACATGTAAGCACAGTGGGTGAACCCCAGGGGGGGTTACTTCAGTCACTAAGTGATACTAAACATACATGTAACCACAGTGGGTGAACCCCAGGGGGGGTTACACCAGTCTACACGTTATACTAGACGTACATGTAAGCACAGTGGGTGAACCCCAGGGGGGGTTACTTCAGTCACTAAGTGATACTAAACATACATGTAACCACAGTGGGTGAACCCCAGGGGGGGTTACACCAGTCAAAACGTTATACTAGACGTACATGTAAGCACAGTGGGTGAACCCCAGGGGGGGTTACTCCAGTCACTAAGTGATACTAGACGTACATGTAAGCACAGTGGGTGAACCCCAGGGGGGGGTTACACCAGTCAAAACGTTATACTAGATGTACATGTAAGCACAGTGGGTGAACCCCAGGGGGGTTACTCCAGTCAAAACATTATACTAGACATACATGTAAGCACAGTGGGTGAACCCCAGGGGGGGTTACTCCAGTCACAAAGTGATACTAGACGTACAAGCACAGTGGGTGAACCCCAGGGGGGGTTACTCCAGTCACTAAGTGATACTAGACGTACATGTAAGCACAGTGGATGAACCCCAGGGGGGGTTACTCCAGTCACTAAGTGATACTAGACGTACATGTAAGCACAGTGGGTGAACCCCAGGGGGGGTTACTCCAGTCACAAAGTGATACTAGACGTACATGTAAGCACAGTGGGTGAACCCCAGGGGGGGTTACTCCAGTCACAAAGTGATACTAGACAGACATGTAAGCACAGTGGGTGAACCCCAGGGGGGGTTACACCAGTCACAAAGTGATACTAGACGTACATGTAAGCACAGTGGGTGAACCCCAGGGGGGGTTACTCCAGTCACAAAGTGATACTAGACAGACATGTAAGCACAGTGGGTGAACCCCAGGGGGGGTTACACCAGTCACAAAGTGATACTAGACGTACATGTAAGCACAGTGGGTGAACCCAAGGGGGGATTACTCCAGTCACAAAGTGATACTAGACATACATGTAAGCACAGTGGGTGAACCCCAGGGGGGGTTACTCCAGTCATTAAGTGATACTAGACATACATGTAAGCACAGTGGGTGAACCCCAGGGTGGGTTACACCAGTCAAAACGTTATACTAGACATAACATGTAAGCACAGTGGGTAAACCCCAGGGGGGTTACTCCAGTCATTAAGTGATACTAGACATACATGTAAGCACAGTGGGTGAACCCCAGGGTGGGTTACACCAGTCAAAACGTTATACTAGATATACATGTAAGTACAGTGGGTGAACCTCAGGGGGGTTACTCCAGTCAAAAAGGGTACTAGACATAACATGTAAGCATAGTGGGTGAACCCCAAGGGGTTACTCCAGTCAAAAAGGGTACTAGACATACATGTAAGCACAGTGGGTGAACCCCAGGGTGGGTTACACCAGTCAAAACGTTATACTAGACATACATGTAAGCACAGTGGGTGAACCCCAGGGGGGTTACTCCAGTCAAAAAGGGTACTAGACATAACATGTAAGCATAGTCAGTGAACCCCATAGGGTCTGTCTTTGGCCTGTGGGGTTCTATTTGGGGGGACCTTAATTATTGATTCATTTACACCACATCTGATCACTTTTTGATTGACCAGAGTCTCCCTCAGGAGGTAAACATACACTGTTGTACATCATATACTGTGCAAGGCAGTGCAAAATTACATGTAGTCATACCATGGTTGACCTATAACTCCTAATACAGCTACACAAAGTGTTGTTGTTGGTTTGTTATATGATAAAATAATCACATCAGTTTAAGGTTAGTTTATGGATAGATAAAAACACTGCTGGGTGATCACAGCATACTGTAAATATTTACCTTAGATAAATAGAATGATTGATGTGAGCTGTCTTATCAGTATATGTACCAATAATAACATAAATATCACATGAGATGGTGCACTTTATATCGCATGCATTTTACCTCAAGTAGAAATTGTCATCAAAAGCTTGTTCACAATAGATGGGGATATCTGCAGCACATCGCTGGTGAAACTTGTAACCGCACGTTTGGCATCTATGTAAAACATACAGAGACAAATCTGTACTATCTACTGACTCATTGGATATGACCCTCTTTAAATAAAAGTAATATGACATTTTCAAGGAGCCATTCAGATACTCCATGTAATCTTTGCAGAACCTTTACAAGGACAAGCCAGAAAACAAGGCAATGTCTATGTCTAGTCTGTCTCTTACAGTGTACTTCTTTAATCATAGAAATAATTAAGATATCAACAGTTGAGAGTGCAATGTAGTATAACTATGCAATAGGTGAGTGTTAATTCATCCGATTACCTGAATCCCATAAATAACAATCGTCTACACTTGTCACAGAAAGCTAACGTAAAGAAGGTTTTTCGCATCTGAAATACAAATATATTTATTGTCAACAATAAAATGATATGGCGATTATGAATATCTGACAGTCAACACAAAATATTATCTTGGATGGTGTTTGGTCTGGTGTATCTGCACCACCGCTGAGCTCTAAAGTGGCCATGTCATAGACTGATGAATATCCATTGTCAAACTAGATACTGTAATTTTGTAAGCACTACAGAATAGGAGAAACTTACAAAATTATGAGATAGACTGCTAGTTCTTGGAAGGTCGTCGATTGTTTCAACTGAAATCTAAACAAAACATCACCCCTTATAAGCAGATTTGTAACACTGAATTGGACATGTATGTTGAAAATAAAAGTACTAAATTCTATACCTCTTCTCCTTCCAAAGTAAACAGATCTGTATCCCAAGGAATGATATCCCTGAGAGAAGTGAAATGATTAATCTTTGTGCTAAGTACTAGACTCTGAATGACAGTGAAGAAGGTGTCACACAGACATGCTGTACTGCACAACCTTATCAATCAATCAATCAGTTTATTTTCAATTAATTTATTATTACGTGGGAAAAATTCACACAACCTGCAAATAGCAGTAGCTAATCTAGACAGGTTAGTGATTTCAATATTAAGATATATAATAAATGTGCTCAGCAAGATATATTAGGCTGGCAAAATGAAGTAATATATAGTTAGGGTACAAATGTATAGTAAATAATATGATAAACAAATAAGTTTTTTCCTTAGCACTCTTCATACATATACCATATACTCCATGTCACAGTGTCAATAACATGAAAAGTACAGATCAAACCACTTACCTTGATGTACAGTGAAATATTAAACAGGTTTCTGGTAAAATCCCTCTTGTTCGCATTCTCTTGTCTAACGCTTCCCTTAATGTTACACCAGTCTTACATTTTATCTAGAAAATCAACAACAACAAAAACACATTATTATAATATTACAATATACAACTACCCAATGCTACTATTCAAAGGTTCATTTATTTCCACCTGATATGAATTACCAATAATAAGCATGTACACTGAACAAATAACAAACCATCAACTTGATTTGCTTCCTGGAAATATCAATCTAATATTCAATTTGCTCTACAAATACTAATATAAGCTATTGAGTCTTTATTGGAAACATCCTGCTGCCAAAGTAATTCATTCTAGAACAAGATCAGAGTTTTTAGATGTTGTACCACAGGTAGCCCAAGCGCAGCATTTGTATAAGAGAATGTATGGGAATTATTCAATGGTGGATTTTCAGCGTAAATATTGAATAAATGTTACTGTAACTTACTATGTGTCTTGAAGTAGTTCCTGCCAATGTCTGGAGCGAGTTTCAGAATTTTTCGGATTTTTTTCCCTCCCCTTACACAGAAGATGACAAGGTTGGAATCGAAGCCCGAAAATCGCCTTCAAACGGCTCTAATTCAGGTCGATTTTCTCGAAGAAATTCGAATCCCATCGCAATCTGCCTTTGCAGGGCTGTCAACGGATAACCTAGCAATGTAGCTGTGCTTATTGAATCGAGCCAGTTGCTTTTCCTGAGCCATGAGCTCCCTTGAGGCCAAGAAAATCCACTCCAAAATCGCCATTTTTATGCGTGGCGAGAACAAGTGGGTACAGAAAAGCCGTTGAACTCACGGTCAAAACCTGGGAGCAAGTACAAAAGTTCAACCCCACCGGGAGGGACAACTAAGAAAACTTCCAAAACAAAACCCTTGGGAGTTTTCTTAGTTGTCCCTCCCGGTGGGGTTGAACTTTTGTACTTGCTCCCAGGTTTTGACCGTGAGTTC
Source organism: Actinostola sp. cb2023 (assembly GCA_033675265.1). Classification (NCBI taxonomy): domain Eukaryota; kingdom Metazoa; phylum Cnidaria; class Anthozoa; order Actiniaria; family Actinostolidae; genus Actinostola; species Actinostola sp. cb2023. The sequence continues at coordinate 686,356 of JAUJYZ010001540.1, forward strand.
AACGGCTTTTCTGTACCCACTTGTTCTCGCCACGCATAAAAATGGCGATTTTGGAGTGGGTTTTCTTGGCCTCAAGGGAGCTCATGGCTCAGGAAAAGCAACTGGCTCGATTCAATAAGCACAGCTACATTGCTAGGTTATCCGTTGACAGCCCTGCAAAGGCAGATTGCGATGGGATTCGAATTTCTTCGAGAAAATCGACCTGAATTAGAGCCGTTTGAAGGCGATTTTCGGGCTTCGATTCCAACCTTGTCATCTTCTGTGTAAGGGGAGGGAAAAAAATCCGAAAAATTCTGAAACTCGCTCCAGACATTGGCAGGAACTACTTCAAGACACATAGTAAGTTACAGTAACATTTATTCAATATTTACGCTGAAAATCCACCATTGAATAATTCCCATACATTCTCTTATACAAATGCTGCGCTTGGGCTACCTGTGGTTGTACTGCCAAGCTCAGTATACCAACTTCAATATTATGTTAATATCAGACAGATAGGGATGCACCTGGTGTTACATCACCTACATACATTATGGTGCATTATACCATTTATCACTAAATACAAGAATCAATTATCTATAAACTGGAAGTGACTACTGAAGTGTTCTTTCTGATTTGCCTACGCTGATTGGATTATCAATAATGCTTCTAAAATGAAATGCTTTAAACTATAAAGAAGACTGATTGATTAAGTCTGTTTCCAGACTAAGGGTGTGTTCGATTATTCCAGAATAGGAATACACAGAATAACATCCCTAGCTAAATCGCTTTCACACAGCTACTGTCCACTGTAAAATGAAACGATTCCTTGTTGTATCATAATAAAGTTACAAGGAACAGTTTGGAATTTTAAATGTGCTGAAATAAAAGCTTCCAAGTATTTATTCTGTGTATTCCTATTCTGGAAAAGGGTCAATCGAATGCACTCTAAGTAGACTTGATGGCATATGTAAATATGGGATGAAAGGCAGTTTTGGGGATATTACTGTCTTAGACACTATCATTTACATAATTTATTCAAGGCAGTTAAAGGATCATATTTGCATACATTTGTATTACAATAATGATAGGGCAACTTGGAACTAAACTGAAATTAAAAAATCTATTCATTCATTCATTTAGTTTAACTAGACAGCAATTAATTAAGTCACTGAATTTGTATTGTTTTTGTAAGTATGTCACAACGATAAACACATTATCTTCTAATTCAATTAAAAGGATGTTTTCTGGTTTTCTGGCATGTTAAAGTAACATATAAATGCATTAAAGCTGTCATGTTTTACAATTACAGTACACTAGTGTAGAGAAAATACCAAAATAGCAATCAGCTGTCACCTACCATTGTTCGTTGATGGTTGGGTAAAAACGCTCTTACGTGAGCTCGCAGTGGAGGCGATGTTGGATCGCCAGCATAGAGGTTCCGTGAGCTCATGGTCGGTGATGTTGGACCTGAAGACGATGACGGTGTAGCACTTGAACTAGTGCAAGCAGATCCTCCATTTCGCAGATCTAGTAATTCTTTTTCGCGAATTTCGAGTTCAGAGAGCTTAGATGTCAGTTCGTTGAATTCCTGCAATAGGCAAATGATATTTTCCACTGTTTATTCACATGGAATGTACAATCTTAGTAGAGATGAGAGAAATACGTAATGTTCAGTGCAGAGTTGCAAATTATCATCAAGTGAAATAAATTAATGTGCAAACCAGATACATCGTAACCTTTGCGCTTTAAAAACCCTGCAGTTAAACGAGTTAACTACGATCACGAGAATCTATTGATTTGCCGAGTGAAATTTCGTTCGCGTAATTCATAAATTCTGAAAAATTATTTCATCCGTAGCATCGCGACGTGACTTGCTTCAAAAACAATATCCCTTTGATAATCGTGATATCACCAATTTATTAGAGTGAAGAAACCGAACCTAAAACCCCGAAAAACGGCAAAATATGGCCGAGTAAAAAATCGTGATCTTCTGATCTACGAGGTACAACAATCATTCGGCGTCATATTCTAGAATGCTTGGACCATTCCACAAGACATTTGCACCATATGGGGGACACAAAGGACTAATGCCTTTGGAATATTTTTCACTAATAATTCCTAGGCCTGAATGTATAAAGGTATAATAATTAACCAGTAGATAAAATTCACGACACAGACAGTCAGTCGGAGATCAGGAAATCGTGCGGGCCAAATATTCCGTTTTCACTAGAACCTTCAAGTTCGAGGAAAAACGACTTTTTTATAAGCACAACAACTAGATTATTTACTCATTCATAGTTTCAAATGACAAAAAAATTAAGAAAATGGTTAAATAAGCGACTGCCTTATCGCCTAGTCAAACTACACCTTCGCAACAATCGACTGCTCGGGTAAAGGTGAACGCAGAAACAGTAAATGGATATAGTGCATACGAGCTAGCCAACTGAGAGCCGGTAGAAGAGAATAAAACAACGATGCTTTATTAAAAAACTGCCGCAATTCAACTGCACATTTTGAAGACGCTTTGCAAGAAAATTGCAGAAAAAAATAGAATAAAATTAACAAAATCTACCTCGAGTATTATGGACGGTGGGTGCTGTATGTTGGAAAACTGGGCATTTAGTTGATCAAGGTTCTCCTTTGTCAGCCTTATGACGTGTTGAACAGTTCTGACCTGCAAATAGATAAAGAAGTAAAACTAGCGTCAGGTCTGCTCGACCCTGGACAGGGTTATTAAATATCGCCATCATAACAACATTTGCACGAAATCTCGTTCCCCAACAATTCGTCCGTTTAGCACAGCATAAACCACCTCTAGACCTCTATGAATCAAACGCGGAGCTAGAAGAACGGTCAGGGTGTACCTCTGAGTCGCGGTTATTGGAAATATCGTCGTTATGCTGATCGTCAAAGACGTAAGTTGGTTCACGGTGCGAGTTTGCCACCGCCATTATAAACCCTTGCTGCTGGAGGAATAACACAACGTCACGTGACTAACCCCAACTAACACAAAGCACTATGGGTAGCAGCCCTGTAGTCTTGGCAACAGACGCATCACAGGAAGTGACTCAAGGGATAACTACCGGAAGTCTATCAAACACACTTTCAATTCGATTCAAAATATGAGAATGGAAGTGTGTCTGGCGAACAAATGATCCAGCACTACTTCTGTCACGTTCATGGAAACAGATTCTATCGAATTCCTGGACCTTTGCCTCGCATGTTCAGTCAAGAGTATTTTCGATCAAAGGTCTGCTTTGGGCGCGTAATTCTATAGCTATAGTTGATATTAGCGACGTCTCACTTATCATCGAATCAGATCCGGTAAGAGGAAAGTGATACTGATTTCCGATTTCCGTGACACACTCGCTCCCAACAAATTCGAATTCCCTTTTTACAGTATAAATATTAATGCATAACGTGTTAATGTGTACTTTGTTCATTCGATCAAGGCATGAAAATCAATTTGCGTTGCTGGTGAGTTTGCTGATCAGTCATTCACACATCTCATTGTGCAATGGATTTTTTTAAAGTGAAAATTGAGAAATTTTCTTCTTTAAAACAATTGTCACGGGGGTGAAATTCAGCGCGTATGCAAGGTAGTACCGCATTTAGTTATAAACTAAAGTATAAACAGCAAACACAACTCAACTCACCTGTGGAAAGTCATTGCGATGTTTTGGACGATAGCTTTGCTTTCTGAAATACCATCCATCTACAGTTCTACAGTTGCGTCCAAATATCTTTTCCGTTGCAAGATGAGGGCGATACTCCCCTCGTCTTTTGTGCAGCCGAGGGAAGCGAAACGACTTGGTTGGAGTAGCATTACTTTCAACCTTTTCAGACCCGAAACACGGGAATAATGTCATCTAAAAGCGAACAAATCCAAAGATGTTGTTTAATACCGTGGTTGAAACTGAGCAATCAAACCAACTAATCTGATAATAGATCTGAGAGAGACACACAGGGAAACATTGGATTAGTTGCTAAGGTGAAGTAATCATTGTAAATCACATAAAGACAGATGTGAAGCCAAAAGCTAGCAATACTAGCAGCGAGAACATGCACTTTATGGTGACGTATTTTAACCAAGGTTCGTCTACAGTCGTTTATCTAAAGATGTAAAATCTATATTGTCCAGAATAGGACACTTTGAACTGAAAAGATCTGCAAACTGAACGGAAGCAGCACGATCGCGCCGAGACTTTAAAAGACTGAATGAATGAATAGACTTTATTTATCGAGGGTAGCACGTGACAGTTTGTATAAACTGATGACCGTGTGGCCCTCCAAAAACTATAATAATAAAAAAATATAAATACATTTGGTAAATATGGTTCAATATATGATAAAACGGATGACAATAAATGATGGATGGAATCTTCTCCTGAAACGATTCAGTATGATACTGAATATACCGGCAAGAACGGAAAAAGAAGAAGAAGAAGAAGACGAAGAGGAATAAGAAGAATAAGAATAAGATTAAGAATAATTTATTGGATTATAATATTACGCAAGACTGCAATCGATCAGGCAGTCGGGCATTCTCCGCTACGGTCAGCCATACACAAAGTAGACAAAAGTAAAATCGAAGGCTCTGGTAAAACAAACCGGAAGACCCAGATTCTAGGTCGTCAGATATGCGCATGCTCAATATTTTCTAACTTCCGGTGACAAAATGGTGGACTTCAGCAAAGTTCTCGCCGATGCTCTAACAAAACTTCATCTACAAAATATTGAGCATGCGCATATCTGACGACCTAGAATCTGGGTATTCCGGTTTGTCTCTTACCAGAGCCTTCGATTTTTCGTTAGAAAGCTGAGAAGGGTCTGGGAACGAGAATGACGTCGACCAAGAAGAACGCGATATTAGCAATTTTAAAAGTTCAGCAAAACGTCATGCTTCTAGCTGAATTGATAACATGTTTTATATGAGTTCGAGTGGCGTTAGAGTCACGCCCGACTAATTCTTTCTCGGCTGATGATCACCAATGTATATTGTAGACAAGAAGTGATTGATCGACTTGAACGGTGTATAAAACAGCCTTGAGGAAATAATCTTGCAAAGAATGCCGTTTGCATACCATTTGAAGGCTCTGCAATAATGAATTGCACTGTACTACGCCATTATAATGATGATGTTAGCCAGACTCACGATTTGCAACGTCGTCAAAGACTGCTTAATCATGGAGTCACCATCCTAGCTTGATCTGTTGCAGCAGTTTGCCACAACCAAATTAACACCGTCAATCGTCACGCTTCAGTGATGCAGAGGAGGACTGTCGTTCTTTTTCCAGCATGAACACCGTATTTCCTCACTAAACTGAGCGCCTGTCTAGTTCTTTCTTAGTTCATCGCATTGGAGCGTAGCTGTGATTGGCTACCTTGAATTGGTCACCAGCAAGCAAGCCAGTCATATGATAGAAAGTGTTGTACATGTGTTTGTAAACAAACATACTAACTTTTATCGGGGGGACTGATGAGAAACTACTTCTCAGTGTGATTGCATAAAAACAAACATTCAAGCAACTCAAATGGTAGGAGGAAGGAAGAAATGAAGTTAATTGAAAACTTTCGATTCAAAGCCAATAAATGAATCCCGGGGGGATACTCCCGGAAATTTAGGATAGGGGTGTAGATAGATGGGTGTGCCCCCGGGATGTCGAAACTCTGACCCTATTTAAGGATGAAAAATTGGAAAATTCATACCCAGTTTCCAAGGATTTGTCACTGAAAAATAGACCCAATTTAAGGAAAAAGTTAATAGTATTCCTTTGGAAATCGCTAATATCAGAAAGACATACGCTGGCTGTTACGCTAAGCGGAATTTTTAGTCAAAATAAAAAACGTGTAAGGATCGTGTAAGGATCCGGAGGTTCAAAAACCATACCCTATTCGGGGGGCACATACCTATATAGCATATATATGGGAGTAACCCCCCCCCCCCCCCCCCGGGAAATGGATCCACCGCGTTCCCACGTGTCCAAAACGTTAATTTTATGCGAGACTAGAAAAGGAACGTGCATCACACGGACAGCGGGTAACCCCCAGAGTAAACTCATGGTACAGCAGAACCGTTTTTAAAATATACAGCATCAGCTAAACTCAAATGAAACTTTTCGCACATATTTTGTTCTTTGTTGTCGTTGTGGTAGTTTCCGCTGTACACTAGCTAATTCAGAAAACGTTGTCGGCGATCGACTTCAAGTCTACGGGACTAGACCGAAAAGGAGTATGGGTAAAAATCAATGAGTATAAATACACTATCAAAAAGGAACGTCTCTCACGGAATATGAATCATATCTGCTTCTGTTTCCTTGTTTTAAAACGCGTAGGCATACATTTACAGATTCACCTGCCATTGCAAGTGAATTATCATATCTACCCATACTCCCTTTCGGTCTAGTCGCGTAGGCTTGAAGTCGATCGCCGACAACGTTTTCTGAATTAGCTGTATCAAACTATAAATCACTCGACGTGAGTTTTTTTATAGACACACCAGTACGTTTAGATGCATTTACAAGACATCATCTTATGCAGTGCCGTCAATATATGGTCGATATATACGCACTTCATCACACAAAGTCACGAAAAATTCAGTTCGATTATACACAGCTCTCCAGCAAATGAAACCGTACACTAATGTTAACGTTCGATAGGTAATAAAATGCTAAAAATGCCATTACTTTCTATAAGGTATCGTGAATGTTTGGGATAAAACGAATGTATTTGTGTGCATTGTTTCTGTGTTTAATCACCACCAAGCACCACATCACATGTACAGTACGTAGTAGATATTATTTCATAATGATTGATACCATGGCGACCGCGTATATACTTCCATCTCTTTTTGAGCTGACAATACGCATGCTCAGAATCCAAATTTATCTGAAAACGCATTCCGCATTACGTCATTATAAAATACCAGCTTCAACGAAATAACGTGTAATAATAATAATAAACTGACGATAGGAGGGGTGTACACCTCCTGAAACAAATGACCAGATGACTGAGTGTTCAAGACAGAAAAGAAAAGAAAAGTTGTTTTGACGCCTCAATTCTGAATGAGCTTTAGATCCTTTGTGCAGGTGACGACACTAATTGGCGATTTATTGTACACTGCACTGTCGTAAGTCATGCAAACGCATTTCGTTGTATGTCGCTTTGAGACAATGGCTTCCTTTCTGAACCAATCAGAAAGCGTGCGCATGCATATGCATCTCATCCAATCAAACTCTTTCAATACAGCATGGCACGATACCGTATACTGAGGAGTCCCAACGAGACCCTGTGGGGAGCCCCCACGGGTTTATGATACGTATCTTAATCGGTTAAACTGGCCCCAGATGTTCGCGCTGATATGAACGATTGTACGTCATCAACCGCTCACAAACGAACTCGAACTGAATCGATGTGGAATAAAAACGTACGGCGAATCAACAGAAAAGCAACGACAATGCAATCATTTTTCTGCCAGTACAATGCATACTGAATAATATCGAAATTTAGTGATAAAACTTTATTTAAGCAAAACAAACTTGATGCTGTGACGCATGTCGATCATATCTAACATCAATATACGTCAATAGCTTGGGAAATTTAAAAAGTCATTGTGAATTCCTACCGAGATGCATTTACCAAGACAAACACTGTATGGTCTGACTACTTCAGCCTACGAGCGTGATGTGGTGACTGGTTATACAGGACACTAGAGAGAAGCAAAATCGCCCACATTTGACGCTTCTTGCTTCCTGAGCGCCAGTACAAACATTTTCTACTCAAAAATACCTGTTCCGTGCAGTATGCAAATGAATTGTTGTCAGTAAAATAGTTATATAGAAGACAGCTAACCTGCGATGCTTCAATCTGTTGGTTCTTAGCCATGATGGACCTCACGGTACAGCCCCTTGGTACAGCCGATCAGTGCGGCGAGCTCTACTATGTCTGCAGTTAGCGATTAGACTAATCTCTCCGTATGGGGGAAGGGGATATATATGCGGGTATTTCCTACGTCACCAATTTAAAAAGCGTTTCGTTTCATTTCGTTTCGTGGAATACCATATAAAGTCTAGCCTCCTTTTTGATATTAGGACCTCACCTAAGAACGCCTGCAAAGGAGGCTAGCCGTCCCAGGCTGCTGAAAAAGAGAGAGAGACAGAGAGAGAGAAAAGAAAAAAACCCGGCACCCACGATCGAGGCTCGAACACAGACTGCATGTTATGTACGATCCAATTGCATGTTATGTACAATCTAGCCTGCTGAACAGGCGTTCTCAGCCAAAAAGCTGAGGGCCGGGGAGGTTCCTCCACAATTAGGATTCTAAAACGGATCATTCAAACAATTAAGAAAGAATGAAACAACTGAAAAAGATCTACATTTTGTAAGCTTTAAACCACTTCAGTTCTCCGTAATAAATACTCGACTGAATAAAGCCACACGGGACTTTCCTGGCATGTATTTATTTTTGTCCGGTTTCTTAATGTATGCATCGATGTATTGATTTTAACACTGTTCATGTGACGTCCTACCTAGCCTCCCCCGCAGGCTTTCTTAGGGGCCTAAAAAAGCTGGGGGGGGGGGGGGGGGGGGGGGGGTCCTACCCTGGTCGTCCTACCCTGGTCCCAGAGCATGCTCTGACCTCCACTCTCCCTTACCGTACTTTTGAGCGCGAAGCGGCGAGCGAGCTGCGAGAAGTGGAGGTCAGTGCCTCTGGGACCAGGGTAGTGACGTCCCTAAGGACTATTACACTACGTATTAGCATATCAATAATATGAGTGACTAGATGGAGCAATGGTCTAATAGGGTTTATCTGAAGTTATGGCTTAGGGGCTGGATATCCCCTCCCTCGCTGGCCTTTTGGTTAGGACCTAGTTTTATGTAGCACCGGGATAGCGCGGGCGGGGCAGAAATCTTCACCGGACCAAAAGAAATACACGAAGAAAGTCTCGTGTGGCTTTATTCAGCCGAGTATTTATTACAGAGAAGTGGTTGAACGCTTACAAAATGTAGATCTTTATCAGTTCCCCTCCTTTTTTTTCCTTTTTCCCCTCCCCCTCCCTCCTCCCCAGCGCCGCTACGCAGGCTAAGTTAAGGAAAACTTGTCATCATCTACACGAGCAAGAAACTGCCTTGTCAATAGAAACTTGTCACCAGCAGCAGTTGTGAAGGGAAAACTTGCTTTTGTAGAAGCGGCTTTGTGAGGCGCGGTATTGCGGAAAATTATGCAATCAATTTATTAGAAAACAACGAACAAAGTTGTGTCAACTTCCTTAATTTGCATAATTGTTCTGCAATACCGCACTTTACAGCGGCTCTAGCGGCTTCTAAAGGACAGAACTGTGATTCTGGCCCGGATGTTGTTTTCAGCTGGAAGTTTAGTTATTCCTTCAAGATACATGTCAATCTCTCACTTTCTCAGGATTCTTCAACCCATGTTGTATCAACACCTAGGATGATGTTTTCAGTTCGGGCATGCGCACAATCAAAAAACTCGGCCCTTCGTGAAACTATCAGAACGCTACTTTGGCTTTTAGTTGTTTTGTTTTTGTTTTGTTCTTGTTTTCTTTTTTGGAATTGTTTACATATTTTTTTGTTTTTGTTTTCGTAAAAAAAATTATGAAAAAGCATATTAATAAGCTTTCACCTTTTCTCCTTCTCTGAGCCCTAGGTCCAGTTACATAAATTAATTATAAATGATTTTTATAATTGTTTAAATAATTTTAATATTTATGCTTTCTTTTGAGTAATAACATAAACGATATTCAACAGACACAAGAATTCAGGAATTTCTTATACTGATAGATCCACCTGTTCAAAGAGTGCATAGCGTAAATAGCACAAATCAACTTATCTACTAGATATACAACTTATTATACATTTTATTGTGCAGTACGGCTTGACGTAATGTTTCAAAGCCGAGAATGAGGACTAGACGGGGTTTCCAGTCCGAGGCGAAGCCGAATTCGAGGTTTTGGAACTATTACATGCAATGGCCAAAAGGCAATAAATAAAGAGTTGCAAGATTTTAGCCCGGAAAAGCAAGAATTCCAGTCTGCATATTCTCTGCTCATGCGCAGAGTCGAGTACATCGTATATAAATAATATCCCACATGTGTTGGACTCTTGAGTAGCTTGAGTCGAGTGCTTTCAGATTGAATCTAATTCAAGGTCCTGATGATTGTTACAGTCATTTGCAAAAATTCTGGCCGCCACGATATATCAATATACAGTCAACTCTCTCGTAAGCGGACACCCTCGGGAATTGAAAAAAGTGTCCGTTAGTAGAGCTGTCCGCTTATGAGAACTATTCCCGTAAGCGGCCACCAAAGAAAAATAGGGTGGATGTCCGCTTACGGGAGAGTTAATTACGTTTTAATCGGTAGAGAAAAATAGCAACTGAACCGTACACCTTGTGGCGAGCGTAAAAAAGCGGCTGTATTCGCAGGCTACCGTACACCTTGCTTCCCCGCGGACAAATGGAGATTTGACAAAACCGATCCCCACTGTTCTGTTGCTCTGTAAAAGGTCATATTTTTGTTGATTTATTGCAAATTAAAGACAAATTCCATTGCCGAAAGTCCATTATTATATCCGCTTGTGTCCGCTTACGAGAGAGCGTAAATAAAAGAAAAATCCAATTTTCATTTTCAAAAGTGTCCGCGTCCGCTTACGAGAGAGTGTCCGCTTACGGGAATGTGTAAATACAGAGTTTGACTGGGAGGTAAAACGGGGATTTGAAAAGGTGTCCGTAAGTAGAGCATCCTCGGGAACCCAGGGGTATATTCTGTCGCTCGTTACTCGCTCCCAGAGAAATACCCCTGGGAACGAAGTCTGTTGGAACTTGTTCCGGAAGTCAAAATTCAAAATGGCGGCTGTCCTATTCAAACCAGAAATACTTGATACTGATTGGTCGACCATATAAGGTCGACCAATCAGAAACGAGAGTAATTTTGACTTCCGGAACTTTTTCCAACAGACTTCGTTCCCAGGGGTATTTCTCTGGGAGCGAGTAACGAGCGACAGAATATACCCCTGGGTTCCCGAGGATGTAAGTAGAGCTGTCCGCTTACGAGAGTGTCCGTTAGCGGAGAGTTGACTGTATCAATATATCGGGTGCATTATGGGTAATAAAAATAATCAAAAATTCCCCTTAAAGCGGTTAACATCAGAAAATTGGTAGAAATATTTAGTATACTGCTTATTTTGGTCTTACGTTTGTTGTTTGTAAGCTTTGCTTCATTTAATAAGTTAGGAAACTCAAAATAGTATTATTTAATTACCCATAATGCACCCGATATATTGATATATTGATATTTCGTGGCGGCCAGAATTTTTGCAAATGACTGTATATGAGGGATATAAGAACTCAGGAAAGAGTACTTTGAAACCATCATTTAATTCAAAGTCCTTGGTCAAAGTCCTTGGACTTTGAAATGGATTTCAAAGTACTCTTGAGCGGACTTTCCGGGGTTTCAAGGTCCATCATGTGACCGGATTTGATGCACCGGATTGGCTGGTTACCTCATGAATATTTAATGAGTTTGAGAATGAGATTTAACCGAGCCTGAAATATAGAAATCGTAACGTGACTAATGCCGTGTTTACACTTGAGCGCTCTACCAAGGTACAAATCAGAAAACTATTGTTTGTTGCGTGGTGACCGCTCAACAAACAATAGTTTTCTGATTTGTACCTTGGTAGAGCGCTCAATTGTAAACACGGCATAAAACGGGTAGTATACTTTGTGATCTTTCATCTCAATGTTTTTATTTGACGAACGTAAAGGGTTTGAAATGAGACTCTAAATGTATTGGTGTAGTTAGTAATGCCCAGGTTATCACTCTACCATTAACGCAAAAAAGAGCTTAACAAACGCCATATGAAACACTAAATGTACTTAACCCGTGAAACAGATATTAACCAAGTAGATATTACTAGACACTAATTCCATTGTTTTCTTTTGTGTTGATTTGACTATTAGTCACTAACTATTAGATTTTGTTTCACGGGTTAAGTGCCATCACTCTAATTTACGTTCAATATGGAATATCATCCGCCATTTTACCGTCGGCTCAGATCTTTATGATTGTGACGTCGTATAAGGGGAATATTAAAATCAGCTCACAACATTCTCTCGGGTACAAGAAAATACAATGCACTTGAATCATTCTAATCATAAAATCAATGAAAGATCAAAATATAAAATTATTTTTATTCAATTTTTGATTCTTCTGGTACAAAAACTTTAATAAATACTGTCCTATCTAAACTAAACAAATAATAAAATAGAAATTTGTACTAAACGATTGTTACTGTATCATCAGGTGACATTATAAGATAACTATGATATAACGCGCGCTCTGATTGGCCAAAGGATGCGTATGCCACGTTTTATGAGAGCACACAGCACGCGCGCGCAGATACTCAAACATTTTTGTAACGAACAAAATTGAAAACTTGCCTTAAATTCATAATTGTATTTTATAAAAGAAATAGAAAACTTGTCCGTTGTGCTATGTGCAGTTTTACAGCACTTGGGGACTCATCAGGACACTCGAGTGTTGTTGGGTGGAGGCTAAATGGGATACCTCAAAAGGACCTCATTAATATAAAACAATAGAACGATGCCGTAACACAATAGAATCATTCTATTGTTTGGTCGGCCAAGGGCGGTTTGGGTTATGGAAACAAGCCTTTACCGTGTTGTTGGGCCCTATCACGTGACACCACAGTAGTGCGCATGTGTTATTGGGTATAGTCAGCTGCACATTCTACTAATCATGATGTCAGCATAGGCGCTGTTGATGAGCCCTATCACGTGACACCACAGTAGTGCGCATGTGTTATTGGGTATAGTCAGCTGCACATTCTACTAATCATGTCAGCATAAGCGCTGTTGTTGGGCCCTATCACGTGACACCACAGTAGTGCGCATGTGTTATTGGGTATAGTCAGCTGCACATTCTACTAATCATGATGTCAGCATAGGCGCTGTTGATGGGCCCTATCACGTGACACCACAGTAGTACGCATGTGTTATTGGGTATAGTCAGCTGCACATTCTACTAATCATCATGTCAGCATAGGCGCTGTTGATGGGCCCTATCACGTGACACCACAGTAGTGCGCATGTGTTATTGGGTATAGTCAGCTGCACATTCTACTAATCATGATGTCAGCATAGGCGCTGTTGATGGGCCCTATCACGTGATATCGTGGTGAGCTATACCCTTCAGTCGTGTCCAGTACCGATTCAAATCCTCCGTCATGTTCTCGTGTTGTCGATTTCATGTCTACAACCTACACATTGAATCAAGAATAAACAAAGATTAGAGTAGTTTCCAGGCCTTCTGGATAAACTAGCTGCCCGCTAAAAACGCGCGGTTAATGACATTAGAGAACTGGCCTGGGTTCTAGCTGGAAGGCCAGCCTATCAGTACTTACTTTATGAAAATGGCATCCACATTTTCCCATCAAGAATTCCTTGTACCTGGCAACTGTCATGGCGTAGGTATCGACTACTTCAAAGCCAGCAGCTCTGGCTGTTTTTATCACTAATTGGTTTCTTTGTGAGACTCTGAGATGTCCTTGCTGTGAAGTGTGATTGAAATAATACGAAAAGAAACAGAACACTTAGTGAAGGGAACGCTTCTAGAGAATGGTGAGAGTATTGTGCGAAGAGAAGACATTAGATGATGAAAGTTAGGAAGACAGAGGGCAAAACAGTCGTTTGATAGTGTGTAGTATTTGATAACAAAGTCAATTCATTTACCAAGTTCAGTTGGACGAAGCCAGGAACAGGCAAATGAAATCCACAACCAAGACTTTTGACGAGAACTTTGATTCCACTGAGTCCAAGACTGTGAAAACAGAAACCAAAGTCGATCATTTAGATAGACAGATAGTTTAATGAGCTAAACTGAATCTTGCAGCCCGTGGGCTTACATGAGGCATTACATATTCGGTGCATGGGTAATCTGTGACGTGAAGTTTCCATTCCATCTCGTTCATTTACTTCCATGCAGCAATGCTTTCTCTATAATCTATAGAAACGTTTACTCGTACAAATTGAAATGACCAAACACTTAAAACACAATTTCTGACCTGTGTAGGGTTGATTTGATAGCAGTCACGTGACTAGGTAGTAGCCACTGTACTCCGCCTACTACGAGGATAGTATTGGTGCTGTTTTCTAACGGCATGAACCTGTGAATGTCACAAGTGAAGATGAGCTCATGGAGACAAAGTCGAACACTTCCTGCAATCTATTGACCTCCCTTAAGGTGGCTCGCGGGTAATTCTTTGAACGATGGGTCTCATTATAAATCGACGTTTTGAGCAGCAAAACGTTAACCGATTTCGGATGTTTTTCATCCTGATAGTCAGGTATTCGTAAATTTCATAAAAAGCACAATTTTAATATGATAAAGACAACATTTGTTGAGTTATAATCGATATTGAAACACTCCATTTTCAGAGAAAATGCTTTTTATTTTCCAAACTCCACGATGGATTTTTTTCAAATTACCTCAAACAAGTATACAAGTGTGAAGGATTAATGGTGCCAAGTTTCAAGAAAATCCGTAGGTTGGAAAATGCTCCACAAGCGACTGCTAAATTTTAGTACAAAATACTATACTCACACACGTTGTCAGCGCTGCCGTACAAATTTTAAAATAAAACTAAATTTGAAACTATTATCTGAAAGCTTTATATCACTCGCAACTTTAGTGCAAAATTCACGGCAATCGGAAGAATACAACAAACTTTATCAATGAGCAAAGTACAAGAGGTTTATGTTATGTATTATATGAAAATCCAAAATATTGTATTCTGCGTTATAAAAACATTTCTGTCGATTTGTTTTCCGTAATTTTTCAATATGACATAGAGCAACATATTCGAAAACACTTCACCAAGTTTCAGCGTGTTCTTTACATACAGTTTGGAGAACTTCGGTAGCAAACCCAGCCACTTCAAGTCATCCGTATTCGAAACTGCTTTGAAACCCTCTCGTGTTTACTGACCGCTGGATGTGTTTTGAAATTCTTCACGGGTTTCTGCCGCTTGGGAATCACATACTCCCATAGTGACATTATCATTGAAAATTTCATTGGAGTATCGTGATTCCCAAGCGGCAGAAACCCGTGAAGAATTTCAAAACACATCCAGCGGTGTTTAAACACGATGGGGTTTTCAAAGCAGTTTCGAATACGGATGACTTGAAGTGGCTGGGTTTGCTACCGAAGTTCTCCAAACTGTATGTAAAGAACACGCTGAAACTTGGTGAAGTGTTTTCGAATATGTTGCTCTATGTCATATTGAAATATTACGGAAAACAAATCGACAGAAATGTTTTTATAACGCAGAATACAATATTTTGGATTTTCATATAATACATAACATAAACCTCTTGCACTTTGCTCATTGATAAAGTTTGTTGTATTCTTCCGATTGCCGTGAATTTTGCACTAAAGTTGCGAGTGATATGAAGCTTTCAGATGATAGTTTCAAATTTAGTTTTATTTTAAAATTTGTACGGCAGCGCTGACAACGTGTGTGAGTATAGTATTTTGTACTAAAATTTAGCAGTCGCTTGTGGAGCATTTTCCAACCTACGGATTTTCTTGAAACTTGGCACCAGTAATCCTTCACACTTGTACACTTGTTTGAGGTAATTTGAAAAAAATCCATCGTGGAGTTTGGAAAATAAAAGCATTTTCTCTGAAAATGGAGTGTTTCAATATCGATTATAACTCAACAAATGTTGTCTTTATCACAATAAAATTGCGCTTTTTATGAAATTTACGAATACCTGATTTTCAGGATGAAAAACATCCGAAATCGGTTAACGTTTTGCTGCTCAAAACGTCCATTTATAATGAGACCCATCGTTCAAAGAATTACCCGCGAGCCACCTTAAGCTGACCACTTAGTTGTACATAGAGCGTGTTGTACACTTACCTGGCCATGAGGTGATGCAAGGCTTTCAAAAACACTGGTTTCCTGTCGGATGGCAGCCAGAACTGCGGGTAGTAAGCAAAGCTAACAGACGTGTGATCGTCGTTCAACGCGCTGCTGTACACCTTCATCGAGTGGGTTTTTTCCCATTGTTGTAAAGAACCATTTATCTAAAGGCAAACAGATTGTAAGGAAAACCATACCGAATAATTCGAGCTTACAAATAACGGTATTACGGTATTTGGTATTTGGTAAAACACACCTTCTCCATTAAGTAGTACATCATTCCACGATTCGTCGAGTCACCAACAAACAAAATCTACAAAAGAAAGGCAAACACGGGTTACCTGTGTTAAATCTGACCGTGAAAGACTAGGTCGAGAGAGCAAGTGACCAGTACTTCTACATACCTTTTTCTTTGTCAGGCAGGTTTTTGTTTCTTTGGTTGTTAGTTGTCTGTGTTGACATGATTGAGGTGTCCATATTGCTTTGTTCCAGTAACATGAGTTTGGTTGACTACATTTGACGCACGGGAGAACCCACGATCCTATCAACATACAAAAACGTTGTACATCGTGGTTGCCTAGAAACGAACTACGTCACTACATCATCAGTGCGTGACGTCAGCTTACCTGGTACATCCCCACTCTTACACAACGGCCAATTATCTCTGCTGGCGCGAAATTCTTCAAAGGATTTTTCGGGGATCGTTTGTGGGCCGCAGGGCTTGTGTGGGAAAGCTTGTAAATCACAATCCTAACAGAAAACAGGTTGATGTATAATGAAAACTATCAGCCACTTACCCCTCCCCTATACCAGAACAAAAAAATCCCAATTTCCCGACCCGTGGGGGAGGGGGTTGTGTGTATAATACACCACAAATTGAACTCACTTGTTGTACGGCACACATTTCATGAGGAGAGCTGGTGTCAAAAGAGCTTTTGTCATCGCTTCGTGTTCGTCGGTAAATGTTGACAGTATACGAACTAACAACGGATGGGTGGGGAGGGTGGGGAGAGGTATTGATAAGGTGGATAGCAAACTTGTTCCAACCTACACCAAGTGAGTAGTTGATTGGTCTGTGGAAACAAACAGAATAGTTATACCGCACTCTATAGCCACGTCCATATCGGGGTACAGTTGTCAAATATTACTAATTAAACTATTAAACATGCAAGCGCATCTGTCAGAAGGGCGCTGGTCTTTTCAAGCGTTACTTAAAGATTTCACGCTTCTCGCTGAAATATTAGGACCAATGATGGCTTAGTTGGTGAATGCGCGGCCTTGTAAGCGAGGTGCTCGGTTGAATTCTTCATGACCTCACATCCTTCATCTGTGTAGCTCAGTGTAGCTCAGTGTAGCATTGATTACCCCGGCGGTAGGGGGTACAGGGCAGACCGCCCCTGGCCATGAAGAACACGTTTTCAAGAGTGAAGTAGCAAGGACGTTTTTAAAAATTACCTTTTACCTTTATTACAATTAAACAGACGCACAAACAAACCCGTCAGAAGAGCGCTAAGTTTTACAGAGATTGCGGCACTCTCCTTGACTACATGTATGTTCAACTTACTCCTGTGATGTTTTTACTTTACTGTTGACTCTAGCCTCTGACCTACAGGTTGACGTCGTCCCCCACACTCTAACCACCATGACCTCAAAAGGAAACACAGCCTCGTATTCCAGTATTTGGCTGTTGAATGAGGGACTAAGCTGTGATGAGGGCTTGATTAGTATATCGGTGAGAACTGGGACCAAGCTGGGATCTAGAAACAGGAGAGGAAGTAAAGCAGTGAAGTATGAAAGACTCGGCGAAGGGATGCCTTACCGTCTTTACAATTGTCCAAAGGATTTCTTGACGCTGGTCGAGCTAAAAAGAATAAACGTTTCAGTATCTCAGTTTTCGGGGTGCTTCAAGAACCAAAACGGAATGTTGACCATCTAGTGTGAAAGACAAAGAGAACGAAAAGATGGGGGAGGGGATGGTGAGGAGAGGAAGTGCTCCACTGTCTCTTTTCCTTCCTTCTTCTTCCCTTCTGCAGCGGCCTGGCAGCTCTCACCTTCTGCAGCCACTTTATCGGGGTAATCATCGTCATCAGTTTCCCAATACTCTTTTCTGAAACAATACAAATAACAGAGCATTAAACAAACAAACATAGGTGAAAGTATTCAAATATCTTCGCAGTAGATAAAGTCATTCATTTGATACTTTTTTGATGCTGCCGGGGCTCAGCGATGTTTCCTAAAAGCGCATGCGTACCATATTCAACAAAGTACAAAACGCGCGGTCAACGCAACAAATAAATTTGGTGCAGTTTGATGCTTGAGCCAGCGATCATGTTTTCATAATCAGCAGTTTACATATAACCATGACAATATTACCAGAAACTATAATGTTTTTTTTGTAAGCAAACCTTTGGTCGATATTAAGCGTGTCGTCGTTGTCGAACCCAGTCCCCTGGTAACCATAGTTCTCCATCAGCAACAATGTAACGTGTAGTTCTAAAGTACCCCGTTGATGTTGGGTTGCCATGCCAACACGAAGAGTATCAACACTCGACTGTAGTACATCGAGTAGGGGTTGATACTTACGACCATCGTGTGTGGGGTATAACTACAAAAGTAGATAGACAGGAAAATTAGAATCGAAACTGATAGAGAAATGAGTTTGATACAATAAGTGCACCTTTTTGAAGCGACCATCAGTGGAGACCTCTCTGTGTGATTCCAATAAGTAGACCATCTCTTGTTCAGATAAACAAATACTGTGTTCTTTACGGCAGGTAACACTCTAAAGAGAGACAATCATTCAGAATTCATTACTTACAATCGAAGCCACACTTCCATACACAACACACAGTATTCAACAATTACTGAAAAATTTAAAAATGTGGGTTTGAGATTACAAAAAAGAAGCAAGAAATATTCTTCACATTCAACTGAATCATTCTATGATCCTTCATCACAAGATGGCGGCCAATACGGTTGCTATGGGTAACGTGACGTCATTGTGATTCTCTATTGACGTAATGGCTTTATTTCAAGTATATGATCCAGTTTACCTCGACCCCAATGATGTTTTTTAGTTTCTCTAACGTATCTGTCACGTGACTAGATGATGATGTCGCACTGAACACGAGGTGCACGGTATCGTTAGCAACGCTTGGTAACGTACTACCAGGCGCCGGTACTTTGACCTGGAAAAGGTGGATTAACAGAGATATTGCAATCTTACATTTAAAAAGCCTTGTATTACACTGTGAAATAAAGCAATATTTTCCAATTCACAACTTGCCAGCTTACCTCGAGAACGAATGGATGAAGAGATGAATTGAAAGTGAAGTGGAACTCAAGTAGTTGGAAGCCATTGTTGGAGCTAGGAACAAAATACAATCGTAAAACTATTACCATTCCCACTGCAGCAAAGCAGTTTTCATTTACTTTATAATTTCATTCAGTTCGTCTTTTATTCCCATTCATCTGATTTCAATACCCAACCTGTTGACGTCATGGCTTGATAGAATAGATTCACTGATCATCAGAGTATTTACAATGACATCGTCCACACGACTCCAAGCTCTTATTACATCGTGATTACTGTGCAGTTTACTCAAGTAAACACCAAACTTGTCGAGTGTCCAGGATTCTTTGATGCCCTGTACAAACACAACAAAGTTGAAAGATACAAAACACAATGTTCTATCAGTGAAGAAATGGCGTAACTAATTGAATGGACACACAAACTGAGAAAAGGAAATAACATTGAACTCTTGAAAGCACAATATATATGGAAACAAGTTTTCTATTTTGTTACTACATGTAGTTACTTTTCATTGGTTCATTCTATTTTTAAAGTTGATTAATTTTGTACATGGTCTATCACAATGAAACTGTCCTTGCCATAAGCAGGATTAGAGACTTTAGTAAATAAAGGTATGTTTCTTTTTTGTATATTTTAAATCCTTGCGTGGGGTGCCTCGCATGGGTACTCACGTCCCGTTCGTGCCCCGCCCTTTTGGGTTACTACTTGATTATTTTCTCGTTTATTCATTTGTTATGTTTTTCTTTTCTCTCATTGTGTAAATTAGTAGTTAACCAAATAAAGTTGTTAAATATTTTTTTTTTTTTAAGTATTGCCCCAAGACTGTTTTCAAGGTAAAATAATGCCTTTCAGTAAATAATAATAATAATAATAATAGGTATTTGGAGCATAATACTATTGTCTCTATGCTCTTACAAAACTGTCTAGCAACATTAATCAAATAAAATAAAGATCGAATATAATAGTTAAATAGTTAAATAGTGTCTTTCATGTCTCTAGTGAAAGATTACCATAGACTTGCATGTTTAGGAGTGGTTCACTTTTAAATTTAGCAGATACATGTAACTCATCTGTAACCACAAGATACAATGAACAGTTACCTTATCTAATGTCATAATTGCAGCTTCTCCATCCAGGTGTTTGTAGATCCTCAATGGAGACACAGAGGTTATGATAACATACAACTTTATAATTACTGGTAGACCTCTAGCGAGGAGAGGGTGGTTAATTACTTGCAAAACACTTTTGTCTTGTAGAAGTCTGATAAGAAAGAAACAACACAAATAAAACTATCTTCAAGTGATCAATTATGTACAGCTAACATAAGGGTTGAATGTCGGTCTTTCAAAAATGTTTTTTCTACATACATGCGAAAACGTTTTGTGAGTAATTATACATAAATAATTAATAAAAACTTTATTTCAGTGTCAAAGTATGTAGCTCTATAGGCTAATTGGGGACACTAGAAAGATAAATATAAATTCCAAATATTGTTTCCAATCCACATTCATTGCTGTCAAATAGGATTACTAAATCAAGTGAAAACAAACAACCAGGTCTCCCAGCAAGTCTAGATAATCATATCATGTTACTGTAGCTACAATAATCCTAAATTATTCAGTTACCTTTCCTCTATAGACTCCTTCTTGAAGAATGTATAATAGTATGAGCCATGGTGGTGTGTTCTGATAAGGAGTAGCGTAGTATTCTCTGTAGACTCTAGCAGCTTCTTTAGCAGGTTAGGTTTTGAAGGTAGCACATAACAAGGTATGGACAGAGGTGAGCTTGAAAACACTGGGCAGAAAAAATGGAATACATAACATTGTTTATGGGAACTAATAGGAAAAATATTAATAATAAAATAATATTAATAATAAAGTTATAAAGTATTAATAATAAAGTAATATATTATTTGTATGAATTTTCAATCATAACAGTTTTGTATTTCACATGTCTTTCATAACTAACTGACGATCATTACCTGGAATATGGTGTGTTTGTGACATGGTATAACAAAACTTTTCAAGTGGAAAGAGAACTTTTACTAATCCTGGAATAGATGAAACCTGACAGGAAAAGAGTTTGATGGTCAATGCATTGCTGGAAGAACACAGCAAGTTTAGTCTTTATCATTGCCAATGATGATGATGATCCGCAGCAGATCTAGAGGATTTGGGGCATTCCCTAAATTGTGATTGAAACCCTAAATAACAACTTAAAGACCCCCTTTATTTAAAACCTTGATAAAAAAGTATTTGGTCATGGGCTAGCCCAGGTCCCTGTTTCCAAACTCTCTGTTAGAAAAACTCTGGATCTGCCCCAGAAGATGATGATAATAGTGATCATGGTATAATAGTTGATGGTAATGATGATAATAACGTTAGGAGTAATGATGAAGGTGGTTGCTGCAATAGAGGTTGGTGATGATGATAATGATAGTGGTAAATAGTAAAGATCATGATGTGATTACCTAATAAATCTATATATGCAGGTCTAGTACATACATGTACATCATACATACAGATGACCCACCTTTTGATGTAGCTTTAACTTTGCATGTCTTTCTTTACTCAAACAAGTTAACTTTCTAGGACCACTGTGGGTATAGCACATTAGACCACTCCACTGACTCAATTCTAAATCACAAACCTCAGTCATAAAGTATGACAACAGTGATATTTCCAGAGCCATCCAAGAAGACCACAATCTTACAATACACTGTACCTCGCCTACAATATATATATATATAGTCTTTTTCGTATGATTGGGAAACCTACGGTACAGAGTTACGGTTACGGTACGGAATCGAACACATTGTATTCAACCAATCACAATGTGCGAAATCATTTCTCAACCAATCAGAATGCTTGGATAACACACGATGCCACGATATGGTCACCGCATGGCATGAACCGTACCGTAAACACTTCCCACTCGTACGAAAATGACTCTCTATATATATATATGCACTGTCATTTATACAGTACCTGTATTATTTATATATATCTCTGACAACATCTCTACTACAAATCCATGCTGCTT
Organism: Actinostola sp. cb2023; assembly: GCA_033675265.1. Taxonomy (NCBI): domain Eukaryota; kingdom Metazoa; phylum Cnidaria; class Anthozoa; order Actiniaria; family Actinostolidae; genus Actinostola; species Actinostola sp. cb2023. The sequence continues at coordinate 708,659 of JAUJYZ010001540.1, forward strand.
TAGACATGGCTTGTATAAAGGAACTTCTGCATTTAATACATTGGGAGAACCAATAAAAAGTATTCTTGATATTTCCTGGCTCAGATTTAGTTTTGCTTCAAGCTGAAAGACATTAAATAATAAATACATTTTTAACAGCTTTATTTGGCCTCAATATATTGTAATTACAAAGTACAGAAATTACCTTAAGGTACCAGGGGACCTTCGTGACCACTATTCACTGAAAGCCGCGTAGCGCTCTAACCACTCGTCCAACATGTATAAAAGTATACATTTTCTTAAAGCTGACTAATTGCAGATTCTAAATATGCTTGAGATTATTTCCTATTTTGTAAATATTTTTTTGTTATTGCACATTTTAGAAAATTCGACCGGCCTTGTTCAAAGAGAATTGTGCACGCGGGAATTCAATCGATTTCTAAACGGAAAATGCCATTGTAATGAGCACACTTTGTTCTAAAAAACTGTGTCTCCGATTTTTGATACGTTGCCTCGTTTAAAAGTTATTTGATGATTTATGTGTAAATCGCTTAAAAACACATTAATGAATTTTGACAGCAAATATCTCCTCAACAAAAGCGTTTATCGGAAATCGGAGATACGGTTTTTTAGAACAAAGTGTGCTCATTACAATGGCACTTCCGTTTAAAAATCGAGTGAATTCCCGCGTGCACAATTCTTTTTGAACAAGGCCGGTCGAATTTTCTAAAATGTGCAATAACAAAAAATATTTACAAAATAGGAAATAACCTCAAGCATATTTAGAATCTACATTATTTTATTATATATATCACAGCTTTAAGAAAATGTATACTTTTATACATGTTGGACGAGTGGTTAGCACGCTACGCGGCTTTCAGTGAACAGTGGTCACGAAGGTCCCCTGGTACCTTAACACAGAAGGTCCAGAAGGGGGAAAATAAATAATATGAAAAAAATAAAATTGAAGAACACTAAAGGGTAGTGCTCAAACAGGACCTAAAGACCTGACGTCCCCACAAAAATGTAAATAAAGAGAGGAAAACAAAACATTTACTATTTGAAGGGGTCCCTGCAAGAACGGAGTAAGTGACTTGTGATGAAACTCTAAATTCACCTCGAGATTCTTTGAATTTCAAAGGAGATTTTTGGGTTTTGATCACAAGTCACTTACACCGTTCTTGCAGGGAGCCCTTCATTTGAAGTATGTTCAAACCTGTCTGAGTGCATGTGACAACCATTCCAAGTTTCCCAGTTTTTAGTCGACCACCTTTTAATTGGCCCATATTTTAATTTTATCCCCTGGGCCCGGTTGTTCGAAAGGCGGTTAGCGCTAATCCAGGATTAAATCTTAAGAAAACTATTGATGCTAATCCAGGATTAGCACTAATCGCCTTTCGAACAACCGGCCCCTGGTGTCTTAGGCGGGGAGATGCCAGCAGCAACCAGCACCCAGGGGGGGGGGATACTTCCTTTGTCCAAGTGGTAGGGGTGATCGGCGGTCGGTTTTGAAAATGACCCCAAAAGGTACGCATAAATTAAAAGACCCCTAAAAGGTACGACATATATGACCATATATGGCGAAAAAGTAATTGTGCTGATATCGTTTAATCAGTGCCTGGACAATATCTTTCTTCTGTTCTTTCAATTGACCCTAAAAGGTACGGACTCGTGTTACATAACTGATTTTTGTGTCAGAACCCTAAAAGGTACACACAGGAAATATTTTCGACCCTAAAAGGACCGCCGATCACCCCTACCACTTGGACAAAGGGTACCCCCCCCCCCCCCCCCCCCCCCCCCCCCCCCCAGGGCCAGCACATGCTTGATATACATGTATGCAGTATATTTAAAAGTTTACACAGATACCTTATACAATTTGTAGGGCCGAAAGTTCATCTTTCATTAATCTCATGAATTAGATATAGTTCAAGTTGTAAAATGTTTTGAAACTTGACTTTGCAGGTTTAATTTGACTTAATTAATTCCCAAATGTAAACAATTTTTCAGAAGGTGCGCCTTCAAACCACAGAATTTTGCCCTTGATTGACCTTTACCAGAGTCAATTAAATTAGTCAATATCTACTTGACTTAAAGATTATCTGTTCTTTCTGTTTTAGTATCTGGATGTAAAAGTATCAATATTGCTTTAGAAAAGTTCAAGTGAAGTGTCTTCAAAATGTCAAGAATGTGAAATGTTAAATAAACAAGGGAACTATCTTCTTATTCATCAGAAAACAGTGAAGGATTAGCTGAAACTGAATCTCTTTATGAAATTGTTAATTCTTAGATGTGGGAGAGATAGCACAATGTAGGAATGCAAAACAAAATGCTGAATGGTTTATAATGATTAAAAGAGGCGAAGAAAGTTATTGGAAAGAAGTTGGATATCCATGCAATGTACATTTATGTATAGGTGTGTATGCAAAATATGTACATGTATGGAGGTTCATTTTTTCCATTTTGAAATTCATGTACAGTCATGTACTTAAACCTACAAAACGTTTATGTGTTTTGATATGATTTCTTAAATCTTTGTTAAATGTTAATTTAATATGATTTATAAATTTTGACAAATATGAAACACTTTTCAAGTGAACTGCTATAAACAATATTTAATACTACTGTTTATATGTACACATATAATGTAAAACAAATTGACTTCCAATTTAGTTTGGAAAAAGTTAAAAAATCTGACAACAACAGCATTGAAGACAGTGCAAAGTGGTGTAACATTTTTGACAAATTAACACTTTAATAATCAAATTACTTAAAGAGATTGTTCATCCCAAAGCAAGCAAATTTATTCCTTAAAACTTTGAAATTAATTCTCACAAAGAGAGAGAGAGATAAGACAAATGTGTTTGATAACATCGTGTAATATCTACAAAGGCAAAGCCGACGATAATTACAGATGACTGATATTAACACTGCAAGTAAGCTTATATGAGACACAACATGACCTGCCAATATGATACAAAAATCAACTCGAATTAACCAAACTCAACGAGTATTCTTACCTGTAAAAGCCTCTGCATTAAATAATACTTGGTATCTTGAGGTTGAGAAGTTGATGCGAGGACTTGCGATTTCAAGGTACTCCGCATACTACCACTACCAGTAGTACTTATACTGTCAGTAGTAGCCGCATCTTCCACATGGATCGAGATCTGTTTCTTTACTTCCCCAGAAACTAACGCATCCTCTGTCACTTTAGTCTGTGTACGAGTTTTACTACTGAGTAGTTTATAGTTCAAGTAAAGTGATACCAAGACTAATACAAACACAAGGACAGCCAACGTGTCTCTTGTCGTTCTCATGCAGCGGCCATGCATCCTCAATCATTAGACAAAGCACATCATGGGGAGCGATTGTCTCGTTAATATCACAACACGGGATAATTATCATCACTACACCTCCATCTATACCGATCCTCCATTATATGACATTTGAATTGGACTTGTTTTTACTTGCAAAGTGATACACAGCTAATGACCAGAGCAAACATTGTGCGGAGAGCCGATTGAAGTGCAACAGAGTCGTTGAGATAAACTGCATATCTTGGTGTGGTAAATTCATTAATGACAGTTTTAAATGAAACAGCCGCCCTTTGTTTGTGTTATAAACTTGAGGTCATGGGTGCCAATTTTTCAGCACATGTCACCGCGATAAAGATAAAACTCAACAAAAAACACTTGCTGAATTCACCGACTGAGATAACGAACTACTTGGACCCGTGAAGTGAAGGAAATAGCCAGGCGTTCCACGGTATAAAACAGGGATCCCATTCATGAAACAAATAGAGAAAAAATGTAATGAAGAAAAATATCCAAACCTTGCCCATTGCAGAAAGTAGGGAGTGAAAATGGAAAAAGAATGGGACGATTCTCTTAGGAGAGATACTGAAAAAAATGAGACATCGAATCGACTTACGTAAAGGATGATGATTTCGGTGCTGTACATGGTAATTAAGGTCAGTAATCCATCATTTTATTCCACGCTAAGCTGTGTACAGTATCAGTACATTATTGCCGTCGGAGCGAAGCGGAGATGGCCTACTATTCTTTGCCAATACATTTCTAAAATGTTCGAGGTGGTTATGTACACGCGCCTGCAATAACGTATGACAGCGGACATTACATCACGTGTACATCACATGTTAAACCCAAATCAACCAATCAGAATGGACCGTTCCCACGGCCGACAAGAAACCATCGCGAAATCCCAATCCAAAAGGTTTTACATGGAAGATTGTAAAACCATTGGGTGAATAAAATTCAAGAATCAGAATCTCTATCACGTGCATATCTCAAAAGCTATGAAAAGTGTCGCAGTTTACTGGGAAGAGAAACAATATTCACGTTACGTAAACATTGCAGATGACAGCGGATCACGTGTACATCGCATGCATCACGTGTACATTACATGTTCGCCCGTACATATAACGACAGCGTACATTTTTGGATTCCTCATGGCATTGGCATTACCCTGGGTGCCAGTGGTTTTGAGAAGTTTCACGATTTAGAGAGAGTAATTTTCCGTGCTAAATGTATATCGTTGAGAAAGTTCACTCCACAAACCTCTGGCCACTCGAGACATCTCCGACGGACAGCCTCGCTTTAGAGTTCACTTCCTGTCAAACCGGTTTTATTGCCAGGACTAATTTGCATGTGTCACGTTTCACGTGGTGTGCAGCGAATGAATCAAAACAAACTTGGGGGGGAACTCGTTCGAAACGCCAGAGAACGTGTTCTGGGGGGGAAAACGATCATTGTATTATTTCTGCCGTTCTTGATTCAGTAGAGCTTAACGCAGTGTTTGAACTAGACCTGAGAGACTTTCAGCTGTGCTTAGCTTGCTGCATGGCGGCGTTCTGCGAAGAGAAAACATCTCGTCGCTTGATGAACTGATCAAGTGAGACTTCGAATTCGTGAACCGACTTCAGCTTACTGACATTAGGAAACTCGGAGGCTAACTCGAACTGAACGGCGCTATGAAAGCCTACACGATCGAAATGTTCACTATCACTCGACATGTTACGTTTGTTTCCGCTCAATACTCAAAAGGTTTGAAACCGGTTTTTGATGGTTTGCATGTGAGAGCCAATCAAAATAGACCGTTGGTGGTTTCTATGACGATCTCATGAATTATTATTATTATAGCCAATCAGCGAGCGGAATATTTTTTTCCTGGAATGTATTTGCATCTTTTGAGTTGTTACATTGTTCTTGATCTTGTTACATATCGTTATAAATAAAGTTAAAAGTTGTGTTATATCATTGTTTGACTCTACACCACATTTTCTTTAAAATCACCATGCAAACATATACGACGGCACTTCATTGGTTAAACCAACTACTAGTTATAAGAGAATGTATGTGGATCATGTCAATAAAATCAATAAGATAATAAAGTTAAAATAAATTATTTAAAAATCGTCTGTATGTTTTTCAATCATTCCTTATTTGAAGCGATTTGGACGAGAATTGAGCGATTTAGCCCTTCTCTGCCCTTATAATTATTATCTTATTGATTTTATTGACATTATAATAATGTACTGATACTGTACACTGCTTGGGCTACCTGTGGTTCAAGCTCCTACCAGCCTCGTTTTGAGAATACACAGGAAGACCGAGCTGATTTTTCAATCAATCTTTCATTCAGTTCATTAGTAAGTATTTTCTAACTAAAGTGCTATTTCACCAGTTAACATAGCTGGTTAAAAGATGGTTACTGTTTTATCGCTCTAATGAGTGTCGATCGCTTCATCAGACTAGTAACAGGTTGATTAGACGGACGATTAAACTTTGTTCCCCCACCCCTCCCCCCACAGCTACTGTGTGACGTTTCTGTGAAATATTGAAAATTGCTAGTTTTTCGACCTATAAATCGGGTACATTTCTTTAACAGGTTATGATTATCAAATGTTTACATCTTTCCCGAAATTGAGATCAAGCGCAAATCCGACCAAACAACTTTACGTAAAAATTTAACAGCTTTTACAGTTTTGTTTTGGCTAACCAATTCTCGAACAATTCTATAACATGTTTTAAAAACATCACTATCTAGAACGTCCAAATTTTAATCTTTTTGACAGTAGCATTACATTAGTAGGCGGAGTAGAACAGGTATCACACCTTTCTCCTTGTAAAACTGTCCAGTAGCAGACCATGAATATAAGTGGTTTTAAAAGCTAAACGCTCGAATATACCAGCCGTATTTATGATTAAATTTGAGTCTAAAAAGCTAGCGGCATTCCAAAACGATTCTGCCCGCAAAAAAGAGAAAAGATTGCCTTGTTTTTTAATTACCGAATGATTTCTTTCCATTTTTAACTTGAAAGTACAAAACTAGATATTTTTTCTCACGGAATAAAGTCAATTCAGCGGTCCCAGTTGACTTTAGAATATAGTGCGCAGTTCTGAAACTAGACATTTTTTGACGGCAGTTTTGTCGATATCGATCGTGTTGGTCAGTCGTATGTTGCACTTGATCTTTCATCGAATTCTCAGTCTGTTTGACGTGTTGAACACAAAGAGACACCAGTTTAGAGGTCTTCACACACTGTTAGTTTATGAAGGTCATTCGTGGCTGCGTAAATAAAGTTGACAAGCGTAAAAGCAGCACCGGTCAAACAACAGGTTTCTGTTCTGGTATGCAATTTGTATTTACGTGGAAAGCTATTCGTTGATCTTTGTCGTTTGGGCATCAATTATGCACAGGCTTCATCAGTTTGACGTTTGCCTTTACGTTTAGACCTTAATTCGAATATATCCTCTCTTATTTGCTGGAATACAAAATTTCGGCTTTTTTGAATAAGAAGAGGATTTATAACATCAAACTATTTGTGCATCTGGGTGTTGTATGTTGGACTAAAATGGAAGGAATTCGTGTTTTGGATGTTTGAAAGCCTCTATAATTTTTACTTTGTAAAAACACTGTTTTAATTGTTGTTGGAATTTTGAATTGAAAAGAAGGTAAGTACAAATATTTTCCTCATTATTTACTTGGTTTTAGAAAGCTTTCCCACTTCTTTTCAAATCGTTTCGCCTGCTCAGTGTACGAAATGTTTGACAAAGAATGGCTCCTGAGCGAGAAGAAAGACTTTCGCTTGTTTATACGGCTGCCAGAATTGGAACGGCCCGTACGGCGCGACCTAACTCAGTCAATAAGCATTTTATCATATGACCCACAGTTTTTTGTTACAAAAAGGGATGAAAGTGCATTTAGTTCTCAGAAAATCTTCATGGATGAAACGATATTCTGTGAAAGCCAGTTGATTGTTGATTCAGTTCATTAATTCAGTGACGGCACGTAATTCAAGTTCATTTTCTCTTTATATTTAGTTCTCTTTATTTTATTTAAAAACCTTACACTAATCTTATCAAATTATCATTATCAAACAGTATTGTTATACTGAATTTAATATATATTCTGAACTTCAAGAAAATGATATTTAATAACATTCCAATATTGTTTTCTTTTTTCAATTCTAACGGCATTTTGACGCAGCTAGCAATAAATCGTCTCGATGGCGGGATGAATTTGTGCGACATATGTTCTTATTTCTCGTCGTAAGCTGTACGAACGGGGATAAACACCTATTTCAAAAAACGTTGGCATCTGAAATCTGAATCTGAAATCTGTGGCCGAGAGGGATTGTAATGCACAAGAACTTTAGGGTATAAGTTGTGATCCATCTTGTAATTACTGGAATATGCCACGACCTTTAGGCGAAGACCTGCGTTGGCGAATAGTGTGGCTACGAGTGTTTTTAGGTCACAGATTCAGATTTTTGAACTAGGTGTATACGTCGATAAAGTCTCAAGTAACCGCCTGTTCAAACATTCGGCGGCTTTCACTTCTTTATTACAGACATTTTTGGATTTGTTAATTCTTGGTAGCTTTCACCAATGTAGTATACGATTATAAGTGTTTTGTATAATAGTAATTTGTAAGATCTCTTTGATCGAATATTTTTAATTGAGAAGAGAATTTCGTACCACGATCTCGGGGTTTTTTTCGTTCCAATTCTTATTTCCTTTTTTGTTTATATGTTTTAGGAAAGTCAATCATGAAACTATTTATCTTTTGTACTTTACTTACCATTACTATGGTAACCAGTTTAACTGAAGGTAAGCTGCTTCAATGCGTTACTGATCATGCGGCGCAATAGACACGAGTTAACGGCAATAGAGTAATCAATGTCAATGCGCTCAACTATATAAAGTTTAGAGAGAAAGCGTTTGAAACAAGGCTAGTCACTCAGCGACTAGTCCAGAACTGGCCCCACCTTTCTCAATAACTATATAAATACTGGGCGCGAAAGAAATACAGTATAAGGACTACGAGACTGAGCGCGCGCGTAATCGTCTCTCTAGCCCAGTTGTGCTCATCTGCTCTTTGCCGCGCGCGCATGTCAAAGTGGGTCCAGTTCTGGACTACTCAGCGGCTAACTCATTAAAAAAGCCTGAATCTCTACCAGACTAGTCTACATTCCTGGCGTCAGGTAACTAATTTGCTAATTGTTTCTCTAGCATCAAAAACCAAAACACTGTTTCGCTCTCGTCGAAGTGTTATCCTTAAAAGTATGCACACGATGTGGCTGTCCAGACATCGACGTGACATGGACGTCGTTAAACTTGTTGCACTTAGAAAGAAATTAACAAGAATGCGGCGTAGCCTAGCAACTGGACCAAGTAAGTGACAACTAGAAACTACAAGACAATTGTTGTTGTTGTTATTGTTGTGTTGTTATATAGTATTATTGTTGTGTTGTTAGTATTATTGTTGTGTTGTGATGTGTTGTAAGTTGTTGTTAGTGGTACTGTTGTTGTTATTATATTTGTTATTGTTGTGTTACATCGTTGTACGTTGGTCAGTGTTCTTGTTGTTGTTGTTGTTAATTGTTGGTGTTTGCGTTGGTGGTAACAATAGAGTCGTTTACATATGAGTGGGAAGTAGTTACGGTACGGTTCGGCAGTGACGGTATCCAAGCATTCTCATTGGTTGAGCAATGATTTTGTGCTCTGTGATTGGTTGAATAGAATATCTGTCTCCCACTCATACGAAAACGACTCTATAGCGATAACGGTGGTGATTATGATGACTGGCTTGAGATGGTGGCAGCGGGATGAAGGCCAGCGATAACCATACAGTGAAATCACTAATATCCACAACACCCGAGTACACGTCTCTTTTCCTTGCAGCGCAAGTCGTTAAAGTTGAGATCAAATTCAAAAGCGACTGGCTCAAACACATGTTTGACCACATTTCCACACAGTATCGTCTGATGGACGGTAACATCCAGGATGCGGTAAGAACTACCCTAGACTGAACCACTGTACTGCTGTATTGAAGCGTGATTGATGTTATCTATCGTTCTCTTCAGATATTTACTGAACTCTTTGGGGATTCAGAATTCATAGAATCTAAAGTAATGACTCTAAGGTAAGACTATTACCATAATAAATCTAGAAATGTCCTTAGGTTAAGCAACGAAGGACCATCATAGAACCTTGACGCGAGGCAGTACATCACTACTAGTACCCACTCAACGTTGTGTTTAACAGACGTACCTCACGCACATTGTAAATGAACTAATTATAGCACTTCATATGGCAAAAGCTGGTTAATACATACAACACAAGCACAACCAAAATAGCAGGAAGAAGTTGTTCTTTACTAATTTCTTCGGCCTTTATAGTTTTTGAGTTGCGTCGACCTCCCGCCGCACCGTTTTTGTCTCGCGTCTGTATTTGCGTTCATTGCTTAAATTGTAACGTGTTCATGGTTCTTTCTCTAGAAAATCCTTGGACAAGAAAATTCTCGCTGATATCGAGTTCGACTTCGATCAAAGCGAAGAAGATCCATTACGTCATTTACGCGCCATTGTTGCAACAGGAAGAATCTCTGGAATGGAAGTCTACAAAAACTATTTCATTATATTAAGTAAGACTAAAAATTATACTAGATCTGTATTAGGCCCATCCTCGGGAACCCAGGGGTATATATATACCCCTGGGTGTCCGAGGATGTATTAGGCCCTGATATACTAAACATAGGCAGACCACCGATATTTCCTGCAAGTCTCCCCAGTCTTTTTCAATAATTCTAGCACAGGAACTCCATATCATTTTATTCCCTTTTAAGATTTCGAAAGAAAAGATGAGGCGGTGGGCTTCGTGTGGAATAACAAGTGTTCGCAAAGTTGTCACGTGTTGTCATCTTTCCTTATCGCTCACACGGCGTTGTTTTACCCACTGACTTTTTGATTGTAGACAATAAGCCACCAGTTAAACCGATGGTATCCAACATGTCGTTAGATGTGGCTGCATCTCCAACTTACGCACCAACAATACCTTCAACACTTGTACCAACTACATCGGTATATAACGGACCCTGTAAGTATATACTATATTAAATATGTGCGAACTGACGCGCGTTCTGATTGGCTGGCTACCGTGTTTATATCAGAGAAAACTGAGTATAAAACGGTCGCTTCGCTGGGCGTTTTCTAAGGCTAGAAACTGACACATATTCTCACTATCCATATATTTAAGATCAAGAGTTCCAATTCGATGTTAAACTAAAGCGTCCCTGGGACCAAACGACTAAGCGTTGTTAGACCGATAGTGCGATCACTTAAGCAACAACGACCATCGTAAGTATACAATAGCGCTTAGACCGATAGTGCGCCATCACTTAGCAGATCACATAACGACCATCGTAAGTATACGACTAAGCGTTGTTAGACCGATAGTGCGCCATCACTTAGCAGTGCGGAATACATAACGACCATCGTAAGTACACGACTAAGCGTTGTTAGACCGATAGTGCGCCATCACTTAGTAGTGAATACATAACGACCATCGTAAGTACACGACTAAGCGTTGTTAGACCGATAGTGCGCCATCACTTAGTAGTGAATACATAACGACCATCGTAAGTACACGACTAAGCGTTGTTAGACCGATAGTGCGCCATCACTTAGCAGTGAATACATAACGACCATCGTAAGTATACACGACTAAGCGTTGTTAGACCGATAGTGCGCCATCACTTAGTAGTGAATACATAACGACCATCGTAAGTATACGACTAAGCGTTGTTAGACCGATAGTGCGCCATCACTTAGCAGTGAATACATAACGACCATCGTAAGTACACGACTAAGCAATAGTGCGGCGCCATCACTTAGTAGTGAATACATAACGACCATCGTAAGTATACGACTAAGCGTTGTTAGACCGATAGTGCGCCATAACTTAGCAGTGAATACATAACGACCATCGTAAGTATACGACTAAGCGTTGTTAGACCGATAGTGCGCCATCACTTAGCAGTGAATACATAACGACCATCGTAAGTATACGACTAAGCGTTGTTAGACCGATAGTGCGCCATCACTTAGTAGTGAATACATAACGACCATCGTAAGTACACGACTAAGCAATAGTGCGGCGCCATCACTTAGCAGTGAATACATAACGACCATCGTAAGTACACGACTATAAGCAATAGTGCGGCGCCATCACTTAGTTGTATTACTTGATTTCTTTCAGATCAAAATCATCTTTGACAGCGTGCCTAATTTCGTAGATGATAGCGTTGAAAGTATAAGGTACGAAATATGTAAGCATGTTGATAGAAACCATGAAGATGATGGTGGTGGTGATGATGATGATGATGATGATGATGATGATGATGATGGTGATTTGATAATGTGATTATGATGATGATATGTGATTATAATGATGATGGTGGTGATGAGGATGATGGAGGTGATGATGGTAATGATTATCCTATTCTATAATTATTGCAATGTGATGTCAGTGATGCTATATTAATAATTATGACAAATATGTGTCATGATGATAAGATGGCGAAGATGGTAAAATTGGTAACACCGTGTGATCGATCTCTGTTTTTGCAGCAACGGTCCAGACTCGCATCCATTCGTTCGTATCGTATTGAGATTCAAACCTGGAGATAACAACCCTGGTGACAAGATCAGACAACTAGTCAAGTCAGGCCTCCTTGGCGATATACCAATCTTTACTGATTATCTCAGTAAGTTGCTTTAATCAATCCATTTACTGAGATGGGTTACCTGTGGTCAGGCCTTTACGGCGAGTGGGTTACCTGTGGTCAGGGTTTTTGACCGAGAGGGAATAAGTCGAGAAGGAGGCTGACCTCAGGAAGGTCTTCGTGTAGCTGCACAAATTGTCCTGGCTATTGTTTTATATGTAAAAACAATACATAGAACGACAATAGAACAAGGACTATTGTGCAGCTACACGAAGACCTGACCCGGATAAAAGGCCATAACTGAGGCTGTACGAGTAGTTTAGGCTCAGCTTAGACGCGTTAAGGTGTGGTTTATTTCTCGCACGGAGGCAAGCTAGGGATGCGAACACAGTACTTCGTTAAATGTGTTACTTTCTACTGTCCCAACAGATGGTCAAATACCAGGTACCACACCCCCACCAGCACCCAGTAAAGAATCAAGCCAACCACCATCCCCAACCAAAGCTTTTGTATCCTATCACCCACCCACACAGGAGAAAACACAACCACCAGCTCCAGTCCCCACTCAGGGATATGTTAAAACCACTGAGCCGCCTGCCCAACGTAAGTAGATACGACACATGTTGTATACGACCAAATTAGTCCGACATGATGATTGATTTTATTAATAGTAATGTACATTTTGATTGACAGCTAAAACACTGTCTGGTCATTTCACACTCGATCAAATATGGTATCCATTTATGGACAACATCAACAGTGCAACCGATAAAATACTGTCTGATGACGTCGCAAATGCGGTAAGTTTACTTTATGGTGCAGTGTTGAATTGCTGTCTGTGGGGGTGGTGATACTGGTGGGGGTAGTAAGGGTGGTAGTGATAGGGGTAATAGTGGTGGTGGTAGTGGTAGGGGTAGTAGTAGTAGGGGTAGTAGTGGTAGGGGTAGTGGTAGGGGTAGTAGGAGTAAGGGTGGTAAGTTTACTTTATGGTACATGTGGTGCAGTGTTGAATTGCTGTCTGTGGGGGTGGTGATACTGGTGGGGGTAGTAAGGGTGGTAGTGATAGGGGTAGTAGTGGTAGGGGTAGTGGTAGGGGTAGTAGGAGGGGTAGTAGGAGTATGATTGGTAGTGATATGGGTAATAGTGGTGGTCGTAGGGGTAGTAGTGGTAGGGGTAGCAGTGGTAGGGGTAGTGGTAGGGGTAAAAAAGTAGTGGTAGTGGTAGGTAGTGGTAGTGGTAGTGGAGGTGGTGGTAGTGGTAGTGGTGGTAGTAGTAGGGGTGGTAGTGGTAGTGGAGGTGGTAGTAGTGGTAGTGGTAGTGGTAGTAGTAGGTAGTGGTAGTGGTAGTGGTAGTAGTAGTGGTAGTAGTAGTAGTAGGGGTGGTAGTGGTAGTGGTAGTGGTAGTGGTAGTGGTAGTAGTAGTGGTAGTGGTAGTAGTAGTGGTAGTGGTGGTAGTAGTAGGGGTGGTAGTAGTGGTAGTGGTGGTAGTAGTAGTGGGGTGGTGGTAGTAGTAGGGGTGGTAGTAGTAGGGGTGGTAGTGGTAGTAGTAGTAGGGGTGGTAGTGGTAGTGGTAGTGGAGGTGGTAGTAGTGGTAGTGGTGGTAGTAGTAGGGGTGGTAGTGATAGTGGTGGTAGTGGTAGTGGTAGTAGTAGTAGGGGTGGTAGTGGTAGTGGTAGTGGTAGTGGTAAGGGTAGTGGTAGGGATAGTAGGAGTAAGGGTGGTAGTGATAGGGGTGGTAGTGGTAGGGGTAGTGGTAGTAGGGGTAGGGGTAGTAGGAGTATGATTTGTAGTGATATGGGTAATAGTGGTGGTGGTAGGGGTAGTAGTGGTAGGGGTAGTAGTGGTAGAGGTAGTGGTAGTAGTAGTAGTGGTGGTAGTAGTAGGGGTGGTAGTGGTGGGTAGTGGAAGGTGGTGGTAGTAGTAGTAGGGGTGGTAGTGGTAGTGGTAGTAGTAGTGGTAGTGGTAGTGGTAGTGGTAGTGGTAGTGGTAGTAGGATAGTAGTAGGAGTAGGGGTGGTAGTGCTAGTGGTAGTAGTGGTAGTGGTGGTAGTAGTAGGGGTGGTAGTGGTAGTGGTGGTAGTGGTAGTAGTAGTAGGGGTGGTAATGGTAGTGGTAGTAGTAGTGGTAGTGGTAGTGGTAGTAGTAGTGGTAGGGATAGTAGTTCTTCTTCTTCTTTAGTAGGGGTGGTAGTGGTAGTGGTAGTAGTGACAAGTGGTGGTGGTGGTAGTGGAGTGGTAGTGGTAGTGGTAGTGGTAGTGGTAGTGGATTGGTAGTGGTGTGGTAAGGTTTAGGGTAGTGGTAGTGGTAGTGGTAGGTTGGGTAGTGGTAGTGACTAAGTACAGGTAGTGAGTAGTGGTAGTAGGGTAGTGGTAGTGGTAGTGGTAGTGGTAGTGGTAGTGGTAGTGGTAGTGGTACCGACGTGGTAGTGGTAGTGGTCCGGTAGTGGTAGTGGTAGTGGTAGTGGTAGTGGTAGTGGTAGTGGTAGTGGTAGTGGTAGTGGTGGTAGTGGTAGTGGTAGTGGTAGTGGTAGTGGTAGTGGTAGTGGTAGTGGTAGTGGTAGTGGTAGTGGTAGTGGTAATGGTAGTATGGTAGTGGTAGTGGGCCAAGTAGTAGTGGTAGTGGTAGTGGTAGTGGTAGTGGTAGTGGTAGTGGATAGTGGGAGTGTAGTGGTAGTGGTAGTGGTAGTGGTAGTTATAGGTAGTGGTTATGGTAGTGGTAGTGGTAGGCCAAAGTGGTAGTGGTAGTGGTAGTGGTAGTGACCAGTGTGGTAGTAGTGGTGGTAGTGGTATGGTAGTGGTAGTGGTAGTGGTAGTGGTAGTGGTAGTGGTAGTGGTAGTGGTAGTGGTAGTGGTAGTGGTAGTGGTAGTGGTAGTGGTAGTGGTAGTGGTAGTGGTAGTGGTAGTGGTAGTGGTAGTGGTAGTGGTAGTGGTAGTGGTAGTGGTAGTGGTAGTGGTAGTGGTAGTGGTAGTGGTAGTGGTAGTGGTAGTGGTAGTGGTAGTGGTAGTGGTAGTGGTAGTGGTAGTGGTAGTGGTAGTGGTAGTGGTAGTGGTAGTGGTAGTGGTAGTGGTAGTGGTAGTGGTAGTGGTAGTGGTAGTGGTAGTGGTAGTGGTAGTGGTAGTGGTAGTGGTAGTGGTAGTGGTAGTGGTAGTGGTGGTAGTGGTAGTGGTAGTGGTAGTGGTAGTGGTAGGGATAGTAGGAGTAGCGGTGGTAGTGGTAGTGGTAGTGGTAGTGGTAGTGGTAGTGGTAGTGGTAGTGGTAGTGGTAGTGGTAGTGGTAGTGGTAGTGGTAGTGGTAGTGGTAGTGGTAGTGGTAGTGGTAGTGGTAATGGTAGTGGTAGTGGTAGTGGTAGTGGTAGTGGTAGTGGTAGTGGTAGTGGTAGTGGTAGTGGTAGTGGTAGTGGTAGTGGTAGTGGTAGTGGTAGTAGTGGTAGTGGTAGTGGTAGTGGTAGTGGTAGTAGTAGTGGTAGGTAGTGGTAGTGGTAGTGGTAGTGGTAGTGGTAGTGGTAGGGATAGTAGGAGTAGGGGTGGTAGTGGTAGTGGTAGTGGTAGTGGTAGTGGTAGGGATAGTAGGAGTAGGGGTGGTAGTGGTAGTGGTAGTGGTAGTGGTAGTGGTAGTGGTAGTGGTAGTGGTAGTGGTAGTGGTAGTGGTAGTGGTAGTGGTAGTGGTAGTGGTAGTGGTAGTGGTAGTGGTATGTGATCCTGATTTATTATTGAGTACTTTAACTTATTCAAGTTTTCACACAGATCAAAGACGCGTACAAACCACTCAATGTCGGTGTCAAAATCACAGGTTTAAGGTGAGACCATCTCATGAACCGTTCATCCTTTTTTTAACTTTCAACAACTTAATATTTCCCCCTTGTTTATACTTTATTACTTGTTAATTAATTGTAGCCACACCTCTATTGGAAACTAACTTTATTTAGTTGAATATGGTTAGCGTGGTTAAATAAAGTTCTTCTTCTTCTTTTTTAACAGCCGCTCACCTGACGGCAAGATTCAAGTGAATTACGTCATCACTTTTCCTCTAAATGTGACACCAACCCTCAAACCCTTGGATGACGCTATGACGAATGGCTTTCTAGGAGGATTCCCAATATACAGTAAGGTTTTGGGTCATGGTTACTGACTAAGGCACCGCCCAATATACAGTAAGGTTTTGGGTCATGGTTACTGACTAAGGCACCGCCCAATATACAGTAAGGTTTTGAGTCATGGTTACTGACTAAGGCCCCGCCCAATATACAGTAAGGTTTTGGGTCATGGTTACTGACTAAGGCCCCGTCTACACGTATATAGACGTACCGACGTCTATATGCATGGAAAGTTGTCCGTCTACACTAGCGTTTTCGAATCGTTTTTAACCGTTCACTGATAATTGTAGAAAGACGCTTTAAGTTGCACGTGAGCCATTGGTTCCGCACTTCATAATATATTCCAATGGGAGGGGAGTGGAGGGGAGGTGATTTAGATAATCGTATAGTTTCAAATACTAATTGTCAGTTCATGGTTTTATAGCCGGCAAACTAGCTGATGTTACAACTCCAGCACCAACAGCTGCTGCTCCAACTGTATCACAAAGTAAGCGGATATAATCCAAGTACATCACTTTGTAGCGATGGCAGACTAATTGATTTTATATTTGCTAAGGTTGGTATAATAATCAAACAAGCCAAACAAGTTATCCAGACCAAACTGGTTATACAGGACAAACAGGTTACACCGGGCAAGCAAACCAAACCAGTTACACAGGCCAAACCGGTTATCCTGGACAAACCAGTCAAGCTACTCCACAAACTGCACCTGCCATACCACCCTTGTCGACTGGACAAACTAGTTACACCGGATCGACCAACCAGACCAGTTATACAGGACAAACTGGTTATACAGGACAAACCAATCAAACCAGTTACACAGACCAAACGGCTTATTCAGGACAAACCAATCAAGTTGCCCCAACTCCACCAACTGCACCTGCGATACCGCCCTTGTCAGAAGTTCCAATTCTCCCTGCGAACCCTCCTGTAGTAAAGTACGAGCCGGGAGTGGTTCCTTTACCAAAAGGTAATGTCTAATAAATAATTAATTAAATGAATGAATGAATGAATAAATGATTAATTAAATGAATGAATGAATGAATAAATGATTAATTAAATGAATGAATGAATGAATAAATGATTAATTAAATGAATGAATGAATGAATAAATGATTAATTAAATGAATGAATAAACGCACGAACGAACAAACGAATGGATAAACGAACGAACGAATGGATGAACGAACGAACGAATGAATGAACGAACAAACGAATGGATAAACGAACGAACGAATGGATGAACGAACGAACGAATGAATGAACGAACAAACGAATGGATAAACGAACGAACGAATGGATGAACGAACGAACGAATGAATGAATGAACAAACGAATGGATGAACGAACAAACGAATGAATGAAGGGACGAACGAATTAATGAATGATCGAATAAATAAATGAATGAATGTACGAATGAATGAATGAATGAACAGTATGATGTGATGCTCGCAAAGCATTATTGGAAATCTTTGCTTTTAATTACAAAGTGTCCCGTGATTCAGTCCGTCTTAATTCATTCCTTCATCGAATCAAACTCACTAAAAATCATGTCAAATTGTGTCAGGTATTCCTCATTCATGTGAGGAAATACGATCCTACGGAATTGGCAATGAAGATGGCGAATACGTCATACAGGCGAGGCCCCAGTGCCATCTGAGTATCATATGTCAGAATATGGAGGAACCCCATCCAAAAGAGTACCTGGGTGGACCTTCGCAGAAAGAGTGGATGTACTATCACTATGCTGTCTTGATCAAACTTTCTTCACATGATAAAGAAACAATAGATAAACGCGCTTGTCTGGAAAACACAGGTATGTATTGTTGCTGACGTTGGTGGTGCAGTGGTGGTCAGGGGCGGATCCAGTGGTGGTGGAGGTGGTGGTGATGATGCTGGTAATGCAGTGGTGGTGATGATGCCCCCCCCCCCGGTGGTGCAGTGGTGGTGATGATGCTGGTAATGATTGACGTGTGCAGTGGTGCCCAGATGATGCTGGTAATGATGCGGTGGTTTCGTGGTCTGGTGGTGCTGGTAATCTGAGTGGTGGTGATGATGCAGTGGTGGTGATGATGCTGGTAATGATGACGGATGAGTGGTGGTGGACCCTTAGTGGGATGATGCTGGTAATGATGACGGTGATTGCAGTGGTGGTGATGATGCTGGTATGATGATGACGGTGTTGCAGTGGTGGTGATGATGCTGGTAATGATGACGGTGTTGCAGTGGTGGTGATGATGCTGGTAATGATGACGGTGGTGCAGTGGTGGTGATGATGCTGGTAATGATGACGGTGTTGCAGTGGTGGTGATGATGCTGGTAATGATGATGACGGTGTTGCAGTGGTGGTGATGATGCTGGTATGATGCATGATGACGGTGTTGCAGTGGTGGTGATGATGCTGGTAATGATGACGGTGTTGCAGTGGTGGTGATGATGCTGGTAATGATGACGGTGGTGCAGTGATGTGGTAATGATGATGCAGTGGTGGTGATGGCTGGTAATGATGATGACGGTGGTGCAGTGGTGGTGATGATGCTGGTAATGATGACGGTGGTGCAGTGGTGGTGATGATGCTGGTAATGATGACGGTGGTGCAGTGGTGGTGATGATGCTGGTAATGATGACGGTGGTGCAGTGTGGTGGTGATGATGCTGGTGTGATGCAGTGGTGGTGATGATGCTGGTAATGATGACGGTGGTGCAGTGGTGGTGATGATGCTGGTAATGATGATGGTATGTGCAGTGGTGGTGATGATGCTGCTGGTAATGATGACGGTGGTGCAGTGGTGGTGATGATGCTGGTAATGATGATGGTGGTGCAGTGGTGGTGATGATGCTGGTAATGATGACGGTGGTGCGGTGGTGTGATGATGCTGGTAATGATGACGGTGGTAATTGCAGTGGTGGTATGATGCTGGTAATGATGGTAATGTGATGATGCTGGTAATGATGACGGTGGTAATGATGACGGTGGTGCAGTGGTGGTGATGATGCTGGTAATGATGACGGTGGTGCAATGATGTGCAGTGGTGGTGATGATGCTGGTAATGATGACGGTGGTGCAGTGGTGGTGATGATGCTGGTAATGATGACGGTGGTGCAGTGGTGCTGGTAATGATGATGACGGTGGTGCAGTGGTGGTGGTGATGCTGGTAATGATGATGACGGTGGTGCAGTGGTGGTGATGATGCAGTGGTGGTGATGATGCTGATGACGGTGGTGCAGTGGTGATGTGGTGATGGTGGATGATGACGGTGGTGCAGTGGTAATGATGCTGGTGGTGCGGTGGTGCAGTGGTGGTGATGATGCTGGTAATGATGACGGTGGTGCAGTGGTGGTGATGACGCTGGTAATGATGACGGTGGTGCAGTGGTGGTGATGATGCTGGTAATGATGACGGTGGTGCAGTGGTGGTGATGACGCTGGTAATGATGACGGTGTTGTTGGTAGTGGTAGTAGTGGTAGTAGTGCTGCTGCTACATGCTGATGATGATAAGACTCAACACTGAATGACAACCACATTCTCGTGTTTTTATCATTTCCAGGAAATGGTCGTGAATTTATCGCTAAAGTTATGGCTGCCGATGCAGCGCAAGGAAACCCTCTCGTCCCTTGGAAAACCAACATAAAGAGAATGATTCATTCTTACATCGGTGACAAGCGAAAAAAGAGAAGATCTTTGGAAGATATGGATATAACTCTTTGTACTAAAGCTATTAAGATCTACAAAAGGTAATTCGAACTCAATTCGAAGTATTTTAATTAATTCAAATGTCATTTAGATATAATTTCCCCAATTCCCTTACATTTTCCTCCTCCTCTCCCTCCCATTCCCCTAGGACCACTACGCAGACTATATATACAATATTGGCGCGGTTAAACTATGAGAATTACTATACTAATGTACTAACTCTCCTCGGTTAATGAGCCAAAAGCGCGCGCTATTTTTGGTTTACTCTGTGCTATAAACTTCTCTTACAGTGTGGACACTCGAACCGTGAACACTTCAAGTTTTTTTCGAACTTTTTTTTTCGAACTTTCTATTGCCTCATAGCCTCTCAAATGGAGCATTGAGTTTAAATACACTTAGTGATCAAAATAAATCATTTTTCTGATCAATTTGCTCAATCGATAATTTATATATGTGTGTTAGAAAAAACCTAAGTGTTCACGGTTCGAGTGTCCATACTGTAAGTCCATTTCTGATCGTCTCTTTACCCATCCAGGTTCTAACTGATATTTCTGCTTTGTTGTTTCTTAGGTACATGCGCTAAGTCTTGTAGAGTTTCTCTCCGACGAAAAGAGTATCAAGGCTCCTATGACAAGACTGTAAATGCTTTTGGTAGAAAATTAGTTGCATGTATTTTTGTAGTAAAATATTTCGTCTCACTAGAAACAAAAAAAAACCCTTATTGATGAATCAGGCACCGTATCCCTATAGTAAAGCAATCGAAATGAAAGACGATATATTAAATGATTCAGTTTTGATCATAAAAAGATGATCCATTCAACGCAGTCACGTGATAAACAGATGTCAGATAGCGTCATGTGTTAAGTACCACGTGACACAAATCCCAATGCAGATATTCCTATTCTTGAGCACAAAATAATTAATCAGTTTTCAATCAGTTTTCAATCAATTGAGGAATCAATAGGCAGATTCATTATCTGATTTCAAGTTTTTGTTTTTTTTGGTTTAATTTGACTTTGATTTCTTTGAAGAGAAAAGTTTAGTTTTTGATTGAAGCGCGCGTGACACAAAAACCCGTGATTGTCGAGGGTTTTGTGCGGCTTAAAACACTGTTCAAGAGTTGCTCTATCCTGTAACCCTTCAGCAGTAACCAGAAATCTTTGTCAGATCTCGGATGTCAGGATGCACGACTAATCATTTCATCGATTAGTTACGTCACTCAATGTTTACTGGCATAGAGTTGTTTTCGTAGGAGTGGAAAACCTACGATACCGTGACACTCAAATGGCTTCCTTTCGGAACCAATCAAAAAGTGTGCAGATGAATCATCCAATCAAACTCTTTCAATACGGCAAGGTGCGGTGCGGTGGCGGTGC
This sequence comes from Actinostola sp. cb2023, assembly GCA_033675265.1. NCBI lineage: Eukaryota > Metazoa > Cnidaria > Anthozoa > Actiniaria > Actinostolidae > Actinostola > Actinostola sp. cb2023. Next base: position 729,828 of record JAUJYZ010001540.1, read on the forward strand.
GGTAACTTTCCCACTCATACGAAAATGACTCTATCCGCTGTACTAAAAACAATGGCGGACTGCACATTCACCCATGATCCTCTGCGCACAGAAACCATTACAAAATGATACCTCAGAGCATAGAGTTTTGTAATAACAGATTGACAGAATGAAGCCGTGCTGCAATTAATCTATAGAAATGTGCGAAACATGGCACTAATTTAGTTTCGCAAAGGATTGTGGTAAAATGTACCTGAGCCGCCATCTTTTTCTATACAGCGTCCATGTTGGATTATCGCAACATACAATAGCGCGGTCCATATAGCGCGGTAGTGTGTGATGAGGTAGTACCTACTAATTGTTAATTAATTCGCTAGTACATTTTTCAAAATGTACAGATCATAATATGTTCTTATTTTCTTAAAATAACGTGAATTAAAAAAAGTACATCATTTTGTACCAAATAACGTCGAGTTTGTTTGTTTGTTTGTGTACGATGGGAGGGGAGGGTAGGATAGACAGGTTCATCGCATTCTCGTACCCAGACCCTTCTCAGCTTTCTAACGAAATATCGATATATTTAGAAAGCTGAGAAGGGTCTGGGTACGAGAATAGATTCATCGGCGATAACTCGTGCATTTCATGTTCTAACCAAAAAACAAAGTTAACATTGATTTTGATTTTTGATTTTGATTTTGATTCTATTTACACCATTTTTTTACAATATTAATAAATAAGGTAGAAACAAACATTACAGTGACATTTATAATTACTCGGGCTCCCTATGGAAGGCCCGATTCTAAAAATGCAAGCCGGTCGTCGTTGACCTCAAATCGCCATGGCCAACTGGGTTCTACAGCGCATGCGCCCTGTGCCGGCCGCTAAGATAATCACCGAAGGCTCACAAATCTAAATGAGGACCACAAGAGACTAAGCCAGTACCTTTTAGGGTGTCAGAAAAAATGATAAGATACCCGAGATAAGCCGGTAATGACAGGCCGTCTGTCAAAAGATTTTATAAATAAAATAAATAAAATAAATAAAAATGACAATTGTAGCTTTTGTCACTTATTAGAGTTGGTACTTTTTAGGGGTAAAAGTTATTTGTTGCGATGCCATGCACCTGTAAGACTCAGGTACCTTTTAAGGGGCATTTTCAAAATATCCGACGAGCATCCCAATTAACCAGTTTATCTTTTGAAAAACAATTTTTTTTAGGAAATGTACAATTATAATCGAACTTTGAAGGAAGCACTGATATAAAAGAAAAATAGTTGCTGGTTTAGTCGATTTTTGGACGATTTTTGACCATTTTGCAAAAATGACCATTTTGGACGATTTGTGACCAGTTTGCAAAAATGACCATTTTGGACGAGTTTTGACCATTTTGCATCAGCTATAATCCACCAAAAATGACCATTTTGGACGATTTTTGACCAGTTTGCATGGGTTAACCCACCCAAAATGGTCGTTTTGAACGATTTGTGACTTTTATTGATTGATTGATTGATTGATTGATTGATTGATTGATAAAATCTTTTTACAAACGGCCTACGTCAGCAAAACTGATTTTCAGAAGGACTCTGTGAAGTGAAGAAAATTATAAATATAAATATAAAAGATAATTATAAAATAATAGAATAATTGGAAATAATAGAATAACTGAAAATATTATATATATATATATATCATATCAATGTACAAATATGCTATAAAAGTGATCATGAAGGATTATATATATAGTCTATTCTTCTAACTATAACTACATGTAACCGATAGCTAAACAATATAAACTCCGTTTTGGATATTGGTTGGGATTCCTGTGTCAGTATGTCCCAACATCGACTGTCACTACTGAACTGGAGCCATGTAGATCTTGACAAAAACATTTGATTAAGTCTTATATCCTTTATAGCCATGGTTAGGTATCATCTATTCTTTCTAGTAGTTCTCCCTATAATATATAACCTAGTTGTTGTGTTAAGGGCGGATTTTGCGAAACTTTATACGTCAAATAACAGCTCAGATTATGAAGGAAATGAACTACATTCGCAGTTTAAACACTTTGTCACGTCATTCAACAAGTCGTATGTAAATGATCCCAGGGAATATACCAAGCGAAAAGGTATATTTAAGGTATGTTTTGCATGTATAGAAGAACTCATAGATGACGAGTGTCTTCATAACTATAATGTTTTCAAAAGGAAAGTTTGATCAGACAATTCCAGCTGAATCAAAAGGAAAAGTTACTTGGTGGAAGAGCTGTGTATGGTGTAAATAAGTTTTCTGACATGACAACACAAGAGTTTAAAGGTAGAAATACTCATTTTATTTACAGTACGTATTTAATAAAGGCCGGGGGTCCATGTAAGCAGAGATCCAGTAAAAAATTGTCAAGCATCCAGAAGTGCTGCTCTATATATACTGTACAGACCCTAGCTATCTTTGAGAATGCTTTCTCGGAACATTGTTAAGATTTGACTTCTTAATCCCTGCATTTGGAGAACTATGAACTCAACCTTTAATCAATATTATTATTTTGTTTCGATCGATAACCCATCAACACAATAACTCATTCTATTAATTTGTCAAAATCACAGAATTCCTCAGAAGGAGCCATATCAGGCCCTCTCAAGGGACACTATTTGGTACGCCCAAAAATCCAGAGCCTGATCTATGTAAAGTTCCACAAAAGGATCATATGCCTACTCATTGGAACTGGTAAATAAGATTACACTCCCTATATGCATGCATGGACACCTCATCAAAATATCTGGACTCCTTTTCATTTTTTCATTTCACTATTGGTTTTGCTTTCAAAGGCATGAACAAGGGAAAGTGACTTCCATAAAGAATCAAGGCAAGGTAATAATAATAATAATAATAATAATTCAGTACATGCATGCACTGAATTAAAGTACTGTACATGTACTTAAATACATGTATACAGTGCCGGATCCAGGATTTTAAAATGGGGGCTTCCAGAAATGCTACTTCCTACATTTCAAGGACAAACCATAATTTCATTATATTTAGCTGAAGAACATGATTGGCTTCACAAAGGGGGGTTAATTCCATTGAACCCATGGAACCACCCCTGGATCTGCTACTAGTATTCCCACTAGTATTCCCACTAGTATTCCCACTAGTATTCCCACTAGTATTCCCACTAGTATTCCCACTAGTATTCCCACTAGTATTCCCACTAGTATTCCCACTAGTATTCCCACTAGTATTTTATATTTGGAGTAATCACCTTTTAATTATTACAGCTATGCTAATGAAGGACAATTAACTTCCTATGTTGATTGTTTTATATCTTAGTACCTACATGTAATCATCTATATTGATTATATTTCTCTATCTCTCTTTGACATGTCTACCATCCTCTTGATTGGATTATACAATATGTATCAAGTGTGGAAGTTGTTGGTGAGACACTTTATTATCTGCAATGATTTGTTTTACTACAATAATTTAAACCTTAGTTTAAATGTATTTTATCCTGACATTCAGGGCTTTCACTGCTGTTGAAATCGTTGAGTCACAGTGGGCCATTAAGACTGGTGAATTGAAGGATCTGAGTATACAAGAGTTAATATCGTGTGGTGCTGGTGATGGGTGCCATGGTGGTAACACATATCAGGCCTTAATTTGGCTGTTACCCAAGATTGGTCATCATACTGTATGTAGTCAAAGATCCTGTATCTGAGCCTATATGATGCCGTGTGTGTACATGTACGCAGTTTTTTCATAGGCTACGACAATCAAAATTTGATTTACAGATCTCGGATCAGAAGAACACTTGAACAATTTGGCGTCTGTTTGAATCATCATTGACCAAAATAACAATACTGTGTTCTATATACCTTCTCTAAATAAAGTTCATTCATTCATTCATTCTTATTTTATATAAAGTCTATATTATATGGTGTTGACAGGTGCATCGGTTTGAACCATCCTTGACCAAAATAACAATACTGTGTTCTATTTAAAGTCTATGTTGTTATATAGTGTTGACAGGTGCATCGGTTTGAACCATCCTTGACCAAAATAACAATACTGTTGTGCTCTATTTAAAGTCTATGTTATATGGTGTTGACAGGTGCATCGGTTTGAACCATCCTTGACCAAAATAACAATACTGTGCTCTATTTAAAGTCTATGTTATATAGTGTTGACAGGTGCATCGGTTTAAACCATCCTTGACCAAAATAACAATACTGTGTTCTATTTAAAGTCTATGTTATATAGTGTTGACAGGTGCATCGGTTTAAACCATCCTTGACCAAAATAACAATACTGTGTTCTATTTAAAGTCTATATTATATAGTTTTAGCAGGTGCATTAGTTTGAACCATCCTAGACCAAAATAACAATACTGTGCTCTATTTAAAGTCTATGTTATATAGTGTTGACAGGTGCAAAATCAAAACATTGGCACAATGCATCATTGGGCTCAGATGGGTCGTTTAATAATGTTGTAATCATTGTTATTGATTTTAGTTTCATTTACATTATAATGATCAATGTTTGAAGTGTGTCTGTTGTACAAAATTGAATTAGCACCCAGTCTTTATTAAATGCCTCTTCTATAATAAGCATGGCCGCCCTTAAAATGACACCCTGGGTGTTAATTTGTCATTAATTTTTTTATAAAATTATTTTCTCTCTAGGTTTACTATACTCTTGCTCCTGAATCAGAGTGCCCCTATGAAGACAAACAAACAGATTGCATTGATACACTAAAGTCAGTATTAAAAAATATAGAAGAAATTGTGCATTTAAAAGTTTTTATGATAAATGTTATCAGTTGACAATCATCCAATAAAAGAATATTTGTTATTTGAATAAAAGCAATTTGTTTAGTTGGTTGAAGTTTTATTGTCAAACTCGTAGACTATTCTTTGTAACTCTATTATATTCTCTCTCATGTTTTATAGGCATAGTAAGTCAGGGGTAACTATCAAACGACCATGTAGCAAATACCGGTAAGTCTGTTGCAGGGTTAAAGTTGTCCAAGGATTATTGTAATGCTAAATAGTAGGCACCTCAGCAAAATGACAGGTTGTGCTGCATATATGCTGCATACTTGTGTTATCATTCAGATCATATAACAGGGCACAGTCTCTCAGATCTTGTACTAGCTACCACAATGCAGGGAAAGATATGGCCTTGACAGTGAAATGCACTACTTGATAGCTTATTGAGTTGTAACCTTGATCTCGTACTACCACAATGCAAGAAAAGATGGCCTTGTAGCACAGATAGAATTTGAAATTATACAATGAAAATCCTTCTGTGCATGGCCATCTCCATTTGGGCCCCTTTCGTTTCGACAGCTTCAGTGGTATTATAAGATAACTACATGTATGATATAACGCACGCTCTGATTTGCCAAAGGATACATATGGCGCATGCTCTATGAGAGCATACTCTGTACATTCTACCTCAAGTGAGATGTGGTGTAATGAACCCTTTTCCGTTTCAGAGCTGATGAGATGTCATATATAAAACCTGTTGTTGCTTTTGTTGGCACAGTCTCAGTGAATGTTGATGCAACTCAGTGGCATGATTACCTCAGTAAGATTGCTCCATATAATGTCCTATTTTTGTCCTTACATATGTTTTATGGTGTTTGATTTATTTTGTGTTGTGTAGGTGGTATTATTCAACATCATTGCTCAGCAATAGACATCAACCATGCTGTACAAATTGTGGGATTTGATACCAAAGGTGTGAAACATTAATCAGTACCCAGTCAGATAAAGTAATGTTGGCCCAGTACCCCGTCAGATAAAGTAATGTTGGCCCAGTACCCAGTCAGATAAAGTAATGTTGGCCCAGTACCCAGTCAGATAAAGTAATGTTGGCCTAGTACCCAGTCAGATAAAGTAACCCAGTACCCAGTCAGATAAAGTAATGTTGGCCCAGTACCCAGTCAGATAAAGTAATGTTGGCCCAGTACCCAGTCAGATAAAGTAATGTTGGCCTAGTACCCAGTCAGATAAAGTAATGTTGGCCCAGTACCCAGTCAGATAAAGTAATGTTGGCCCAGTACCCAGTCAGATAAAGTAATGTTGGCCCAGTACCCAGTACCCAGTCAGATAAAGTAATGTTGGCCCAGTACCCAGTCAGATAAAGTAATGTTGGCCCAGTACCCAGTCAGCCCATACCCAGTCAGATAAAGTAATGTTGGCCCAGTACCCAGTCAGATAAAGTAATGTTGGCCCAGTACCCAGTCCCAGTAAAGTAAAGTGTTGGCCCAGTACCCAGTCAAATAAAGTAATGTTGGCCCAGTACCCAGTCAGATAAAGTAATGTTGGCCCAGTACCCAGTCAGATAAAGTAATGTTGGCCCAGTACCCAGTCAGATAAAGTAATGTTGGCCCAGTACCCAGTCAGATAGTAATGTTGGCCCAGTACCCAGTCAGATAAAGTAATGTTGGCCCAGTACCCAGTCAGATAAAGTAATGTTGGCCCAGTACCCAGTCAGATAAAGTAATGTTGGCCCAGTACCCAGTCAGATAAAGTAATGTTGGCCCAGTACCCAGTCAGATAAAGTAATGTTGGCCCAGTACCCAGTCAGATAAAGTAATGTTGGCCCAGTACCCAGTCAGATAAAGTAATGTTGGCCCAGTACCCAGTCAGATAAAGTAATGTGGCCCAGTACCCCGTCAGATAAAGTAATGTTGGCCCAGTACCCAGTCAGATAAAGTAATGTTGGCCCAGTACCCAGTCAGATAAAGTAATGTTGAGCCAGTATCCCATCAGATAAAGTAATAAGTTTATTATTATTATTATTATTATTATTATTATTATTATTATTATTATTATTATTATTATTATTATTATTATTATTATTATTATTATTATTATTATTTATTATTATTATTTACATAATATGATTGCTGTAAATTTGTAATAAATAAAAGGCTTAAAGGTTAAAAAAATGTTCAGTGAATGAAAAATGGTCGAAAACGTTTTGAACATTTTTTAAACCTTTAGCCTTTTATTTATTACACATTATTATAATTATTATTATTGTTATTGTTATTATTATACTGTTATTATTATTATTCTGTTATTATTATTATTATTATTCTGTTGTAGAAATAAGGACTGGCTAATCCCGAATTAATGAAGTTTTAAACGTTTTTATTTTTATTTTTTTATGTTACTATTTTCTTTTGTTAGTTATATATTCGAGTTCAAGTAGTCAATTGTAAATTACCTACATGTAGTGAGATTTGCAATTGTTTGTGTAAAAATACATGAAATTATTATTATTATTATTATTATTATTATTATTATTATTATTATATTCTTATTCTTATTCTTATATTCTTATTATTATAGGTGTGGTACCATACTGGATTGTCAGGAATTCATGGGGGACAGAGTTTGGTGACCAAGGTTATTTGTACATTGAAATGGGGAAAAACCTTTGTGGTAAGTTTGTCTAAGTTTTTGTGAGGGAAAAAATGGATGGATAGATAGATGAACGAACGAATGGATGAGTAAATGGATGGATGAACGAATTGATGAATGAACGAATGGATGGACGAACGAATGAATGAGTGGTCGAATAAATGTATGGATGAGTGGATGGATGAATAAATGGAGCAGAGGTTCCTTTTCGTCTTTCTATGTTCACTGAGTCTTTTACTAGACTTTTGCTGAACGGCTTTTTGTTTTGGCTTTTACCTTGCTGTTCTCTCTGCTCGCAGGGTAATGAACGAATGAATGAATGAATAAATGGATGGATGGATGAATGAATGAACAATTAATTAGTGGATGAATAAATGAATGGATGTACGAACGAATGAATGAACCGATGCATAAACGAATGGATGAACGAATGAATGAGTGGATGAGTGAATGGTTGAACGAATGAACAGGATGGATGGATGGATGGAATTACAAATCAGGGGTGAGTGGATGAACAGATGAATGAGTTAAAGAGGCTGTGTTTCAGGAATCTTTTTGAACAAGTTCATTAAAACTCGCACTCCTCGTAGTTCCCCCAGAACAAACTGGAATGGTAAAACATCGTCTTCATTTTTTCTCCATTTTCCAGGTGTATCTTCTGAAGCTACATTTGTCATAGTGTAGATTGTACATATAACGGCCACTGTTCTACTCAAGACGGCAACGGTACTGTTACGGCAATGTTATGGCACGCAAGGCCTCGTTGTGGCATGCATGGATACGTACTGTTATGGCATGTCAGTACGGTTCCATAAAGCCTAGCTTTACTAGCGATGCAAGCATGAGCGCAAGCATGAGCGCAAGCATGAGCGCAAGCATGAGCGCAAGCATGAGCGCAAGCATGAGCGCAAGCATGAGAGGCGTTATTTCACTGTGAAAAACGAGCCTGGCGCAAGCATATGCACAAGGATCACAATGTTCCAAATGCTTGCGTCGGGCCCGTTTTCACATGACACAAGTTCTTGCTTGCTTCTGTTTGTGTGAGTGTCGCTAGGAGCTTTATATTGTGCTTTTGTTGCCTTGTAATCATTGTAGGAGTGACAAGAAGCAGAAATTATTCAATGATCGTTGTAAATATCCATTGTATAGCATAGAAAACACTGATTTTGTACATCATTCCGTTTTTTTATATAAAGATTTATTTTACTTTTTAATACAAATTATGCGATTCGTTCGTAATCAAATAAAATCATGCGAAAATACCTCTTTGGGTGTTACTACTCGACCGACTACCCCGCCCGAGAACAGAGGTGAAACTCGGCTCGTAGTAGTCTATCAACCGGCCAGTCGCTAGCTCGATCAGAATATATTGTTTCTGAAAAGCCCTTTTCAGGGAGATCCAATAAAGTTATTGTACAGCGCTGTTATTAGGCTTCCTAGCGGCCGGCGTCGTTATGGGGGATTTTATAGTGTCCTCAATTAGCTTATTTCTAGTAAATACCCTGACACTTTTAATAAAGTTTATCTATCTATCTATTGTTAGCGTAAAAGGAATTTTGCCAGATAGTCATCGTAGGTATTCTAGGACACGGTAATAACCATTTTGAATCCATAATTTTTTTAAATAAAAGTGTTTCCGCCCGGGATCGAACCGGGGACCTTGTGCGTGTTAGGCACACGTGATAACCACTACACTACGGAAACCTGTTGATGATTTGAATCTTTATTGTTATAACTAGAAATCACGACTACGCGTGCTAATGTTACAAATCAACGACTGTATTAAATTGAACAGACGTATCTCAGTATTTACCATCAAAATTAACCGAGTAATCCCTGGGAATACACACAGGACCGGCAGTAGGGGTACCAAACCGTTGAAATGATGGACTGTAATTCTTATCAGTGGGTTTAATTAAGACGGCGTTACTAGAACCCATCGATGGATCTTCGTCAAAGTAGTGAAACGGACGAAGATAAAACCCTGCAGAGGATCCTACGGTAGCTGTATTGGGGACGTCTTCTGAGTGAGGAATATGCATCATTCCAGTGGTTACCCAGGCAACCAGATCTTGATTGACAATGTCTTCATTGTCGGCAAGGAAATCGCGAAAGTCCACATGAGGATCAGTCGGCGCGTTCTGGTTGTAAGGAGATGTACTTCCTCTCTCGCTGTCTTTGTATCTGAAAAACAATGAAATCGATCCATTAAACAACACCATACAATTAAGAGGCACTTGTGAGTCGTACTGACTACCCAGGTTCTTACCTAGTAACAGCCACCTGATAGAGAGACCAGCTAATCATCGGCACCATCTCCCAGTCTTCTGGATATAACTGTTTCATGATACCATTTAGCTGGATCCTGTAGCCTTTCGGGACCCCCATCTTGTTCCTGCTCTTTTCATTATAAAAATTCAAATACTTGGGACGGTCAAAGTTGAATTTATATGCCGCTTCTTGTTCGGTTTTCTTGGTACTACGTTTCAGGACTTTCCTGAGAAAGTGTCTGTTTTTCTCAGGCAGCCATTTGTCCGTTACATTTTCTATTCCAACTTCAATAGTCTCGTATGAGTTAACCCTTCCACCCACATCTAAGTCCACTTTGTAGTTGAGCAAGTGATCGTGTGTAGCGCTTGTAAGGTTATTGTGGATAGGATAACCGTAAGGCTCTACGTTCTGGTCATAGAAAGTACCAAAGGTAAAACCCGATGATGATACCTTAACTTCCACTACGCCGTTCTGGTAGAAGATGAAATCGTGTAGGTAGTCATAGTTTCCAACTGTCGAAACAGTTCGCAGAACAAGAGCCTGGAAGACAAAGAATCATCCTTTCTGAAGTTTTTTATAACTGACTGCGTGCACAATATACCGTATTTCCTCGATTAAGCGCCTACCCTCGATTTAACACTTCCCTTGAGTAGTAGGAAAGTGCCGGTTCACCAACATGGGCGCACCGGTGCACACCGGTGCCAACCGATACCATCCGAGTTCTGGACCACGGGCCGTCCGGTGCAGCCCGGAGAAGGACCCTCTCCGGGCCATTGCACAGGTCCCACCTCTGGAGTTATTTTGAAAACGATCCTAGCCGTTCCGCCGCACCGGCCTAAGGATTTGTGCTATGCCACGGTTATTTGCAAAACAATATTGCGGTTTTTCGATTTTTCGCTGACGTTTTAATTTTTGTTTCCCAGTATTTCATTTTTCCGTGAGTCAGCAGTTCGTGACACAAACAAGTGACGTCGGCACAAACAAACATAAAGAAAAATCCATTTTGAAAACTCTGTATTCGAAAATGTCTACCACTAGTCGTACCCTTAACCTAAGCCTCTAGCTATCCGGTCACCTCGATCACAGTATGAAAAATCTTTTTATCACGTTATGTAACAAAACGTCTTGCTATTGTTAATAATTTTTATAAAGTATCTTCATAGAGAACTGTCTAAAATGATTTTTTATGTCGAGGTTTGAAAAAGAACAAACTTACATCTCCTTCAAAATTTTCGAGCACGTTCACTGATGGTTATTTTTAAACGACCTAAAAATGCATGCTTTTTAAAAACTGAAACAATATGACAAGTTATGGAATTTAACTTCAAACAATTAAATACCAAATCCAATGGAGAGATTTACGCTAAATAAGTGTTTTGATGACGTATTGTTGTATCAACGTCATGTGACAAAGCTTTATGTACAATCACTTTCTATAAGTCCCTTCTCTTCTCTTTGAATTTTACGATTTTTTTTGAGGTTTCAAATTTTCCTTAGCAACAATCTGTGTATCCACCCTTAACCTAAGCCTCTAGCTAACCGGTCACACGCGAGTCTTTTTTAAAATGTGATTTTTTATTTACAACTTGGCAATTATAAAATCGCAACACCATGACCACCAGTGTAGTTTCAAAGCTGCTTTATTAGACTTATAAGACATTTAAACATCCAAAACAAACAAAGAATGACATTTGATAGTTCACATTCACTTGTTCTTAATACTTCTGCCAGTTAGGTATTGATTTAATCACGGCTCTTAATCGTTCTGAACGTCGATCGAGGAGGTGTCACTACATCGTCGTATTTATGGGCATCCCGATAAGGTATCCACTTGATGGGTTTTTCTTTACTTGGTGGGGGAGTGGGTGGAAAATATGGGTGGACCAGATGGAGTGTTTGGTGTGTTGAACAAGGAGGTTGGTTGCCCCATTTCTGAATGGGTTCTTATTGGAGTAGAAGGAACCTCAACTGAAGTCGATGGTCTCGAAGTAGATGGTATTCTAATTTTAGAGGTGAGGCGTTGTAACATGGAAGGTGGTTTAGATGTCACAAAACCACTATCACGAGTTAGACTTGTTGAAGGAACATTCTCTGGGGTTGTGAAAGCCGGCAGATGACTTTCATCAGCCAACCCGGTGGTAGGACTGCTTCTTGCCTGGGTCTGACCACCACACTGTTCGGAAGTTGTTGTTCGAGGTGGAGGTAGCGATTAAACAGTGAAGTGTATTCTTTCACTTTCACCTCTGGAGGAACACTGGGGTCTTTTAAAATGTGGTCCATCTGCTCTTCTAGATTCTGCATGGCTTTTAAGACGGGTAACTGTAAGTACCCTTGACGTTGAAAAAAGTTACCGATGGTCTTCATCGCATCTAATTGACCCCCAGTCTGTGGGGGATCGTTGGGAAGAACATTAGTACGCAGTCGACACTCCTCTGGAGTGTTGGGTTTGAGATCCACAAAGAGGTAGCCGTAAGGCCGTTCGACAGCCGCTTCATACTTATGAAGAAACTGGTCGGTCTTGCCAGGGTACATCTGTTTTCCCAATGTTGTTATTTGTAGTTTGTCTCTTGGGTTTTTAAACAAAACCAAGTAGGCCGCATTCAAACTCAACGTGCCTTGAAAGTAGACATTCTGACAGAGGAAAATGACACTGAGGTTTCGGTGATGAGATCCTTTGGTGAATAAATTCATAATTCTTTTGTCGTTGGAGGTCTCGGCCATTTGGTCGTCAATGGCCATCAGATTGTTGACTTTGGGATCAAAATACCAATCCTCCTCCAGGTCGTGAGGGATGCCTTTGACAAACTCGATCCCTGGTAGAGTCTGCTGCATTTGCTCATAGGCCGGTTGCCATTGTGAATAGCTCCATACAATACGTTGAGGGGGAGGTTGAATGACTCTACTTGCGTGTTGAAGTAAGTTCTGAACCCAGACCGTTTTTCCAGACCCAGTCATTCCCGCCACGATAGCCGTGAAGGTGTGGAGTAACTGAAAGGTTGTACAAGATGATGCAATCTCTGATTTTGGAGATTTCTGGAATTTGTGTTTGTTATTAATGTGTCTTTTAAGATTATCATTTCTCGAAAATTCTCTACCACACTCTAGACAGTTCATGTTTACTGCACAGAAGCAATCAGTAGAATGAGTAGAAACAATATATACACTATTTTTTATAGCTTATTTTTCAAAATCGCAATTCTCATTGGTAAATATCCTCCTCCTCATCTTCCTCCTCCTCCTCATTTACTCTTCCTCCTCATTCACTCCTCCTCCTCCTCATTCATTCACTCCTCCTCCTCCTCATTGACTCCTCCTCCTCCTCAATACATTCACTCCTCCTCCTCCTCCTCCTCATTCATTCCTCCTCCTTTTTCATTCACTCCTCCTCCTCCTCCTCCTCCTCCTCCTCCTCCTCCTCCTCCTCCTCCTCCTCCTCCTCCTCCTCCTCCTTTCTTTCCCCTCGCTAAACTATCAGATAACTCAATAAATAGCATAGTGTCTCTAAATAAGGTTCATTTGAATAAGTCTTCCATAGAGACAACATGAGTCAACTACTATGTCAAAATTTTGGTTATTTGCATCATTTAGCACATTGTCCTCCCCACCAGAGGGCTTTATTACTGGCCTCCGCTAGTCCAGAACAGGTTCATGTCATTTGTGAAGTGTGTTTGAATTTGTGTATGGGTACTCTTCCGGTTACGGTTGGACAAAAAGAAAGACTTAAACCACATGTGGATGTCATACGAGAAATTAGCGGACTCCTCAATTCCTTTCAAAACCAAGAAACGAACTCTAGCCCAACACGGTGGGGGATTTGTGTCCGATGTCATGTCACCGCTGATGTCGGCTTTGAGCCTGTTTTTGCTATAAATAACGTCATCTTGAAAGAAAACCTTCATTTTACCTTGACTACCTGAGGAAGCAACATGAAGAGATCAAGAGTCGATTCTACTAGCTCTGAAGAAAGTTCAGTTTCTGGACAGAGATCTCAGTCGGAATTGGACATTTTTGACGATGATGATATCGAAGAAGTTATGCAGGATCTCTCCCAGAGTACTATCCCGAAAGATAAGGCTCTAGCTTTTCTTCACAGTCTTGCTGCTTCAAAAAGTATTTTATACTGGAATTCTCATGGTGAGATGACTTATCATCAACGAAGAATTCCCCTGACCAATATAGTAGAACTCATTGAATATGCCATGTTACCTTACAACCTCGATGTCAGAACCCCGAGAGGACTCAAAACATTCACGCATGGGTTGTCGGAAGTCGGAATTGACAAAACACTTATACGAAACAAACGCTTGCTGGCGGATCTGGTTGCTAGGCAACCTGAAGAAGAGGATACTGACGATGAGAGTGAGAGTGGAGAAGAAGAAACGGATGAATCTGAGGTAGAAAGCACATCAACAGAATCTGACAGTAGCAAGTCGAAAAGTTCAGAATCGGATGATGAACCTAGGGAGTGTCACGTGTGTCGTGACTTCAAACCGTTCTACTCGATACCTATTGTTCAATGCCCTAGATGTCTGTGGCGAGAAGGCTACTACTGCCGTCAGAATCAACATGTCGACTGAGTGCGATGTGTGTGCTCATGTGTTCCCAGTGGATGTCAAAACCACAAAAACAACCTTTTGCCGTTGTAGAGACTGCGATGCTCAGGGGCGTAGCGTGCATTACGCACGTGCTACGCACGTACGCACGTGCGTACAATTTAAAATCCTTAAAATATATATATTATAAAAAACATAAAAATATTTAAAATAAAATGAAATCTAAGACAAAATCTTAACAGATTACGGCAGATTACTTGCTGGAAACTACTCACAGAAGGCAGGAAAATGTTATTTTGGAGACCCTATACCTCAAAATTTTTCGGGGGCCATGTCTCCGTATCCCCCTACGAGCTCGCGCCTTCACCGCTCGTCAGATTGTGTCCCCAATAAATTTCCCCTTTCAGTCAGTCATTGTAGGCATGTATAATAATTACCAAAAAACTGGCTTCGCCTCGGGTTGTTATATCGCTATATATAACGGTAGCGGTATATATATAACCCGTTTACATAAATCCTTTACATAACCTTCACATAAATCCTTTACACAACCTTTACAAAAAACCTTTACACAACCTTTACATAAATCCTTTACACAACCTTTACATAAATCCTTTATACAACTGTTACATAAATCCCCCCATAAAACTGAGTGATAAATGCATTTTACTATGCATTTATGTAGCGAGAAAGTCCGCTGGAAAACGAAGAAAATGGTATTTCCAAGGCTCTAGATTTCTAAATTTTCAGGGGGGGGGCATGCCCCCTCACCCCCCTAGAAAATCACGCCTTCGGCGCTCGTCGCTATGTGCGTACATTGGGAAATAAGCACGCTACGCCCCTGCAATGCTGTTCATGAACTGTCGTTAAAATTCAATAAACTGAAACTCATTGACAGGGAACAAGAATCTGAAGAAGATTAAACCAGTTATCTTTTGTCGTGTAAACCCCAAATAAAACGTTCTAAATCAATTTGAGTGGTGGTGTGATTTTATAATTATTTAGAGAAATGTTGCGATTTTATAATTGCCAAGTTGTAAATAAATCACATTTTTAAAAAGACTCGCGTGTTTGACTCTAGTTATTATTGTTCCGATACACAGACGAATTTACATATGGTCGCCTGTTGATACAACAATAGATCACTTATCTAGCGTGCCTCTCCATTGTTTAAGTTAATCTTTGTACATTTTCTATCCTGGAGATGTATGTTTGAAACCTCGACATAAAAACATTAGGTTGAAGATACTTTATAAAATTAAACAATAGACCAGTTGTTACATAACGTGATAAAAAGATTTTTCATACTGTGATCGAGGTGACCGGATAGCTAGAGGGTGGTAGACATTTTCGAATACAGAGTTTTCAAAATGGATTTTTCTTTATGTTTGTTTGTGCCGACGTCACTTGTTTGTGTCACGAACTGCTGACTCACGGAAAAATGAAATACTGGGAAACATAAATTAAAACGTCAGCGAAAAAATGTCGTTCTAAAAAAATAGTCGTGGTATAGTACAAATCCTTAGGCCGGTGCGGCGGAACGGCTAGGATCGTTTTCAAAATAACTCCAGAGGTGGGACCTGTGCAATGGCCCGGAGAGGGTCCTTCACCGGGCTGCACCGGACGGCCCGTGGTCCAGAACTCGGATGGCATCGGATGGCACCGGTGTGCACCGGTGCGCCCGTGTTGGTGAACCGGCACTTTCCTACTACTCCCTTGGCCACAAATTTTGAAATAAACGCCCTCCCTCGATTAAGCAAAAAACTGAAATGTATATTATTATACCTGGTTTACCATCCCTCCATAAAATGTATAACCTCCCATGAAGTCATTGTCGTAGTGTCGTCGTAATGGTATTCCAGTATTGAGTTCAAATACACAGACAGCATTTTTGATGGTATGTGGAGTGTCGGTGAACACCAAGTATACCAGGTCAAAAAACGTAGCTGTTCCTGGACAATCGGTTCCTGGTGTTTAGAAAACATAATATAAGTGTAAAGCAAGTTGCCGACGACAAACAGACAAAGTGAGATGCAGCCGGTACTCACTCAAGATAGATGACATGTGACGACAATGACATGCTAGTGTCATTACTATTATTTATTAGATCCATCAAGTGTATTATTAGACTTGCTACAAGTCGACCACACTTGGAAAAAGAGGGGGAAAAACGGACTTTGAGAAAGTCTAGTGTATTATATAGAGTGCAAACCATAGAGTGATTCCAATAAACCTGGGCATTACTAACTACACCAACACACACTATTAGACACTCACTCTTTTGTTTTCTTTTGTTCCTTTGCATCTAATAAACACTGACAGCTAATTAGTAGTGCCCAGGTTTATTGGAATCACTCTATGTCCGTGAAATAGTACTATTACTAAATAGTACTAAATAGTGTTATCTCCATTGTATTCTATTGTTTCATCATTGCTATTTAGTACTAATTAGTTAGTACTGTTTCACGGACATATGGTTTGCACTCTAATATACAGCGGTATAATGCTTATATTAATTGAAGGTTGTTACATGAATATTTCATCTTTTAGCGTATTTTACATACACCTAATTTCAAAAACGTTGTCCAAATAGCCAAATACGAATTCATTCAAAACGACAAAAGAAACAGTTCAGCTTGAGTGCACTTCTTTTGTCTTTTAATGAAATCCTATTTGGCTTTTTTGATTATTATTGGACAACGTTTTTGAAATTAGGTGTATATAGTTAGTTATCATTTTCATTTATTCATTATTGGTATTATTATTATTATTATGATTATTGTTATTATTATTATGATTATTGTTATTATTATTATTATTATTATTATTATTATTATTATTATTATTATGATTATTATTATTATTATGATTATGATTATGATTATTATTATTATTATTATTATTATTATTATTATTATTATTATTATTATTATTATTATTATTATGATTATTATTGTTATTATTATTATGATTATTATGATGATTATTATTATTAAGATAAGTTATGCTCTCTTTGTCTGAAGATCGGTGGCGGCTAAATGGGATGCCTCAAAGGGACCTTCGAGTGTCAATTCTATTGTTTTATATTAATGAGGTCCTTTTGAGGCATCCCTTTTAGCCTCCACCCTGACGGATCGGGCTAGCGTACCCTGGGTTCCAGAGGCCGGCCCTAGGAGCCGAGGAGGACCGGCCCCCACTCCTCGCCTCCCAGGGTAGGGCTAGCGTGACTTGATGGTGTCTGTACAGGCTTGGTCTGGCGGAGTTTCGATAGCTAAGTTTCGACGGAGTTCCCAAGGCTAAAATAATACCTGATATATTTTTTTACCCAAAACCTATAAAATAAAGTATCTAAATATGTGGATATAACAACTGACCTCGAAGCATGTCATGGGCGTTAGCTCCCATCATGTAAGAACTATCAAGGAAGTAAATGCCCATTTGAGTGGGAAAATATCCGGTGTAAGTAGCGATAGCCTCCTGTAAACTGATCTCATACGCAATTCTTTCTCCTCCAAATCGAATATCGAATACTTGAAGTCCAGTCGACGAATCTATACGAAAGTCAAAAGCCCAGTTCATGTACTCGATGTGTCTGCCTTGAACAGAGTATCGCTTTCCATCGGGCTCGTACTGTTCAGGACCACGACTGGGTTTGGAAGGTTGTTGCTTTCCACGTCTTTCGTAGGTCGAGAAAAGTTTGTCCTTTCCCTTGGGCGCTGGAAGAAATGTCTTAACAAGTCTTCCATTGTCATAGGCATCGATTAATTCTTCTGTAGAATTGAAAAGTTGACCGTTGTATAATAATTTTTCGACGCGCCATTTCGACTGATCATTACCGGCATGATTGACGTAAAATTCAAAGTTCAGAGGGTGCGAATAATAAGCCACTTCACGACGCATCAACATGTACCAGTTTTCTCTAGTATCACTGGTAAGTCCGTATGGTGCACCAAATTGATAAAACAGACACCGATCAGTGCAGTTGATGAAGGTGTATCCGTCATAACTCTCCTTGAAAACACGGTGAAGTTTTGTAAACAAGGGTTTGACAATAACATTAAAAAGTGTGATTTCTTCCTGCGGTGTAAACGCGGGTCTTGCATTGAAGTGGATAGGATACGAACGACCATCTACTTTCAACAACTCGTGCTTAGTCGGTGCAGATGTTGGGCCAACGAGATATTCCTCCACCACTGGAGGCTGAGCAGCTCCTTTGAATATAATAACAAAGGCTTGTCTCTCGGGCTTTGCTTTGCCTTGATCCAAATAAGCTAAAGCTTTATCTTTAGACGGTGGGTAGAATTGAATAAGAACAATGTGATTGGAGTTGAGTTGAGCGTCTTCATTGGGTTTGAGATTTAGTGACTTAAGCATGTAATCGTAGACCTTCTTGATTTCATCTGAGCTCAAATCGTCGAAGAGACCGGGTGAAGTTGATATTTTAACAGCGGTTGCTTCCAAGCCATCACTACACTCCTCGGCCGTCAGTTTCTTACTGGCTTGGCTACCATCTTTAGTTGTAACAACAATGAGGGCTATAAGTAAACCAACGCTGAATATTATGAAGAACACCGCAACCCACTTCCAAAGAGATGCTGCTGCCATGCTTCCCGTAGGGGGCGTACCACAAGACTCCCCTGCGTTATTTATTCACTTGTAACTCAGCCTCGTGGCACTGGCCTGTGGTTTACATTCATTCACACGAACAAATATTTACTCCTCCAGGCCTCCAGCGGGCCAAACAACAGAAACAACAAGCAAAACTTTTGAAACCCAGGGGATGTAGGGGGAGGGAGGGGGAGGGGAAAAGGAAGGGGAGAGGGGAAAGGGAAGGGGAAAGGAAAGGGGAAGAGGGAAAAACAGCCCCTGGGGGCCTGGGGACATACTCTTTAAATACATCCTGAACGAGTTCTAGAGAGATTACACCCCCGGATTACACCACTACCACCATCACTACCATATCACTTTGAACATGTTGAAGTTATCACTGAGCCATTGTTTATACATGAATACAAACTGACGGAGAAGTTCAGAAAACCCCTAAAAAGGCTGTTAATGACTGTTGCCATGTTTGAGGCAAAGAATCTCTCGATAAAAGAAGAAAAAGAAATGTTGAAGATTTCGTGATCATTTTCGAACATGTTTTTTTAAGAGAAAGTTGACCCAAAATATTTACAGACTAAAGAGTTACAATGGAAACCTTTCGTGCTCTTCGTTTTGAAACGAGAGAGAAACTCCCCCAAAACGGCTCCAGGGAAAATGTCTTCACGTCTATCTGTCATCGTGCCACGTACCGCTCTTTGGCACAAAATATTTTTGTGGCCAATCAGAGCACATCTCATTAACTTCTCTGGAACTCGTTATGTAAGAGTATGCCCCCAGGGGCTGTTTTTCCTCCCCTTCCTCCCCTTCCTTCCAAACATAGTAGCAGTATCGTGTTGCTTCTGACGCCACGCGCACCGTAGCCTGCGAATGCAGCGGCCGCTTTTTGGCGCTCGCCACAGGGGTCTCCCGCGAGATCGACCCTGTGGCGCGACCGCCAAAAATCAGCCGAGGCCACTAAATAATTCTAGATATGTTGGGTTCCTTGTGTTGAGTACCGTATGATGTTGGGCTCCCTGTGCGCTTACCGCGCGTACCACAGTACATAGAGGTTATTAGTCGGCTAAGCATCGAGTAAAAATTCACAGCCGTATTAGATGCTTAGCCGACTAATAAGTTGTTTATTATATATTTTGTCAAAGAAACTAGCTATTCTGGTGAAAGAAAAACAACAAATTACAGTGAAATCTTGGAAATCTCTGTACGAGCGCGCGCTAGCTAAAAGTGTAGAATTTCTCGCCCGCTGATTGGTTAATTTTCATCAAACGATTAGCATGATTAATTGATTGGAAAGCCAGTTTGAAGTAACTACCCAAAATACGGTCCCATATTTCGCGCGTTCTTGTGCATATTTCGTGCGTTCTTTGACAAAAAATATAATAAATGTGTATATTGACACTGTTTCAGGACCTTTTCGTAGTTTCCCAGAATGCTTCATGACTCTGCGTGCGCAAGCGAGGTTAGGGGGGAAAATATTTAGAATTGATCGTGTATTGAGGAAAATATGATTACTGTACTGCTAATCAAGAACAGGAAAAACTATTTTCTTTGCTTGAGAATTTGCATCTATCTTGATAATTCTTCTTACGCACTTCTAATTTAAAAGTCTAAGTTTTCTACTGAATTTCTTTGTTCTCGCGCGCAGAATCATGAAGCATTCATGTGCTGCGGGACGCGCGGGATGCACACAGGGAGCCCAACATTTTACGTACTCAGCACAGAGAACCCAACATCGATCTACGTATTATATATTTCGCACGCGCATCTGCCACAGGAAACCCATCAAAAAGACGCAAATAATACGTTCCGAAATTTCTTCCTTCTGATTGGACGAATTGCTCATTAATTATGCATGAGTTTTTGAAAGTGTCAAACAGATATTTATTTTTAAGTTTATAAATTTCTAGCTTCAGTAAACAGCCGTCTTTTCGAAAGGACGGCTGTTTTCTCAGGCTAATAAATTTCTGGTGTCGCATGTTATCGAAGTAAAGCATGCAAAAAATAAGTAAGCTTTTCAAGTTATCCAGTATCATCCAGGGAAATTTGAAGTATAGAATTCGTATAAAAAAAGAAGGAAAAATTAAGAAGGAAAAAAAAAAATTAAAAAAGTTTCCGCCCGGGCTCGAACCGGGGACCTTGTGCGTGTTAGGCACACGTGATAACCACTACACTACGGAAACCACCGATGAATGTAGAGAGAAATATATAGATTATATAATACCAAAAAGGAGTAACACTGACTTGTTATCGAGGATATTCAGGAAATATCTTCATTGTCATTCATCATTCGGTGGCTGAACCTGTAGTTTTTATGTAATTCAGCCCGACTCACATCTAAAATATTTTCTTTAATTGTCTTAATTCGGTTCCGCTTGCTCTACGAGATTTGTCAATATAAATTGTTTTTGCCACCGAGATTTTACTTAAAAGTACCATCAGAAGTATTTTATTTACTTTTGTTCACTAGCTATCCGATTATTATAAAACAGCGCGGTCCGCCTTTGCCCATGGGAGATTTATTTATAGGATTACGTCTAATATCGTGACGGAACTATGGGAGGTTTTACGTGTGACGTTGTGGCCGTCAAGATCTACAAAATGTTCGAGCCTAACTTTCAAAGTCTGTTAGTTTTTCTTAAGCAACTAGATGACATTTGTTTGTTTGTTTATAAGTAACTTATATTTGACAGATATTTAGACTTCACCGATCTAAAATTGAAGTTTTGAGCAAGTAAAATGACGGTTTGACGGCCACTCTTGATCATTTTGACGTCAGAAGAAAATTCCATAAAACCTCCCATAGACGTACAGTATGTTGTTCTAATTGTGAACAGTTCTAATTGTGAACACTTTTCAGTAAAAGTGCCGTTTTTATACCGTAAAGTTAAGATCGACAAAAATATTTTACCCGATCAAATATTGATTTATTTTCAATCATTCAATGCTATTTTGGGCTTCCTGACATTTATTCCGCGTAAAATTTCAACTTTGACGGCAAGGTATTAAAGCAGACGACTGTTGTCTACAAATTCGAATTTTAAGCGCGCCTTTAGATTCTCAGTGGCAAAGTTCGCATATTTTCTTTCTAAAAACGCAGAGTTTTGAGCTTGTTTTTATACGAGCTAAAAGGTAAATAATAACACTTTTCTTTACAAAACAATATTTAGAAAAGTGTTGAAAATGAACGAGCAGCATCGGAATGAAAAATTGTGCGTGTTTTTGCGATGTGCATCTAATTGTAAACACGCATATGCTCACGCATAACTTGGCACTTCATAACTTATGTAGTTCTTGCAGGAGCCCATAAGTAGGAGCGTCCATACGGTATTGGATAGTGTCACAGCGTTTTCACAAGTGTGGTTATTTTTAGAACAGTTTTCCCGCGAATTTTGACCAATCAGAGAACGTTTCTGGTATGACGTATTTTTTGAATTTTGATGAGATGACAGGTAAAATAAAGATGGCCTCCGATAGCGACAAAGAGTGTTCTTCAAGTGAAATAAACTACGAATCGTCTAGTGATAGTGAGAGCAGTATTGAGTCATTCGGTACAACAGAATCACTTGAAAGTGATAGTGGTGACGATTGTGCTTCTCAGTAAAGGCATCCAAAGCAAGTGCCGGTTCGAAGAACTCGAACACGAAGGGACCGACTGAGAAGCTGTTGTAGCGTGTGGATGCAAATAATTAGCCGAAGACTTTCAAATACATATTTTCGTCTAAACTATTTCGTCAGAAAGTGAATTCAATTTATTCTTGGATGTGGTTTAGTGGTATCTTGTAATTATCGTTGTGGAGTTTGAAGATTGACGACAAGGTTAGCTGCTATTCAAAAACAAATTCGCTAAACTGCATGATGAGCGACAAGACGAGTGAATCAAATTACAAATAAGACTGGTGAAAGTAAGCGTATTTGTTGTGTCTTTTCTGTTACCTAAAATGACTTAAAAATGGATTGTGAATATTTTTTGTGAGTCTGCCGATTTGAAATATATTAATAAAAACACCTTCATTCAAGTTTTGATGTTTAATTTAATGGATTCACTGAGCTTATTATTTACACACGCTTCACTGTCAATATAAAGACTAAAGTTGAGCGAAACTGACTCAAAGTTGCTTTGTTTTTAAATTCAGTGACCTTCATTTACTGCGCCGGTACTCAGTATTATGCGAACTCAGACATTCAATCGGCTGGAACTTGTCACTGAATTAATCAAATTCAAAACTCAAACGAATTGAAAACTAAACTGATACATTCTTCGACCAAATGATCCATAATGTACTAGCTCAAAATCATATTTGGTTTCCATTTGGTGGGTCTTCTGACTTTTATTTTTAAGTTTTCTTTATTTTTAAGTTTTCTGATTTTTCATGTTGATTGACGGCAGCGAAAAACCAAATTACAAGCCAACTGCCTAAATAGACTATCGCTTTCAATGCACCTTACTTGACTTGACTTTGACTTTCTAACGTTTCAGAGGCACAACGCTTCATAATACGTTTGTATTTCTCCGTGAGGTAAACACGCGTTCACATTATCTATCCTCGAAACTCTGCCACGAAACCGCCTGGCCATCACTTCAATTCAAATCCTGTAAGTTCACTTCGTTCGGGAAAAGCAGTCTAGAATTTTAGGTCAAGGTTCAAAGCAGCGGCCTATGGAATCCCGGGAAGTTGTACTTGGTATGATAAAATTGTGAGTTAGACACAAAGAAAACTGGATAATCCTGACTTTTATTTGTACATTCATCTCTTCGAGTCTTTCGAAATTCCGCCATTTTATTTTTGACGTGAAACCGGAAATGAAACCGCCATACCGGAAACGTTCTCTGATTGGTCAAATGACCTTCTTTCGCGGGAAAACTGTTCTAAAAATAACCACACTTGTGAAAACGCTGTGACACAGACACAATATAGAGCATGGACGCTCCTACTTATGGGCTCCTGGTTCTTGAGATATAGAGTAAAATTGCCGCTAATGTACCTGCACTGGTACAAAAGCAAATATTGAGAAGGAAATATGTATAAGAAGTCCGCGTTTGTGATACAAATTTGCGCCATTGCGTTGTTAGCAATTACACGAACGTGATGAGCGGCATGCATCAATGAACATGCAAACACGTCAGCAATTGCCCTATACCACTATGACGTCACATCAAAACAATCTATTGTTTAAACGCTAAGGATCATGGTCGCTAGAGGGGGACAAAACAGCAACAACACAAAGGATTACCCAAAGAAATGTATTTTACAGACGGTCTGAAAGCGATAAAAGTCACCAAACACAGTAAATATTGTGGGAAAAGCATCGATGAACATAATATCTGGAAACTAGGCAATTTGAAATCTAGCGAACCTCAGCAGAGCAGATTTAGTTCAAATTTCTATTGTTCTTCACGATTCTGTCCCCCTCATAAATAAGCCGTTACGTCATAATGGTATAGGGCAATTTAGCGTTGCCGTCTGACTTAATTCACTTCGTTTTAACATTTTTCTAGCATTCGTATCGAAATAACACGAACATTAATATTGTTTTAAGACAACTTGGAACTTGTACATCGAATTGCAAGGCTAGAAATCGAGAATAATACACAGTATTAAGCCATTAAAAAGCAAGCCAAAAGTGTTCACAATTACAAACACCTGTTCACCATTAGAACCACCAACAGACATGATATAATAAAATATATTTAGAAAAGTTCAATAATAAATACAACGAAACTTAATCACATGTTAGCTGAAGTGTAGAGCTAATTTATAGCAAAGGTTCAGGATAATCGTACCATATGTTGACGAGAAATATCATCAAGTGCAAAAACTGTTCACAATTAGAACCACATACTGTATGCGACAAGGATAATTACATGATATATATGTGCGGCGGTACAGGGTCCAGGTTTTGAGTCATTTTATTCTCTAATCCAGGTTAAATGAATGCATAAAAATCATTAATCCAGGTTATAGCCTAAAAAAAAAACACCTATTAATTTTTAATTTTTAATAATTTGTGATAACGTGGTATGGTGTTTCAGTAAAACTCCGCATGAATGGCGTCAGCCGGGCGTCAGTCAGGCGTAAAGGTGTTAGGTGACGAATGAAAATATTCGTAAATTTGGAAAATTCGTAAATCCAGGTTTTCGAGTGACAAATTCCAAAAACACGGTCCAGGCACGGGCAACAGGTCACGTAGAGTCAGTATTTTGGGTAATATTTGTATTTTCCGTATCGCTTATAAGCTCTTCGAAGCTCTGTTTGGTGCAACTTTTCTTGCAACGTTGCGCGCAACAGTTGCATCGTGTGACACCCCAAAAAACTCTTGTTGCGCGCAACGTTGCAAGAAAAGTTGCACCGTGTGTCCGAGCCTAGATATCCGAACCCCCAACAGTAATCCGAACCCCGACATCTGGTTTTATTTATGACGTCAGTGACTGTAGTCGGGAGCTTTCGCTGACGTCATAAATAAAACCAGATGTCGGGGGCTCGGATTACAAATATTACCCAAAATACTGACGATCCAGGTCTTTTTTTTGGTCGATAACTCCGTAAATAATAAAGCAAAAAAAACTCTAACCTTCCTGTAGTGTTGTTTGTGTTCGTTGTTGATCGGACAAGCCTCTCACACCTTCCTGTAGTGTTGTTTGTGTTCGTTGTTGATCGGGCAAGCCTCTCACACGGAGCTTGATCATTGACCACCAAAGCAAGTGTAGTTATTTCACCCTCAAAAGAAAGAGTTGCCCGGTTAGCTCAGCTGGTAGAGCATCACACTTTTAATCTGAGGGTCAAGGGTTCGAGTCCCTTATTGGGCGATTGACATAGATTCTAATTTTAATATTGCTTCTTTCTCAATCAACGTCTCAAAGTTTGTTTGCCAGTCAGCAGAGCCGTTCCCATGGGATCTTCGGCTCAGTTCATTCGTTATTCAAGCGGCGATATATTGGCATGTGACTGTAAACTGAAAGGGCCTACTTACCAGAAGTACATAACTATGTACTTCTGCTTTACTGACTAGCCCGTCTCATACAGGTGAAAATGCTTTTGTGTTTCCACATGAACACGAGGCTAGTTAGTCCAGAACAATGGCAATTGAAATTGGACGCCATTATTGCATTCGGTCTGTGAATTTATCGCTTATTTTTCCGAGACTATAAAAACATAAAAAAGAAACAACAATCAAACAAAAAGAAACAGCTCCCCGTGCCCCTGTATGTAGAACTGACTTATGCACCAGTCAATGTAAACCCCCCTTACCCCCCCCCCCCCCCCCCCCCCCCACCACCCCCACCCCCTCCCAGGCCAGGGATTAGCGGGGCATAGCGAAGGCAATGCAAAGCCAGGGAGCTGAGTGACCTGGCTGCTTGCATGAGAACAAATTACTTCTCGTCGGGAAAAAAGTTTATATGCTGTTTTTCGATATTTTAATAAATAAACGTGAATTATCTAAAAATTAGAGCCAGTGGGATTATTTATATTTAAAAAACTAAGAAAGTTACAAAAAACGCCCTTGAAAAACGTGTTTTTCTGCTTTGGGTCACGTGACAATGGGCGTGGCCCTGTGACATCATCATTACATTCCCATTTACACTGAAAGACTATGTTCCAAATTTCATGGCTGTAAACTGTCAAACATATGGCAATTTCACTTTCCCTAAAAGCACCCATCAGAAAATGGTTCTGCAGTTTCTCGACTGACTCCCTGAAACGTTTCGGGAGGTAATAATAAACTTTATTAACGTGTCTTTTGATCTAGTTTACAATGATAGTAAGCTAATTGGGGACACCTATCTAAAGAAAGTGAAAGAAAAGAAAAGAAAAATCGCCGAACAGTTGCGCTTCCATGGAGTATCTGCAGCGAGTGTTATATCTATAACGAGACAATACGTTCAAACTCGTCAGTTATAAACCACAAACTGTACGGTTCAGTATTTGAACAAACAGTCACCACATTACATGTAAATTGAGTACATAAAACAAACTAAAATTCACTGACCTTGATGTACAAAAGTCCTTTACGCTTTCTTCTTATTGAAAATGTTTCTAACTTCGGTGTTTGCACGAATTCGAAAGTAGTGCCGACTTCCTCTTGCAAGCTACCTTTAATGAAACAGGAAGACTTTTTGTGATCAAATAAAACTTCTTTGCATTTGACGTCTTGGTTACATTGGATAACACAGGCGAATTCATCTTCTTGTTTACTTCTGCTTTTCGCGATATACTCAAGATTATCATTGGGAATTATTTGATAATACTTAAAAAGTGTTCCTGTCGACTCTCCAGCGTGAATAAGACTTAAAGTGATCAAGAGAAATAAGTAGTTGTACTTCATCCTAAGTACTCGTCAGTTTCAAGGCTTCAAGACAAAGTTGTCTTTAGACTTGGTAGAAGTATAGTTTTATTACCTCTGCGTTGACTGCCATTTTACAGGTGTAAAAAAAACAATTACATTCTGTCAATTGATTGTAAATATTGGAAAAATCATCAACGTATTGACTATTGTTACTGGTGGAACTTTGACTGATATTAAACTAGAAGTAAATCTTGTGCACTTTGGCAATGACAATTTTCCCCGCTCTAATTGAACAGCATGCATGTCAAAATCTTCATTATTTTGAAAAAAATTAAATTTTTAAATTGAGAAAAAAACACTTTGCCTGCTGCATATTGTGAATGAAACATAGTAGAACCCCGCTAACTCGAACTCCCAAGGGAAACGGAAAACGGTTCGAGTTAGCGGGATTTCGAATTAACAGGATAAATTTGACTCAAAGCAGTTCGAGTTAGCGGGGTTTCGAATTAACAGGGTTATTAATCTGATTATATAATCCATTCAATATTATATATTTCACTGACGTGCCATATACTATTTTTGTTTGTTTTGGTAGTATTTGCACTGCTCAGCAAATAGCACTTGTTCAGAGTTTGTCATTCAACATTAAATCGACTATTTTTTTTGGCATGGGAAAAACTGTTTGTAGGTAATACTTGTGCGTGGATTGCAACATATTACGGCATCCATGTACTGCAGCTGTCGAACATACGTTCGTGGATAATCAAACCGGTGATTTTACCTGTGACGTCATGCCACTCGTATATTTTCCAGATGGCCGATTGTGTTGTAAATGCCATGTAAATTCTGTGTAGATTAAATTTACATGGTTTATATCGGCCAAGCTAGAGCGCGGGTTTTTAGATCATTGCGCTTGCGCTGGTAACGTGGTACTGGGGGGGGGGGGGGGGGGGGGGGGTGTACTCCCCTATATTATACGCTATGTGCCCCCCCCGGATACTTCCCGCGCACATTTGACTGACAGTAATCGTTGAAGTACTTTCTAAAAAATCCTTTATTTTTATCTTCATTCCTTTTACTATCTAAATCGCCGTGATTAATATTAGAGATATTCTGATGATAAAATCGGTATAAAAACGAACACAAACCTACTTGAATAGTTTCCCCGACAAAAATCCCTGCACTTATCGTCGCTCAAATCATGTCAGCGAGTTGAATGGCTTGGGACGTGCCTGGCAAAACACAAGACTTGCTTCCATAACGCTTGAAAACGATCCACTGGATGGCAAACTAACTTTAAAAACGCTGTTTAAAAAGATCAACAATCAACTGAAGGATTTCAAACACATTTCTGTAATGACATTACTGATGAAAGCATCTTCAAATAAACAGTCTCAGGATTATTTTGCCATCCAGTACCACGTTACCAGCGCAAGCGCAATGATCTAAAATTGTCCATTGCGCTTGGCTTGTGTCGTTACCAGGCTTAACACAGCAACCACACCGAGTTGTGCAAAATGTGAAATTAAACTAGTTAATTTGGACGTTGTCATATAACCAAGCCTAAAATAACACTAGTAAAATGCGATGTTATGCAGTCTCTACACACAGGAGTTAGACATAACATCAGTTAAATAAAAAAATACACTGTATAACTTCTCGACTCATCTTTTAGTTTCATTTGGAGTTCTTTTCCTTTCAGGATGGACAGATGCTTTATTTCTCTTTTAGGTCTACTGTGACTATAATAGAGCATTTTATCTGTATTAGCCTATAGAGAACTTTATCTATATTATTTTGTGTCCCCTTTCATTGTGCAGTCTGATTTATTTCAGATTTCTCAAGAAGGAACTTTCCTTGCTCTGTTTTGTGTAGTCCAAGACGGATCGGGTTGTGGACGGACCTGGCTTTGCCTCAGTTCCCCACACGACCTGAACTCGATGGGCCGCTGCAACGACCATGTTATAGTTGACATGTGCTACAATTGACATATGACTTGCAGGCATGCAACTTATAGGTCTTCGTCGTCCATGTCCACACTTCCCGGGCTGGGGTTTTGTGACGAGGCCAATGAAAGCGAATCCATGGGTTCTTGAGATTCAGAAAGATCAATTGGCTCTTGTTTGATTTGAATGCCACAGTTTGCGAGTGACTTCGGTTCGACTTTTGTAGTGAGCATAGTCGACAGCAGAGCTGTGCTTGTATCTGATGTCAAGGGCGTGGTCGGAATCCCATGCGCTCGTGCGTGCATCTCAAGTTCCTACAACAAACAATGATGAAATCATTGGTCATGATACGTTTAGACCTGTCGAATAAATCCTTCAAACAAACAAAATTTTCCTTTCAACAGAAAGGTTTTACAATACCGATGATACCTAAAACAGCTAAGTAAATAGTTTTTGTCTTGGTGCTACTAACCTGAACTCGTAAAAGCAGCTTTCTGTTGAGTTGTTCAAGCTGTCGTTTTTCATTGTCGATTTGTTTCATTCTGTCGAGATCACGCTTCAAAAGTCGTATGTAGTCGACGGAAGACTTTAATATCGTTCCTTTGTTTTGTCGCATGTCTCTGAAATAATATATACACGAATAAACGTTTAGAATATTGCAACATTCTCAATAGAGTCGTTTTCGTATGAGTGGGAATGTACAGTTCGTTGCGTGCGGTGACCGTGCCGTGCCTAAATGTCTTCGATTCCGTACCGTGACCGTAACTCCGTGCCGTAGGTTTCCCACTCATACGACTCTAACAGTATTAGTAGAGGTAATCATACGGTTTCGAGTTCAATTTGGAAATAATTTACACGTGTGTTTTTCAAAGAGTATCAAAATTGCACGAATGCACGATACCGAGTAAAAAATGGCGAGTGCAATTTGAGCTCTTTGAAAAACACACGAGTGCAAATTATTCCAAATTGAACGAGAAATCGTATGATTACCAATTAATAATATTCATGAAAAAAAAGTAATTTGCACTAAATTACTTTTCAACTGCACTGCTCTAAGCCAATCAGAATAGAGTATTTTTTTCATGTATATTATTATACATATAACAGTATTATACACACTGCAAGTTGAAGAGTAAAGAAATCACTTGGAACAGAGAAATACTTACGCGTCTTGTTTTGGTAACATTGTTCCAAGTTCTTTAATGCGATCATTGATATTAAATCGTCTTCTTCTTTCAACTGATATGAAGAAAGATTCAAATTAAAACTACATAAAGTATGTAAGTATGTAAAGTATGTACATGTATGTTTTATATGACAACAAAATTCAGTAAATTTTGTGAATCTAAAGCGCTTCAACTTTCCCTTACATTCTTTCTACTTTCCTGACAAAGTCAACTTACTCATATTGTGATTATCCTTCTTCTGTCTATCACGAGCAACAGCCTGTGGATCCATCAGTTCACCTGACAAACAAACAATGACGTTAATAACAAACACTGAGTAACTCGACAAAATCTTCCAAATATGTGCTGATAAATACATGTAGTTAACTACTGCCAGCACAATTCCATCAAGCAATCTTGCTGTTACTGATTAAATGCATTTAAGAGAATAATCTAATTGTGTGAGTGCACAATAGTTACTATATTGGTTCCTGATAACAAGGTAATGAACCTCAAAACTTCCCCTCATAAGTTCATCCAGCAGCTGCATATTTATTATTTATATCTCAAAGGATTTTCAGGTACTACAATTTCTCCACATCTACCATCTAAGGACAACATTGTGTCCATTGTGTAGAGGTGGCCGTTGTGTAGAGGTGGCCGTTGTGTAGAGGTGGCCGTTGTGTAGAGGTGGCCTTTGTGTAGAGGTGTCTGTTGTAGGGAGGTGTCTGTTGTAGGGAGGTGTCTGTTGTAGGGAGGTGTCTGTTGTAGGGAGGTATCTGTTGTAGAGAGGTGGCCGTTGTGTAGAGGTGTCCATTGTGTAGTGGTGGCCGTTGTGTAGAGGTGGCCGTTGTGTAGAGGTGTCTGTTGTAGGGAGGTGTCTGTTGTAGGGAGGTGTCTGTTGTAGAGAGGTGGCCATTGTGTAAAGGTGGCCGTTGTGTAGAGGTGGCCGTTGTGTAGAGGTGTCTGTTGTAGGGAGGTGTCTGTTGTAGAGAGGTGGCCATTGTGTAGAGGTGTCTGTTGTAGGGAGGTGTCTGTTGTAGGGAGGTGTCTGTTGTAGGGAGGTGTCTGTTGTAGAGAGGTGGCCATTGTGTAGAGGTGTCTGTTGTAGGGAAGTGTCTGTTGTAGGGAGGTGTCTGTTGTAGGGAGGTGTCTGTTGTAGGGAGGTGTCTGTTGTAGGGAGGTGTCTGTTGTAGAGAGGTGGCCATTGTGTAGAGGTGTCTGTTGTAGGGAGGTGTCTGTTGTAGGGAGGTATCTGTTGTAGAGAGGTGGCCGTTGTGTAGAGGTGTCCATTGTGTAGAGGTGGCCGTTGTGTAGAGGTGGCCGTTGTGTAGAGGTGTCTGTTGTAGGGAGGTGTCTGTTGTGGTAGGAGGTGGCCGTTGTGTAGAGGTGTCTGTTGTAGGGAGGTGTCTGTTGTAGGGAGGTGTCTGTTGTAGGGAGGTGTCTGTTGTAGGGAGGTGGCCGTTGTAGAGAGGTGGCCATTGTGTAAAGGTGGCCGTTGTGTAGAGGTGGCCGTTGTGTAGAGGTGTCTGTTGTAGGGAGGTGTCTGTTGTAGAGAGGTGGCCATTGTGTAGAGGTGTCTGTTGTAGGGAGGTGTCTGTTGTAGGGAGGTGTCTGTTGTAGAGAGGTGGCCATTGTGTAGAGGTGTCTGTTGTAGGGAAGTGTCTGTTGTAGGGAGGTGTCTGTTGTAGGGAGGTGTCTGTTGTAGGGAGGTGTCTGTTGTAGGGAGGTGTCTGTTGTAGGGAGGTGTCTGTTGTAGAGAGGTGGCCATTGTGTAGAGGTGTCTGTTGTAGGGAGGTGTCTGTTGTAGGGAGGTGTCTGTTGTAGGGAGGTGTCTGTTGTAGGGAGGTATCTGTTGTAGAGAGGTGGCCGTTGTGTAGAGGTGTCTGTTGTAGGGAGGTGTCTGTTGTAGGGAGGTGTCTGTTGTAGGGAGGTATCTGTTGTAGAGAGGTGGCCATTGTGTAGAGGTGTCTGTTGTAGGGAGGTGTCTGTTGTAGGGAGGTATCTGTTGTAGAGAGGTGGCCATTGTGTAGAGGTGTCTGTTGTAGGGAGGTGTCTGTTGTAGGGAGGTGTCTGTTGTAGGGAGGTATCTGTTGTAGAGAGGTGGCCATTGTGTAGAGGTGTCTGTTGTAGGGAGGTTTCAATAACAATAAATGCATGGGTTGGCTGGTGTCTGGGGCAAGAGACTCTGACCATTACAACTCAGTGGCCATCGTGGGGAGGTGGCTGCTAGCAGAGGTTAGACTGTATATGGCTGCACCCATAGAATAAAATGCCTCCAAAAGTGAGCTGTAAAAACAACTTACCTTGCTCATTAAAATCACTATATTCATTATATTCATTAATTATCGCTGGACATGATGAAGGAGCTGCAGTAGATGAACCCTGAAGAGAAATTAGAAAAACCATTAGACCTCAACAATATTAAATATCTAATCAATATTAAGGCCCTGGCAAACGGTTTCAACATTACATTCAACATGCGTTCGATTTTGTTGAATAGCGATGTTGAAACGGTTTGCCACCCGCGTTCAACAATGTTGAACGTGTTGAAACGTGTTGAATCGATGTTGAATGAAGTTTAAAAGAGTTTAAACTTACATTCAACATCGATTCAACATTTCTTTTGTTCTCGAAAATGTTGAATGGCGTCTTGCGCATTAATTAAATTAAACAATAGAAATACCTCTTGCGAAACGTTGTTGAAAGCATTGTTGAAACCGTTTGCCACCCTGCTTTCAACATACATTCAACTTCCATTTAACAGCATTCAACAAAATCGAATGAATGTTGAATACAATGTTGAAACCGTTTGCCAGGGCCTTTATATAAGCGTTTTTTGCTCAAGTTTTATTGTATTGATGTATATTGTATTATATATGTAATGTAATGTACACTCAATTGCAGAAACGTTGTAGTATACATTTATACAAATATACAAATATCTAATGAGATGCAAAATGTTAAACATGTTAAAATACAACTGTTTAAGCACAAAATAGTGCTGAAAATTATTGTGTTGTCCTTGTTGGATGCGATACTAATTTAAAATTGATGGTTCTGATATATTAGAAGAAAATAAGCGATGTTTCGCACTTTGTATCTCATTAGATATCTTGTATCTCATTAGATATTTGTATAAATGTATACTACAACATTTCTGCAATTGAGTATATCTATAATTTATTTATATAAATATTTATTTTATGCAGGACTCCATTTAAACTAGCCCTTGGCTAAACTGGACATTCCTGTGGAAATATTGATTTAAAATAATAAAAATTAATTAAAAATATTTGTTTTCTCAAAGTGCATTTCTTACCATCGGTGTCAGTCCAAGTCCACCATACAGATCATACATACTGCTTGCTGTTGGTATCTGCAAACATTATATTATCATTTTATCATCAATAATTTATACTATATAGTGGTCAGTAACATGGAAGTTATTCACAGGCTATACCTGTGAAGGATCTTGCCATTGTAGTCCTTCATCTATGGTATTGGATTCCAAACTGAAACACACACAAAAATAATGAGTCTTCATCCTGAAGAACTTGTTTGTAAAACATTATTACTGGATATATATGAGTTTATTATATAATGACAGTTATATTATACCTTATGATATCATCAAGAAGACTGTCAACTTGTATATCCTGCATTTGGAATACAAAACATTCAATAATTTATTGCACTCAAATATAAGCACTCAAAAGTGTAAAGTTAATAGTTACTAAGTTAACAAGCATAAGCCAGTATATAAACATTTCTCCACTTAAATTTGATCATCCAAACAATGTATGTGACGATAAACGCACCTCTGGATGCCCTACATTGTTAGGACTGGTCACTGCCATTGGACTGTGTGGAGGTTGTTTAACTCGCTTTGCTGATAAACTTGCTACAGCTTGTTGGTTTATTGCATTTAGAGTAGGTTGACTGTTTGAGATTGCATTTACTTTTGTATTGTCCAAAGGAAAGTGAGCTGGTAATGACATGGTATGTGATTCCAGATATTCCTTTACTTGTCTTTCTCTCTGTTGTGTGACATAGTATCGAGTTGGATTTTCTAACTTTGTCTTGACCTGGAAAGAAAGTAATGTGAGATTTCAATAACAATAAATGCATGGCCTGGCTGGTAGCTGGGACAAAATACTCTGGCCATTACAGCTCAGAGTTTCTCTCTCTCCA
Organism: Actinostola sp. cb2023; assembly: GCA_033675265.1. Lineage (NCBI taxonomy): Eukaryota > Metazoa > Cnidaria > Anthozoa > Actiniaria > Actinostolidae > Actinostola > Actinostola sp. cb2023. The sequence goes on from JAUJYZ010001540.1 coordinate 764,252, forward strand.
GAAATGAGATTCTACTGATTTGATACTACTGGTAAATGAGTACTTAGAATTAAAGTTTCAAGGTTGGAAAGATAATAATATTATTAGCTTGTGACTAGAAATTGATGGGCTCCCTGCAAGAACAGAGTGACTTGTGATCAAAACCCAAATTCTCCTTTGAAAATCAAAGAATCTCAAGGGATTTCAGATTTTGATAAGAGTATACTCATGTTGTTCTTGCAGGGAGCCCTTCAATTTATTAGTTCTTACTAAAATGTAAGCAAACAAATTAAAATCTTACTTGTAATACACTTGTTGGTACATCAGAATTGGCATTTGTAGCTGATGGAAGTGAATTTGAAGGTACAGCTATATTTTGTGAATCGTGAAAAGTTTGTAAAGTTTGGTTTATTTTCTTTTCATGTTGTTCCAATTGCTCAAGCTGCTGTCTCTGTAATTGTTGTTTAAATACTGTTCTTGTAATTGGCGAGGCCATGGTTGGCTTTGGAGTAGTTTGTGCAACACTTCCACGTTTTAAGAGCAGTCCCAAAACAGAAGATTCTTGAGCACTAGGCAGAGATGTTACATAAGGATTAGTTGGATTAAAAACAAATGAACCTTGAGGATGTGTCCTGGGAGAATCATTGTATAAAAATGATTCCCACTGTCTGGTCATTTTAACTTGAGAACACTGATAGTATAACAAAGTTTATGGATCCTAGCAGGCAAAGCTTTGAGCTTTTTAGACAAAACACATCTAGATATACATGTTTACATGTCTGTTGAATCTGTAGATGGGATCAAAGTGCATGCAGATCTATTACAAAATCCCATATATGAGGAAGCTATTATGTAAATGATGATTTCCTGTTGGAGTGTCACACAACACAGCATTCCATATAAGGAAATAGTCAAGGGAAACACCCTGTGACATCAAATGTCACACCCTATAATTTGAATGTAAGCCAAAACAACAGACTGATCTCAAGTAATACATTATCTCATCAAATTTCTTCAATTTCTATGCAAATTTGACTGTACAAACAAGAGCTGAAGCAACCTATTGTTCTCATAATCCAATTAAAAACACTCGGCCCAATGTAGAACAATAGTCAATGGTGGATTAATAACACCTGTGATGTAATGGTCTATATATATCCAATGATGTCATATGCATTAGGACATACATCAGTCTAGTGGAGACCCTTGGTTTTCAAGGAATCCCCTTTCTAAGAGAACCTTTGTTCAGTTGAGAATATAGACGAAATAAACAAGAAATCAGTTGAAGAAAGATTTATACATGAATGCTAATAAATTGAAATGAAAAAGAGGCATTGATATGAAATTGACCAATCTTAAAGGGGCTGTGTCATGGTTAACAAGTGGACTGGGTACTAGTGTTAAACTTGAAATAGTGAGACTCACTATTTCAAGTTATCGAGTGCCATCTTGGATTTGAATCGTAACGACAGATCGTAGTTTGTATCAGTCTCCAGTTGTATATGCATATTTTATCCGTTTTGAGTTAATGTTCGATCCCTTTTAATGTTCAAATGTCTTCTGGTGCGAAGTTCAAAGGCAAACGATCTCAGTTTCACGGCGGCCGCCGAAGGCAAAATTCGGGTTGCAAGAAACGATTCGATAACAAAGACGATCATTGGATCGGAGACCACGGACCAAGGCAGCAAAGTCGGGCTAGGATATATGTCAAGGGAGATATCTATGCAGCATGGAACAAGGCCAAAGAATGCTCTGGCAATGAGATATGTAGCGATAGTTTATTTCCTTTTTATATATCTATTTGTAAATGTAATTATGTCTTAATTAAGTGTCCCCGATTAGTGTACCACTTGTGGTATGCTAGAAGTCATGACACGTTAATAAAGTTTATGTATGTGTTGATTCGCTTGACTACTTTCAGTTGATGAGAATAATTACTAAGTTAACGTGTCATGAATACCATTAAAAATAGGCACCAATGCGCATGTGCAGCTCATGACACACCTCATGACACAGCCCCTTTAAAAATACTTAAAATTCTACTAAGCCTTCCCTTGGAAGTGAGGCTAAGCTGAATTTCTAGTAATTTTAAGATGGGTCAATATTGGTACAACAAAATAAAAAGAATAATATTATTGAAAAAGTCACTAAGTTTCGTGTAATCTTTTTTGTATCAATTATAGAAGTTTTTTTAATAGCTACAGCGGTCGACAAAAGTCCACGAACACTTAGCTCTACAGTGACCCCCTTTCCCCCAATACAAAGTTGTTTTTCAAACTGCTGCGCTCTGATCATTTGCTAAGGCTTCAACATTGGAGGTGGAGGTAGGGGTGTTCGCGATACTTTTGTCGACCGCTGTCTGAGGACAGAAACCATATCTGGTCAATATCAGACAGTAATTTGACGTGTTATCGTGACTCCGATAGGAGCTGGAGAAGCGTTTCACGTTACTACAGGTATAATGTGTTGTCACGTAGAAGCATCCAAATGACGTTCTTTCTAGAAGTGAAAAACTCTAAACTAATGACGTATTTTTGCGAAATATATAATCAACCGATTTATGTCGACCAGCGCTAGTGTGTAAATGCATATAAACAGAGAGCGTCTTAAACAGTTGTCTGGCAGAGTGAAACGCATCCGACCCTGATGGTGGGTGGCTTGCTCTTAAAAGAGTAAATGACGAACAAAAGGGCTCGTTAAATATGTTGATAGAAAGAAACGACTTGCTTTTCAAGACAGCAGATATGAAGTTATATTTTATCGTTGTTTTGGTAAATATACTGTTACAAGCGATGTTATTTTTAGATCACTTAGCGGATGGTTGGCTTGGTTGACTGACATGTTGATTTACCGTCAACCGTCCAATATACTACGCGCTCTAATTCTTCTCCCTTCACATGCAAATCCTCAAAACGTTAACAGTGCAAATCTTTGGAGGTTACTAATGTATGTAATAGTAAAAATAGATGTATAACACGAGAATTTAAGGCAAATAAGGCCATGGTTAAGTGAATGGTTAAGCTGCACTTATTTAAAGTGTACATTAAGTATCAAATTCTTTATCTCAACAGTCAGTGCAGTTAACCATTGAAATTTTGCTGTCCAAAGGACAGCAAACGTACTATTGTAGTAGTATACATTTGGTATGAAAGTAGAATATTGTTGGGGAAACATTCTATTAATTAAATGCAATTTATTTCCGTTCTAAAGCTCTTTCTGTAGAGTGGTTAACTTGTGTAGTTAACCATCAGACTTAACCATTGACAATTAGCATATATTTCCTTTGTAAATAGACACGTAAAAGGCTATAATTCATTACAATACCTTTGAAATATATGTTTCTCGGGCTACTCATTCATTATGTCATCATAAACACTTATTGAAGTTATTATATCAAGTGCAGCTACATTTGCAAATGGTATTTAGTACATTGACACTCTCGCTCAGGAACCAATTCTGAATTGTACTAAGTGTCTTCTTGAAGACTCTGCGCATGCTCACAACTCTCCCAGGTACCCAGACAGCGGTCGACAAAAGTCCACGAACACTTAGCTCTACAGTGACCCCCTTTCCCCCAATACAAAGTTGTTTTTCAAACTGCTGCGCTCTGATCATTTGCTAAGGCTTCACATTGGAGGTGGGGGTAGGGATGTTCGCGATACTTTTGTCGACCGCTGTCATTTTAATGATGATGATGATTTATTATTATTAGAAATTATTATTATTTAACCTTAATATTATTTATAGATATTGTTGAATGATCAGGCCTTTTTGATATATTTTGTTTTTATATGGTATGGTTGAGTCAAATGAACAAAACAATATACAATATAACAATGGCGATTAATACTGGGTTTCAAACCATTCCTTTCTATTAAGTTCAATTGCAACTGAAACCATATATGAATTAAGTGATAATAATAGTCCTCCATTTGCATCAATGTTGTCCCCTTTTCACACCATGTAACCATTCCCTTGGGTATAATGTCTATACTTTCTTGTTATTAAAGGAGCACTCTCACAGGTAATGCATTGCGCGCCGTGTTATTGTTTACATACGGGATACTACTTAGATTTGACAAGAACGCACGTGAAAAGTTCGCCTTTCGAATTCCGATACGGATCAGCAATGGCAAGTCCGGAGTTCTCCAGAGAATCTCTTCCTTCTCGTGTGGTAAGTATAGAAATCCGCCATTTTCGTATCATACGAAAAATGGCGCTGAGGGGTTTAAGGCGCGCAATGCATTACCTGTGAGAGTGCTCCTTTAACGCATGAACAAATATACATTAATATGGAAATACTTTGAACAAACAATGTTAATCCCATGAGGTCTGAAATGGGAAAACATGAGACGAGCGGAAAAGGTTCTTTTCAACGAGTTACCGGTTAAATACACTATATATATTCCATGTGCTAATATCGATGAACTACATTAAAATGTGTCGATCGAGTTCCTAAAGAACTTAATAAAACTCTATGAAATAACAAACAATGAGGTTTTTAAGCTTGAATTACTTTATTGTTTTTGTAATCTAACTGTTCAAATTGGTTTTCCTACAACTGTGATTCCAACTAATTAACTCCAATTGAGAATTGATATGCTTTTTGATCATGAAAAGTGAAAAATTGCATAATCAGAATTAAGAATCAAAATTGAACTGAAAGCTTAATTCTTGCTATTTAGTTACCCATTTGATAACCTTGTGTGTATAACATGCCCAAGATAAATATTTACCTTTGTAAAATAGCAATAGTATCACAACATGCAGAATTTGATATCATTAATTCGCATTTTTATTTCATTCTCCATATATATAGACATGCACTCAGCATGCTGTCTCACGTATAATGAACTCAGGATTAAAGTGCAACTAACCCCTATGAGATTGTATTAAAAATCTATTCAATATAAGCTGAATAGTTGGTGGGTTCAGTATTTTGTAATTTGAACCTTGCGTCTATGAGTTATAGAGGTTTGAAATCTCAATATGCAAATTTGATGACGTCTACTAAGGAATTTGCCATAACTTATTTAGACTTTTTCAAGAAGAACTTATTTTTTGAAATGGGCAAAAAAGTTACAAAATAATTTATAAAGACTGTGAAAATATTATGTAAGTTTACAAATGTCAATAATCAGCACAAGGGCGTTTTTGTATAATAAATGATTCCTTAGTAGACGTCATCAAATATTTCAAACCTCTATAACTCATAAACGCAAGGTTCAAATTACTAAATACTGAACCCACCAACTATTCAGTTTATATTGAATAGATTTTTAAAACAATCTCACAGGGGTTAGTTGCACTTTAATGAATACAGTAGTGCATGCATGCAGACGTCTTTTCGAGTATCTAAAACTTGTACTTGTTTTAACTTTAACCTGATAGCCACTCTCAAGGTTAAAGGATAACCAACTGGATGACTTCCCATCTCCTGCGAGGAATAAACTCAGAATTTCGTGCATAAATCGCTGCGGCTTTGCAAATTTATGTTATTGTCATGACCCATATGGTTGTTATTTATGCATGGTTTCGTGTTTGTTTGTGTAGGCTTTCGAGTGATCTTGTAAGAAAACACCACAGTTTTCTCTCATAACCTTGCAAGAACATTATATCCCAAAGGAAACAGTATCAGCATTAAGATGGAACATGCAAGGACTGGTTTCCTGATCACTGACATCGAAACCAACATCAACGTCATCGAATCGGTTTCACTTTTCAGACAACTTGCAATGAAAAAAATTATCTGATCAAAATACTCAATTGAACGAACACTAAACCTTGCATTTGAGCAATATAAACTAATACTAAAGAAGTTTCTTCAAATATTTATCGAAATTTTGAGGCGACTAAGTTGTCAAACCGGAAATCCTTCAGTGGGTGAAGCTACCGTCCCTGGACTGGCTGGAGCTGGAAACTCTCGTCTCAAACTCAAACCATTTGGTGACATCTCGGGCAAAATACACCATGATTGCCAGTACAATCAATTAAAGTACAAGCTTTTGAGTTAATATTATTAGTCTCGTTCACAACAATAAGCTAGATGTACAAATGTTTTCAATAGAAGAAGAAAGTTCACAACACGTGTATTGTGTACCGCTACGCGTGGGGGCAGCTCCTTCGGGGTGTTGCGTTCGTATTTGTTTATTGGACTCACGATTATTCGATGGAAATTATTCCAACTAACGTGCTTTACCATAATGCAACACTAACATTCAACATCTAGGTTAATACATACCTCTCTACAGGCTCAATAATGCGTGATTTCAGTTCGTAAAAAGACCCAAAGTCGTCTTGGAATCCCTCTTCTAGAAGATCGAAGCCAAGATCTATGCCTGATTCGCACATTTGGGTGCTTCAAACGGTTCCCCCTTAAAAGTGGGGAATATACAACAAGGATAGAAATAAAACCTTCCAAAAGGATCGCTACAAAACCACACGCAACCAGAAAATAAATCTTCCACACAGTTCATGAAACAAGACGTACTTCCATATTTTCTTCTTCTGGCTTTTGATTGGTTCGTTTTGCACGTGATTTCATGGAAACTGTGGAAATAGTACCTTACGTCAGAATAATTATAAGGTTGACAAATTTTGAACCTGGGGAGAGAGGCGCGGCAGTCGGTCCTGATTAACTATTGTTGATTGCCCTAATATGGACGGTATATTACATCATGACATTATAGGACGCTCAAGGGAAAATCCCTAAACTTATATACCGTACCGTAATAACGATATGAAGTCAGTAAACATATTGTTTAGATGAAGTAAAACATACGATGATCACATGATCACGAAATATAAATATGCATCAAAACACATCATTTTACTTGCATAGATTGTTTCAAGCTGAAATGCAGACTTTTTACAGTGCGACTACACCAACCAAGGCCACCCAAACAAATTTTGAACCAAATTTTCTAATCACATTTGTGACGCTGAATAACAGAATGATGTCGAATTCTACAATTTAAACTGTTTCTTGTTCACTCTTGGTCATATACATACACATATAAAGTAAAATATATGCTTTTAAAGCGAAAATTTGACAATTTGTGCAGATTCTATTGTTTAAATACTCAATATATTGTAATTGGATAATTTGTATGAAAATTTGTTTGGGTGGCCTTTCGGTTGGTGTAGTCACACTGTAAATTTATTATATTTTAATATTAGAATATTATAGTTGTGATATAATAAGTAAATGAACGAATGTGGACGGGTCAGGGCTCCTGGATGGGTGGATGTACATAGCATATTGTGAAAAAGAGATTTAAAAAAACGGGAACAAACAAATGTTGCATTTATAAAGTTTTTATGGGGTTCCTGTGTTATGGAATGACGTGTTCCCAGACCCTCGGTCCAATATGGCGTCCCGTTTGATCTGTCTTGTAACTGGAGGTGCTTCTGGTCTAGGAAGAGCAACAGCAGCAGATTAGTCAGACATGGAGCGAAGGTTGTCATAGCCGACCTACCCTCTAGTGATGGTGAAAATGTTGCCCAGGAATTTGGAGAAAATTGTACATTTTCACCAACCGACGTAAGCAAAACTCTGTCTCTGATCGTCCTTTTACTCCTTCGACCTTACATTATAGGTGCATAAACTTATAATATCATGATTTAATTGTCTTTTATATTTTCGATTCTTTTAGGTGCGGTATTAAATAGGGCACCTAAATTGTGCAACTTGTCGCGCAACGTCGTGTTGCAAGTTGGAGCACAGGTAGCCCAAGCTGTGGACTTGTGGCGAGATTTACAGTAAATGTATGGAGCTTCACAGCGAACTTTGAAAACCGTCTAAATAAAATTCTACAAACCCTCAAAGTAGTCCTACTTGTTTATTGTGTTGTCCTTTGGAATTGTGTGAGGTTTGGAGCCATTCCGATCGATTTTGAGAGAGTTTTTAAGAATACCTTAAAAACTCTCTCAAAATCGATCGGAATGGCTCCAAACCTCACACAATTCCAAAGGACAACACAATAAACAAGTAGGACTACTTTGAGGGTTTGTAGAATTTTATTTAGACGGTTTTCAAAGTTCGCTGTGAAGCTCCATACATTTACTGTAAATCTCGCCACAAGTCCACAGCTTGGGCTACCTGTGGCTGTGGTTGGAGAGTGAAATGTTGGTTGTATAATTTAAGCTTACTACTTGCATGCATGCAGTACATTTTCTTTGTTGCCAAGAGTACATTATGGCCAAGAGTAGAGGTCTTCAAGAGGGCTGGGGTCTACTTCATGCAACAAAGAAAATTTGTTGCCCGCGGAGCTGTAATACGAGCAACACTTTCTCTGCAACTTGTTACACAACGTTTGAAACTAATGCACCTATCAATGTTAAGCCGCAGGGGGGGGGGGGGGGGGGGGGGGGGGGGGGGAGGCCGGGCATAGGCGGGGGATTTGAACTGAGATGACTTTTTCTGTTCAAATGCACGTCCCCAGGGAAATTGTCATTGGTCAAAAGAGTATCAATTGCCCTGCCTCCAACAACAGACATTTGTCAAATGAATGAACCAGAAAAAATACAAAAATATAATGTTTATTGTACAACAATCGTCAATTTCACGTTAACATACTGTGTCAGTTCAACTATTAAATTCATTTCATATGTACTCAAATGTCAGTTTCTATAAGGTCTGAAAAGATTTAAGTCTTGCTTCGATGGGACACTTTCAAAAAGAAAACTACAGATTGCTTACATGTACCTTCAAATTCTCCGGCTTGTTCGCAGCCATTTTGAAGCGTGATGAACCTACTTCCCAGCTGTCTCTGCGCCCTTAATCCAAGATGGCGTCTTGGTTGGGGTCCAGGCCTCCAACTGTCAAAAGTCAAAAGACCCGACCCTGGGCTTCGATAGACGATCAAAATTTCCCACCACGGACAGACTTCCTATGTCAAATCCCCCGCCTATGCCCGGCCTCCCCCCTGCGGCTTAACATTGATAGGTGCATAAGTATCAAAACTTCTCCTTTGAATTAACTTTTATTGAACTTTTGCAATAATTTTACCTCAGACAATGTGCACATTACAAATCAACATTGTGGAAGATTGGGGATTTCATTGTACATGTAGATTTAAACTACCTAGCAACAATACAGTCATGTTCCCATTGATTGGAAATGCTTGTAAAGATAAAATTGTTATGTACATGCATGTACACAGGACAGAATATAATGACAAATAGCTGGTATTGAAGTTACATTCCAATGACTCTGAACAACGGTTTCAAGTCGAGGTTATTCTTGAGGTGCAATCACGTGACCGAAAATCCCTTGAGAAATAAATAACAAAGATGCCGCCGCCATGTTGGATGAACCAACAAGAGAAGCTAATGAGGAATGCTTTGTGATTGTCATCCAACATGGCGGCTATGATGTAACGTGCACTCCAAGAATCGGGTCAAATAGCCTTGACTTGGAACCGTTGTTCAGAGTCATTGGAGTGTCACTTCGATATCAGCTATTGAACAAACTGGCCCTGGGTTGCACTAAAAGGTAGATAGCACTAACCAGCTTTTGTACAACCGGTGGGCCTGGGCATTTTGGGGGTGACGTTGTGTGATGACAAAGGAACTGCATGGCCTTGAAGTAGACTAAGAAGATGTCCACCAATGTATAGAAGTATTCTGTGGTTGTTATAATTTATTGTCTGATGATTAACTGAATTCTTTTATTTCAGGTTACATGTGAAAGTGATGTTCGCAATGCAATTAAGGTTGCTAATGACAAGTATGGTCCGTTAACAGCAGCAGTTAATTGTGCTGGAATTGGTATTGCAGTAAAAGTATTGTCTAAAAGTGGTGAAGCGCATCCTTTAGATCAGTTTGAGAAAGTCATTAAGGTGAACTTTTAAAAATACTGTAGTTATATAGACTACAATACAATATACAACACACACAAAAACAATTATAAATATTTATTTTTTCAGGTAAATACTAGTGGAAGTTTCAATGTCATTCGACTTGTTGCTGAACAGATGGCAAAGAATGAACCCAACGAGGGTGGTGAAAGAGGAGTGATTATCAACACTGCAAGTGTAGCAGCATTTGATGGACAAATGGGACAGGCAGCATACTCAGCATCTAAGGGTGGTATTGTCGGCATGACCTTGCCAATTGCAAGGGATCTGGCAAGACATGGTATTAGGGTTAATACTATTGCACCAGGTAAAGTTGAATGGAACCATCATGGTGACCACATCATCATGACCATCATTACTTCCATAGTAACCATAATCATCACCATCACTGCCCATTCTTATTCCGTGCCCCCCTCATATTATGTGACAAACCAGGAGAGAATCTGATTGGCTATAGAGTTCACTTTGCGCGGGTTGTTCCATTTTCTCATTATTATTGCTTATTATCAAAGAAAGTAGTAGAGGAATGGCAAACTAAACTGTATTCTAAGTCTTGGCCTGCTTTTTGGGGGGGGGATTTTTGGGGAACTTTGGAAATTTTGGACGAGCGAGGAATGGGACCGATTCCTCGCTCGTCCAAAATTTCCAAAGTTCCCCCAAAATCCCCCCAAACAAAAACGCCTGCTTTGCAGGCTAAGTCTTGGATGTTGTTTTTATTGGATTATTATTATTGTCAGTGAGAAACAGGGAAGGATGTGTGGTCTAATTTATCATACATGTACATGTATAATAATCGCTGTAACTCCGATAACATCCAATGATATGGCTTCACTACAGAGATAAAGAACTTAAATAACAAGAAAGTCAATTCTAAATACTGTTTTTTTTTGTTGTGAAGTTTCCTTAACAAATTAAAACTGTTCAATTCACCCATACATTGTTTGTAATTAAACTGGGAAATCTGGTTTGTGTCTACCCTGCTAGACAGAGGCTCCTTTTTATCCCATCCCTCTGAAGAGAAAGGAACCTCTGCACGCAACCATTCAATTTCCCATTGAGCATGCGCAAGTGACATCACTGCTACCACAGGCTTCCCAACAGTTTGAATCGGTCGTTGGAAAAAAAACTCACATGCCTCGGGAGCGAGTAAATCTGTCCCAAAACTCGCGAAAACAGTTCTAATCGCTAAGTAAATGGCATAGAGAACTCGAGTAGATATTAATCTTTATTTAGAAAGCATTATTTTAGAATTTCAAGAGATCAAAAGAACAGAATTCTAGAGGTGAATTTACGGCTTAATTTCTAAATGGTCTATCCAAACTTGGAAGCCACAAAGGCCTGCGTAAACCAGTTTATACTGGTAATAACTGGATTTTAATTTAATTTATTTGTCCACGTTTGGATGAGATTGAACGGTTGTGTGCAGAGTCTCCTTTTCCTTTCTCTTCAGAGGGATGGGATGAAAAGGAGCCTCTGTCTAGAAGGGTAGTTTGTGTCTGATCAGGGCCTCCAATTTTCATAGAAGATGAGGAATGAGTTTGCACCTGACTGCCGAACAAAAAAATTAATGTCCATTTTCTAGACACAGGTTGCAAAATAATGTAAATTTTTATTATTATTCCAGGTTTATTTTTAACACCATTGCTTCTAAGTTTACCTGAGAAAGTAAGAATAGCCTTGGCTAAGACTATCCCTTTTCCAAGTCGCCTCGGAGATCCTGAGGATTTTGCTCATTTGGTGCAGTGTGTTATGGAGAATCCAATGATGAATGGTGAAACTATTAGGATTGATGGAGCTCTTCGCATGCAACCATGAATAATGTGCAAGCCTGTCAAGTATTCTGGGGACCCATTCTTATCCCCAGACCCTTCTCAGCTTTCTAACTAGGGACCAAGCAAGTATTGTGGGATAAATTATTCAATGCCACATTGAATCTTTCAGTCTGTGGCAAGGACAAGAAAAAAGCATGTTCTGAAGAATAAAATTTTAAACCACCAGAAATAAACTTGTTTGAGTCATTTGTGACTTTATTTTGTCTATTCTTGGAATAGAGGGTTTCTTTATTTTATTTGGCTGGAAAACAGTTTTTTTTTACTTTTTGCACAAATCTCCAGAGAAGTTTGATTTCTATTGCACTTCTGTAGGTGAAACACCTAAATTATTCTACATGTGTAGCATGTTAGTCAGTCTTCATTATATAAAGTCTTAGGACATTTGGCTGGGCGTACTGGTCTGACAGATGATGATTATAATAGCACACACCAGTTCTGTCTGGACGGCCGTGAAAATTAAGGTCTGGCAACAGGGTATTTGTGTGTCCTATCCATGTTCAAGATGAAGGCTGCTTTGACCAGTTGTATTAGTAAATAAATAAATTGACTGGTCAGTCTAGCCAAATATGGACAGCACTATTAGTCTAGTATTTTATGTTGAATATTATTATAGGAAGACTAGAAAATCTTTTGGAAGCTAATAATATCCGTCTACAATATAAACTTTTACCAGTGTAAAAAAACAGTTATATATCATTGAACCATCACTTGCATTTGTTTTCTGGGAAGCATTTCTCATGTCAAACGTAGAGCACCATCTATTCTTATCACTTCTCCATTTAGCATTGGGTTTTCAATGACTGATTGAACAAGCTGAGCAAACTCATCAGGGTCCCCTGCTCTGCTTGGGAATGGAACACTTTTTGTCACTGCTGCCCTTGCTATGGGGTCAGGCCTTGCCTTCACAAACATGGGTGTTTCAAAGAGGCCTACGAAAGAAAACATTCAAAGTTCTTTAGACAATCATTATTATTGATCCATTTCCAGACTGATTGGACAAGTGTTGGAGTTACTCAATATCCTGTAGAATTTCTCTTCAATAAGTAGGCAGGCAGTGTTGGCAAGATACAGCCTTGTAATGTGCTTGCCTTCTACCCAACCTGGAGCAATACACATCACCCTTATTCCAAACTTTGCCAGATCCCTTGCTAGAGGAAGCGTCATAGCAATAATAGCTCCTTTTGGTGCTGAATAAGCCACCTTGCCCGCTATTCCTTCATATCCATGGGTACTTGAAACGTTGACAATGACACCCCTTTCCCCTCCTTGATTGGGTACATTCTCAGACATCGCCTTGGAAACCAGTCTTGCAACATTGAATGACCCAACAGCATTGATCTGTAACAGGTTGAACAATATCTATAATATATATATGGATTAATTGGCCTATTTCAGAGATTTGCAAATAGGAAATACATTGAAGCAGTAGAGGGACTGATTACACAATGTGCAGAGATGATGTAAAAATGATGAAACAGCAAAATATGATAAGATATATATCAAGGGATAACGAGATTCTTTGTTTAAGAATGGCTGCATTTAGGAGGCTAACCTAGAGGTTAAAGAGTTTTGGATTCATCAAGAAAAATCGTAGCAGCCCTAGGAAGAGACAGGTAGGGTCAATTAGTCTCTCTCCCCTGAGGACTGCTACACAGGCTATATTACCTTGTGAGCTTTTTCGAAGAGTTGCAAAGAGTGAACATCTCCAAAGTCTGATAGAGTAGGCTGTGATGTGACGTTCATCCCTGCACAATTCACTGATGCATTGAGAAAGCCATAGGTCTCTACAGCTTTTGATACTGCTAGGTTGATGTCCTTTTCAGATGATACCTGAAACATTTTATAACAGTGAATATTATATACATTTGTATACTACCATAAGTAGACACTGCACCCCTGGGACTAAATGCAAGTGAGGTTAAGGGAGGTTTCCAGTTATGAGAGGTTGTACAAGCAATGTTTTAGTGGGAAAAGAAGTGTTCAGATCCTTTGGAATGTGTCTGCTTGTGGGAGGTGTCTGTTGAGTGAATTTGGGGTTTGTGATTATCCTATGGATACAGGCAACTCATATTTTTTATAATAGAGCGATATCAGATTAGAAAAATAGTGAACAGATCGACTGAAGGAATCGATCTATTTCTAGAAAAATATAAATTGAGAATTAATCACCACTTGGCCACTCTAATATGCTTCCTTTTTCATTTTATATATATATATGGAAAATGAAGCTGTACCCACACTATATGTTTTTGAGTTGTTATCTATTTGTTCCACACTCCACACAATGAACGAGTCACTTGTTTTCGATGTGGGTTGAATTTTCAAATAAAAACGCATTAATAGTGTGGATGGGTTCAGGGACCATGGAGCAGCCTTGAAAGGGGGGGGGGGGGGGGGGGGGGGGGGGGGGGAGCTAGGGGGGGGGGGGGGGACAGATATACTTGTAGACTGGTACATTTTGTATATATATCAGACAACAACGTATTGTGACAACCTTTTTGCCCCCCCCCCCCCCCCCCCCCCCCGTCTCTGCGGTCCATGGGGTAGAGGGGTTCAGTCCCTACAGTATTGCATTTATTTAGAGGTTTCAAATCAGGTAACTTATTTATAATAATAATAATAATAATAGATTTATATAGCGCCAATTACAAGGTTCAATGGCGCTTTGTTTTTGTTTTTCAAGTAGAGTTTTTGTTCTGAAATAGAGAAAACATAAGCTTATAGACTGTGAAAATATCCTGCAAGTTTACATGTAATAATCCTATCAGTTAGCAGTACAAGTGGGTTTTTGCATAATATGATGAATATATACTGGGTTCTGGCTGTCACCTGAAATACCAAAATGAACAATCAAATGACTTGTACTAACGTCAGCTCTGATAAACGTGCAGTTTTTGCCAAGTTGCTGGGCTACGTTTTCTCCATCGTTTTCTTGAAGATCAGCAATGACGACTTTGGCACCGTTTTTGATCAGTCGTCTTGCTGTAGCTAGACCAAGACCAGAAACCCCGCCAGTAACCAGACAAACAACGCTTTTGATCAGCATGTGTATAAACTTATATTACGGTATTGACCACAGGCAGCCCAACCATTGTTTTTGAGGCTACTACTAATAAATAAAAATATATTTGTATGCGCGCGTCTTTTTTTGATGGGTTTCCTGTGGTAGAGCGCGCGTGCACAATACGTATTATATTGGGCTTCCTGTGTTGAGTAAGGTATAATGTTGGGATCCCTGTGTACGTCCTGCGGGATGCGGCCGCAGCAATGTGTATATTTACACAAGGTCTCAAAGAATATACACATGTACAGTACTGCATGTACTGCGGGATGCGCGGGATGCACACAGGGAGCCCAACATTATACCTTATTCAACACAGGAAGCCCAATATAATACGTAATGCGCACGCGCGCGCTCAACCACAGGAAACCCATAAAAAAAGTCGCAAATATCATTTTATTGAATTATTTAGTAGCCTCAAAAGGAATGGTTGGGCTGCCTATGTATTGACCGCTTCTGATAAACAAAATATTGTATACTTTCCGTCCCAAACCCCTCACGGCCTTCGTTTTTGCTAGCAATGGTTGGGCTGCCTGTGGTCAATTATGGATAAAATCCCTCCTTCATGAGCCAATGGGCTTGTAACACCTGCTACGTGACTTTTTAAATTTTCATCGAAGACAAACGAAAATACCATAACTTGAAAGAGCATACTAAAATTAGTAAAATTTGAAAATTTGAAAAGAATCAAGCAAATAAGAAAAAAGTTAACGGCTTTCAAAGTTTCCCGCTTTGACAAGGATTTGTATGGTTTTTTTACCGCTTGGAGGGCAAGATACAATTCCATACAAAAAGGCAAAGTTTGAATGCCTGTAACTATTGCCCTATTTACGTATTACCCTTCAAACTTTCCACTTTTACCAAGTAACTTTAGCATGCTCTTTCCAGTTATGATATTTTCGTTTGTCAAAAGTCACGTGACAGGTGTTACACGCCCATTAGCACTGCCCTCTACAGTATGTTATAAACAACCAATACGATGAAAATTCCACCCGGTGCAATATTTTTCCTGTAGGTCGGGTTGGCAAAAGACTTTAAAAATATATCATATAATGGGAAATCTGGTAGGGAAATGCTGCCATGCAGTCGCACATCAAGTAGTTCCGTGATTACCCATATTACATATCGGTCGTGTATTCGAAATCAGCGCTCAAACAACTACTAATCTTTATTTCTTGAGTGTAATTAGAAGTCCGATATTCTTAAAACACATTTCTGAAGCGAATATCGAACTACATATATACGGTTGAGCGTACCACAGGAAGCCCAACGCTTACAAAATAACATGACCACATGCAGGAAGCCCAAAACATCGGTTTAGCCAAAAACAGAGGATGGTAAGCCTGTGGGCTAGAGATTGCCCGGAGTTCCAGCTGATCATCCTACACGCCGAGTAAACGCTCCTGGATCCGCATCTGCTATCCTTGTCTTATGGTTGGAGATCCAGCTAGCACAGTCAATATATAGTGTGCCATATATAGAGTGATTTCAATAAACCTGATGATGCAGTTATCCAACTGAAATTTAATCCGTTGGATAAGACTTATCCGGTGCCTGGGCACTACTAATTAGCTGTCAGTGTTTATTAGGTGCAAAGAAACAAAAGAAAACAAAAGAGTGAGTGTCTAATAGTGTGGTGTAGTTATTCTATAGTACCATTGTATAAATTCTACATTTGTAAATATATTGGTGTTTTTTTTGTACAATGAAAACCTTTATAAATAAACGAAATCATATAGTACTTCCCTCATCATTCACTATTCATGACTGAGCATGCATGTGCTGTTAGGAATTAAACGTTCCTGTGATATATAATTATTGGATATAGGTACTAATTTCCACCATTGTAAAGTGCTTCGAACACACTTGTATATTAGTGCTTTCAGCTTTATTATTATTATTATGATATATAGATAGATAGATAGATAGATAGATAGATAGATAGATAGATAGATAGATAGATAGATAGATAGATAGATAGATAGATAGATAGATAGATAGATAGATAGATAGATAGATAGATAGATAGATAGATAGATAGATTCAAATGAAGCTTGCTATCTATATATGATTTTTCTTAATTTCAGATGAGCATATATCCCAGGACCAGTTCAGTATATATTGGGCCTGAAAATGAAGGCTCCAGGGGCGTAGCCAGGAGTTTTTCGGAGTGACGCACAATTATGAACTTTCAATTTATAACCCCCTCCCCTTCCCCCTCCCCCTCCCGCACATCACCACTCAAAGCAACCAACAAGAAGTAAAAGTACAGTACGTGATTACAAGGTTTGGGAATCTCTAATGTTCTTTTTATACACAGTAGTTATTCATGAAATATATACACTTCACTCAATTTAGCATCTACTACTTCTATATGTTTGGTTCGATGTAATGCAGGATCGTAGCAAGGGGATTTTTTTTGGGGGGGGGGGGGGGGGGGGGGGGGATTTCACAAGGGTGCGGGGGCATGCTCCCCCGAAAAATTTTGAGGTATAGAGTCTCTGAAATAGCATTTCCTGCCTTCTGAGAGTAGTTTCCAGGAAGTTTAAACGGACAGACAGAAAATCGATCTTGTGGCCGAATCACAGGTCATTTGAGGGGTTGCAGACTGTAAATCATATCATTATGTGTACACAATGATGTGTGTGGTTTTTTAGTTATTCAAACCGAGATCTAGTGTTCATACCAAAGGCAAAACCATCGATATGTTTGTAAACAAATACGTGTTGCACAATAGATCAATGGCATGAACATACGTATACTAAAATTTTATGGAATCAGCGACAGCTAGATTCAGAGCATTTGCTACTCAGGATGTAAAGGTTATAAAAAAAAAATACAGACAAAATTATTGGGGGCCCGGCCTCCCCAATGAGATATTAGTGTAACTTTCTCTCAAGTGATCGACGTCGACTTAATGAAGAGATCGAGAAAGCAAGGGTACATAAGATAGGACTACAATCTCATCAAAGGCAGAGCGATTCTTCTTCACTTCTCTTACCAAAAACACGTTCGTATCTTCTACTTTATCAGTTTTAAGAACTCTGAATAATTACGCTTGAAAAAGCACATTTCATGCACGAATAACTAATACCTACAATCCATAGGGTGATAATGTTTTATTTTTCATTTGCTTGTTTCCTTGGCTTTTTTCTTTCTTTTCACTTTTTCAAAAACAAGCTACTTTTTTATTCATTTTTGTTTTCGAGTGACGCACGTGCGTCCGGCTAGCTACGCCCCTGGGCTCATGAGCATCATCCGGATAGTCCAAGATGGTGGCCATACAATAAAGTCAATGGATAGACTGATCAGTCTGACCAAACATGAACATCACTATTAGTTTAGCATTTTTATGTCGAATAATGATAGGAAGACTAGAAAATCTTTTGGAAGCTAATAATATCCGTCTACAATATAAACTTTTACCAGTGAAAAAAAACAGTTATATATCATTGAACCATCACTTGCATTTGTTTTCTGGGAAGCATTTCTCATGCCAAACGTACAGCACCATCTATTCTTATCACTTCTCCATTTAGCATTGGGTTTTCAATGACTGATTGAACAAGCTGAGCAAACTCATCAGGGTCCCCTGCTCTGCTTGGGAATGGAACACTTTTTGTCACTGCTGCCCTTGCTATGGGGTCAGGCCTTGCCTTCACAAGCATGGGTGTTTCAAAGAGGCCTACGAAAGAAAACATTCAAAGTTCTTTAGACAATCATTATTATTGATCCATTCAGTTGTAGACTGATTGGACAAGTGTTGGAGTTACTCAATATCCTGTAGAATTTCTCTTCAATAAGTAGGCAGGCAGTGTTGGCAAGATACAGCCTTGTATGTGCTTATAGCTAATTGCATAATCGTTGTCAGGTTGAAAATCATAAATCATAGAAGCTGAGACCACAAGGATGGATGGGAAATCAGTTCATGACCCGCATTACATACAGATATATTCGATGTCCTTGTAGTTTTGAAGATAATGAGCTATTTAACTAAGATCCTAAAAGTCTGGATAAAAAGGTCAATGATTTGACGGTGTTATTTGAGCGTTTTAATTTCCCAGAATTCCTTTTGGTCATAGCTTTCATGATTTTCTACCCGACAATGATTATGCAATTAGCTATATACAGTACCAACCTGGAGCAATACACATCACCCTTATTCCAAACTTTGCCAGATCCCTTGCTAGAGGAAGCGTCATAGCAATAATAGCTCCTTTTGGTGCTGAATAAGCCACCTTGCCCGCTATTCCTTCATATCCATGGGTACTTGAAACGTTGACAATGACACCCCTTTCCCCTCCTTGATTGGGTACATTCTCAGACATCGCCTTGGAAACCAGTCTTGCAACATTGAATGACCCAACAGCATTGATCTGTAACAGGTTGAACAATATCTATAATATATATATGGATTAATTGGCCTATTTCAGAGATTTGCAAATAGGAAATACATTGAAGCAGTAGAGGTACTGATTCCCAGGGGGGGTACTCAGGGGTATCAGTGACGGGGAGGTGCGAATGAGGCCAAACATTTTAACCCAAAAAAAGTCCATTACAAAAACAAGACCCCAAAAAAAGTCCAACGGCCCAAAATCGTAACCCCAAAAAAGTCAGATTTTTCTCCGCATAAAATCGAGCAAACGATAGGATATCATTTTTTATAAACCCCCATAAAAAAGTCCTTGACAAAAATCTTTATATCAAAAAAAGTCCATTCTCAGAAAAATGAAACCCAAAAAAAGTCCCAAGCCGCGTTTTCAAACTATAAAAAAAAGCCTTCGCACCTCCCCGTCACTGATACCCCTGAGTACCCCCCCTGGGGACTGATTACACAATGTGCAGAGATGATGTAAAAATGATGAAACAGCAAAATATGATAAGATATATATCAAGGGATAACGAGATTCTTTGTTTAAGAATGGCTGCATTTAGGAGGCTAACCTAGAGGTTAAAGAGTTTTGGATTCATCAAGAAAAATCGTAGCAGCCCTAGGAAGAGACAGGTAGGGTCAATTAGTCTCTCTCCCCTGAGGACTGCTACACAGGCTATATTACCTTGTGAGCTTTTTCGAAGAGTTGCAAAGAGTGAACATCTCCAAAGTCTGATAGAGTAGGCTGTGATGTGACGTTCATCCCTGCACAATTCACTGATGCATTGAGAAATCCATAGGTCTCTACAGCTTTTGATACTGCTAGGTTGATGTGCTTTTCAGATGATACCTGAAACATTTTATAACAGTGAATATTATATACATTTGTATACTACCATAAGTAGACACTGCACCCCTGGGACTAAATGCAAGTGAGGTTAAGGGAGGTTTCCAGTTATGAGAGGTTGTACAAGCAATGTTTTAGTGGGAAAAGAAGTGTTCAGATCCTTTCGAATGTGTCTGCTTGTGGGAGGTGTCTGTTGAGTGAATTTGGGGTTTGTGATTATCCTATGGATACAGGCAACTCATATTTTTTATAATAGAGTGATATCAGATTAGAAAAATAGTGAACAGATCGACTGAAGGAATCGATCTATTTCTAGAAAAATATAAATTGAGAATCAATCACCACTTGGCCACTCTAATATGCTTCCTTTTTCATTTTATATATATATATATGGAAAATGAAGCTGTACCCACACTATATGTTTTTGAGTTGTTATCTATTTGTTCCACACTCCACACAATGAACGAGTCACTTGTTTTCGATGTGGGTTGAATTTTCAAATAAAAACGCATTAATAGTGTGGATGGGTTCAGGGACCATGGAGCAGCCTTGAAAGTGTGTGGGGGGGGGGGGGGAGAGCTAGGGGGGGGGGGGGGCAGATATACTTGTAGACTGGTACATTTTGTATATATATCAGACAACAACGTATTGTGACAACCTTTTTGCCCCCCCCCATCTCTGCGGTCCATGGGGTAGAGGGGTTCAGTCCCTACAGTATTGCATTTATTTAGAGGTTTCAAATCAGGTAACTTATTTAACTTTGTTTTTGTTTTTCAAGTAGAGTTTTTTTCTGAAATAGAGAAAACATTTTATAGACTGTGAAAATATCCTGCAAGTTTAAAAAATTAATAATCCTATCAGTTAGCAGTACAAGTGGGTTTTTGCATAATATGATGAATACTGGGTTCTGGCTGTCACCTGAAATACCAAAATGAACAATCAAATGACTTGTACTAACGTCAGCTCTGATAAACGTGCAGTTTTTGCCAAGTTGCTCGGCTACGTTTTCTCCATCGTTTTCTTGAAGATCAGCAATGACGACTTTGGCACCGTTTTTGATCAGTCGTCTTGCTGTAGCTAGACCAAGACCAGAAACCCCGCCAGTAACCAGACAAACAACGCTTTTGATCAGCATGTGTATAAACTTATATTACGGTATTGACCGCTTCTGATAGATCTAAACAAAATCATTCTCGTACCCAGAGCCCGCTCGTCATTTGGTTTGTCGCTGGCTCTGGGAAACCCTGTTGCTCGGTCGTCAAATTTTGACGACCAAGTCGTCAGAGCGCATGCTCATACTAAAGACCGCTGAGAGCGGGTACTGTGGAAGAGTCTACTGGCTACGTAGTATTTACGTTGGTTTGAATATTCAAACTAACAAGTACACAAGTTTGTACATTTATCTTCGTGTAGCCGTTTAAAATCCCTTCGACGTTCATCACCGGTTCTTCTCTGGCTCTGTTGCGGTAAAGGCTGGACGATAAATACATGTTCTAATATAATCTTGCATGTGAACCTTCCTGTCTTCCGCTTTGTTATTGTTTCTCTTGAATTATAAAAATATTCCTTTGAATACTCAAAGCGAGTACGATCGATTGTGTCTGTAGCCGTTACTTTACTTTTATAATTTATGTATTGTTAGATCTCCCTTTACGAATTCAGATCAATTTATGTCTACACAGTCACTCTCATTTCCATAGCTTTATAATTCAATAACGGAATACCATTGTATGAAAATACAACCGTCGCTGTCATTCCTTTCGTTCGCCTTGCAAGTTTGAATCTTTGTTGATCTCATGAACCAATCAAATACGATCAGTCATTGTTGATTTCATCAGCCAATGAAATTCGCTAAAATGTCAGGGATTCCCAGAGCCAGCGACAAACCAAATGACGAGCGGGCTCTGGGTACGAGAATGTAAACAAAATATTGTATACTTTCCGTCCCAAACCCCTCACGGCCTTCGTTTTTGCTAGCAATGGTTGGGCTTGGGTTGGGCTGCCTGTGGTCAATTATGGATAAAATCCCTCCTTCATGAGCCAATGGGCTTGTAACACCTGCCACGTGACTTTTTAAATTTTCATCGAAGACAAACGAAAATACCATAACTTGAAAGAGCATACTAAAATTAGTAAAATTTGAAAATTTGAAAAGAATCAAGCAAATAAGAAAAAAGTTAACGGCTTTCAAAGTTTCCCGCTTTGACAAGGATTTGTATGTTTTTTTTTACCGCTTGGAGGGCAAGCGTTGCCCTCCAACATACAATTCCATACAAAAAAGGCAAAGTTTGAATGCCTGTAACTATTGCCCTATTTACGTATTACCCTTCAAACTTTCCACTTTTACCAAGTAACTTTAGTATGCTCTTTCCAGTTATGATATTTTCGTTTGTCAAAAGTCACGTGACAGGTGTTACACGCCCATTAGCACTGCCCTCTACAGTATGTTATAAACAACCAATACGATGAAAATTCCAGCCGGTGCAATATTTTTCCTGTAGGTCGGGTTGGCAAAAGACTTTAAAAATATATCATATAATGGGAAATCTGTTAGGGAAATGCTGCCATGCAGTCGCACATCAAGTAGTTCCGTGATTACCCATATTACATATCGGTCGTGTACTTCGAAATCAGCGCTCAAACAACTACTAATCTTTATTTCTTGAGTGTAATTAGAAGTCCGATATTCTTAAAACACATTCCTGAAGCGAATATCGAACTACATATACGGTTGAGCGTACCACAGGAAGCCCAACGCTTACAAAATAACATGACCACATGCAGGAAGCCCAAAACATCGGTTTAGCCAAAAACAGAGGATGGTAAGCCTGTGGGCTAGAGATTGCCCGGAGTTCCAGCTGATCATCCTACACGCCGAGTAAATGCTCCTGGATCCGCATCTGCTATCCTTGTCTTATGGTTGGAGCCCGGGGGGGGGCACTAAGGGTATTTTTGGGTAGGGGTGTGCCGCGGACACCTCAAAACCCTGACCCTATCCCAGACCTAAAATTTTGATTTTCCATACCCTATCCCAGACTAAAGCTTTAAAATGTACACCCTATCCCAGACTAAAGCTTAAAAATGTATACCCTATCCAGATTGAAAGCGTGCTAAAGGGATATGTAAATTGATAGCGACTGATAGTGGCGTTATTGCGGAAACCATACCCTATACCAGACCAAAACGTACCCGATCCCAGCCTAAAAAGGCAAAAAACGATACCCTACCCCAGACCTGGGAGCTCAAAAACCATACCCTATCCCGTGGCACATACCCGTATAGCGTATATAGGGGAGTACCCCCCCCCCCCCCCCCCCCGGGGGTTGGAGATCCAGCTAGCACAGTCAAACCGAGCATGGTCGCTCAATATATAGTGTGCCATATATAGAGTGATTTCAATAAACCTGATGATGCAGTTATCCAATAAATTTTATCCGTTGGATAAGACTTATCCGGGTGATAGCGCTACTCACCTTTCGTGCAACCGGTGCCTGGGCACTACTAATTAGCTGTCAGTGTTTATTAGGTGCAAAGAAACAAAAGAAAACAAAAGAGTGAGTGTCTAATAGTGTGTGGTGTAGTTATTCTATAGTACCATTGTATAAATTCTACATTTGTAAATATATTTTGTAATTTTTTTTTTGTACAATAAAAACCTTTAAAAATAAACGAAATCATATAGTAGTACTCACTATGCTCAGCGGTCTCTCACAGCGTATCTAACATAGTTATATTTGCAGGTTATTTTAGCTTGCTTTAGTTTGGGCTGCTTGGCATTTGCATATTTGTTCTCGTCGCCTTTTCATTCCACGTGTTACGCTGGCTTTCACATGCCTTCATAATTAGCTCCCATTGTGTTTCTTTTCTCACTTGCATTAAGGAATGGTTGTCATGCGTTTTCGATATTGTAGTCATAAACTTTGCTGTTTACTACTTTGGTTTTGTTCTATATTTTCGTTTCTTTTAGGCTCAGTTGTTCCGCCCGTGTAGCTCAGTGGTATATCCAGATTGTCGCGGTGTGTCAATGTGTGAACTGGTCGGTAAATTCCAGATTGTCGCGGTGTGTCAATATGTGAACTGGTCGGTAAATTCCAGATTGTCGCGGTGAGTCCGCATGTTAACTGGTCGGGAAATTCCAGATTGTCGCGGCACGTGAGTCCGCATGTTAACTGGTCGGGAAATTCCAGATTGTCGCGGCACGTGAGTCCGCATGTTAACTGGTCGGTAAATTCCCAGATTGTCGCGGCACGTGAGTCCGCATGTTAACTGGTCGGGAAATTCCAGATTGTCGCGGCACGTGAGTCCGCATGTTAACTGGTCGGGAAATTCCAGATTGTCGCGGTGAGTCCGCATGTTAACTGGTCGGGAAATCTCAGATTGTCGCGGCACGTGAGTCCGCATGTTAACTGGTCGGGAAATTCCAGATTGTCGCGGCACGTGAGGATCCGCATGTTAACTGGTCGGGAAATTCCAGATTGTTGCGGTTGGTCCGCCTGCTTACCGGTCGGTAAATTCCGGATTGTCGAGGTGAGTCCGCATATTTGCTGGTCGGTAAATTCCAGATTTTCGAGGTTGGTCCGCCTGTTTACTGGTCGTTCTTGATCGTTGCGATCGTCGTTCCCCCTGTTTTCTGCCCGTACCAGGTACTGTTGCGGTCGTTCCGCCGCTTTACTCGTTTGTCCAGATTGATGCGATTGTCTCGCCCGTTTACTGGTCGTTTCATGTCTGTTACTTCATATGTCGCTGTCTTATATGGATGGGCTTACGTTGTTTATGCCTTTAACAGGGGCCCTTGGAGCGCGAATTTAAGGACAATATTTATTGTAGCTCCTCTGCTCGAGGCTTTATGTCATTATTGGCCGGAGAGCCTTTGTTAGTCATTAAGGTTTGTTTGCTATGAAATGTTGGGTTGCCATAGTGATTTAAGCATGTTTTATTTATTTATTTATATTTATCTCTTTCCCTCCTCCACCACCCTGGGTGTATCAGTGCTTGCAGGGGTGTCTTATTCCCTTTCGGTCCCACCGAACGGCAGGGCTGTTATCCCCTAGGCTGGCCCTTTCCCCACCCATATGTTCCTTTAGTCCCCCGACTGGGAGGTCTGGAAGTGCTTTGATCCTTTGAAGGTTACTGTCCGAACCCTCGTGGGTCACCTGGGAAGGGCCTACTCCCACTTTATCCCAGGGGATAACAGAATATAATTGATCATGCTATCAGTCGTGTTGAAGCAAACTCAACGTCTGTGCTTTCTTTAGGTTTGAGTGTTGGGTCTCTTGGGCCAGTTCTTTCGATCGGTTGAGTCTCCTTTGTTGCCGGCTACCAATTTCCCCATAACTTAGCCATTATAGAGCGGGGAAGACAGCTTAGAATAGGATACTATTCATGACTGAGCATGCATGTGCTGTTAGGAATTAAACGTTCCTGTGATATATAATTATTGGATATAGGTACTAATTTCCACCATTGTAAAGTGCTTCGAACACACTTGTATATTAGTGCTTTCAGCTTTATTATTATTATTATATATACACCTGTTTTCAAAAACGTTGTCCTTTTACAAAATACAAAATAGGTGTATATATATATATAGATTCAAATGAAGCTTGCTATCTATATATGATTTTTTCTTAATTTCAGATGAGCATATATCCCAGGACCAGTTCAGTATATATTGGGCCTGAAAATGAAGGCTCCAGGGGCGTAGCCAGGAGTTTTTCGGAGTGACGCACAATTATGAACTTTCAATTTATAACCCCCTCCCCTTCCCCCTCCCCCTCCCGCACATCACCACTCAAAGCAACCAACAAGAAGTAAAAGTACAGTACGTGATTACAAGGTTTGGGAATCTCTAATGTTCTTTTTATACACAGTTCTGTAGTTATTCACGAAATATATACACTTCACTCAATTTAGCATCTACTACTTCTATATGTTTGTTTCGATGTAATGCAGGATCGTAGCAAGGGGATTTTTTTTGGGGGGGGGGGGGGGGGGATTTCACAAGGGTGCGGGGGCATGCTCCCCCGAAAAATTTTGAGGTATAGAGTCTCTGAAATAGCATTTCCTGCCTTCTGAGAGTAGTTTCCAGGAAGTTTAAACGGACAGAAAATCGATCTTGTGGCCGAATCACAGGTCATTTGAGGGGTTGCAGACTGTAAATCATATTGATTATGTGTACACAATGATGTGTGTGGTTTTTTAGTTATTCAAACCGAGATCTAGTGTTCATACCAAAGGCAAAACCATCGATATGTTTGTAAACAAATACAGTCATTTGCAAAAATTCTGGCCGCTACGAAATATCAATATATCAGGTGCATTATGGGTAATTAAATTATAGAAAATTCCCCTTAAAGCGGGTTAACGCCAGCAAAGTTGGTATAAATATTTAGTATAATGTTTATTTTAGTCATACATTTGTTGTTTGTAAATTTTGCTTCATTTAATAAGTTAGGAAACTCAAAATAGTATTATTTAAGTACCCATAATGCACCCGATATATTGATATATTGAGTATCGTGGCGGCCAGAATTTTTGCAAATGACTGTACGTGTTGCACAATAGATCAATGGCATGAACATACGTATACTAAAAGTTCCGTTTGCATAACTGGTTGTTTAAATTTTTCCTATTTTTCGAATGGCGTCAAGGTCAAGACGAGCACTAAGCATTTTACTGATTTTATGGAATCAGTGACAGCTAGATTCAGAGCATGTCCATAGTAGTGTGTGTATAGGCATTTGCTACTCAGGATGTAAAGGTTATAAAAAAAATACAGACAAAATTATTGGGGGCCCGGCCTCCCCTGGCCCATCCCCCTGCTACGGGTCTGCAATGGGATATTAGTGTAACTTTCTCTCTAGTGATCGACGACTTAATGATGAGATCGAGAAAGCAAGGGTACATAAGATAGGACTACAATCTCATCAAAGGCAGAGCGATTCTTCTTCACTTTCAGTCTTACCAAAAACACGTTCGTATCTTCTACTTTATTTTAAGAACTCTGAATAATTACGCTTGAAAAAGCACAATTTCATGCACGAATAACTAATACCTACAATCCATAGGGTGATAATGTTTTATTTTTCATTTGCTTGTTTCCTTGGCTTTTTTCTTTCTTTTCACTTTTTCAAAAACAAGCTACTTTTTTATTCATTTTTGTTTTCGAGTGACGCACGTGCGTCCGGCTAGCTACGCCCCTCGGCTCGTGAGCATCATCATAGTCCAAGATGGTGGCCATACAATAAAGTCAATGGATAGACTGATCAGTCTGACCAAACATGAACATCACTATTAGTTTAGCATTTTTATGTCGAATAATGATAGGAAGACTAGAAAATCTTTTGGAAGCTAATAATATCCGTCTACAATATAAACTTTTACCAGTGTAAAAAAACAGTTATATATCATTGAACCATCACTTGCATTTGTTTTCTGGGAAGCATTTCTCATGCCAAACGTACAGCACCATCTATTCTTATCACTTCTCCATTTAGCATTGGGTTTTCAATGACTGATTGAACAAGCTGAGCAAACTCATCAGGGTCCCCTGCTCTGCTTGGGAATGGAACACTTTTTGTCACTGCTGCCCTTGCTATGGGGTCAGGCCTTGCCTTCACAAGCATGGGTGTTTCAAAGAGGCCTACGAAAGAAAACATTCAAAGTTCTTTAGACAATCATTATTATTGATCCATTTCCAGACTGATTGGACAAGTGTTGGAGTTACTCAATATCCTGTAGAATTTCTCTTCAATAAGTAGGCAGGCAGTGTTGGCAAGATACAGCCTTGTAATGTGCTTGCCTTCTACCAACCTGGAGCAATACACATCACCCTTATTCCAAACTTTGCCAGATCCCTTGCTAGAGGAAGCGTCATAGCAATAATAGCTCCTTTTGCTGCTGAATAAGCCACCTTGGAAGCTTGTCCTTCGTATCCATGGATACTTGAAACATTGACAATGACACCCCTTTCCCCTCCTTCATTTGGTACATTCTTAGACATCGCCTTGGCAACCAGTCTTGCAACATTGAATGACCCAACAGCATTGATCTGTAATAGGAAGTTGAACATCAAAGTCAAATAAATGTGTCCCAGATGAAATAAATAAGGGAGAGGGGATATAATCTAGAATGTTATTAGGATACTATGACAGGGTTGTCATAATAATAAGTGGGCAACCATTTATGAATATTCTCCTACATGTATGCACAGCAGTTATTAGTACCATCGCTCGGCCAACTGGGAGCATGAGCATTGTTTGGCACTGTTAGCACTGAGCTGTGTAGTAGATCGACTAATTACTCTGCATGAACATTTCTGAATGTTTGGAGATGATTATATAGATAAAAAGACACTAATTCTGAGCATAACTATTATGCTTACTAGTGGCTATATGTGAGAATGTCTGTACCTTGAGAGCATCTTCAAAAAGTTGCAAAGAGTGAACATCCTCAGTATCTGATAGAGTAGGCTGCATGACGTTTATCCCTGCACAATTCACTGATGCATTGAGAAAGCCATAAGTCTCTACAGCTTTTAATACTGCTAGGTTGATGTCCTTTTCAGATGATACCTGAAACATTTTATAACAGTGAAAACTACCATTAGTAGAAACTGCACCCCTGGGACTAAATGTAGGTGTCCAGTTATGAGAGGTTGTAAAATAATAATAAAACCATGCAATGTTTTAGAGGTGAAAGAAACGTCCAGACCTTTAGGTGTTAGTTTAAGGTTAGGCTGTATAACGGAGGATCCCTTTTTGCCAGTAGTTCAACCACAACGTTAACGCGTATCTCCATCCGTGAGTATTGTATTATTATAGTATGGGATCCCTGCATGTGCTATGCTCTCCACAGGCAACCTCTGTACTCTGTAGGCACTTTAATACAGTGAACTTTTTTCAAACATGTTTATTAGTCCTTAGAATATCAATTGAGAATCAACCACTGGTATCGTTTTGTGGATATCTTGCCTCTTGTGCATAGGAAAGTGTAAGGCTCGTTTCATACGTCGCGCTTTTGTCATGCCACGGCCCTCGGGGACAAGATGATGGTTAAATGCCCGGCCCTACCTGCATGGAGTAGCCATTGCCGTCACGCGAAAAGATGTTACAAACGACCTGATCATTTTCTTGATAAATGATCCTGATCATTTTCGTATCCAAAATGTACAACAAATTGATCAATGCGGCAGACTATTCCAAATGATACCATGGAAAGCATACAAGGTACTCCCATATATGGGCTATACGGGGACGTGCCGCTAAACAGGGTATGGTAATGCACGATTGTCATCGTTAAACATGGTTTTAACCGGTATTTAGCCATCCGAGATCCAAGATAATAATTTATTGCAATTGCCAATTAAACGCATTAAAATTGTGTCTAAACAGGGTCCTAGAATAGAGGTTGTTGTCCTAAACAGGGTATGTATTTTAGTTTTTTTTGTCCTAAACAGGGTCAGGGTTTCAAACCCTCAGCGGCACCCCTATACCCAAACATGGATTAAGTACCACCCTCGGGGCCTCGGGCCAGTTCCCGGCTAGTGTAGCCTGCGTTGCTTGGCTTTCCAAGAGAAAGGAGACTGGGGCAAGGAGGGAAAGGAGGGGGGAGGGGGAAGAAGAAGGCGGAGGGAGGGAAAATTGAAATTTTGAAGTAATGAGAAACAAGACGCTCAATGAGTGTACACTCGGACATTTATGACAATGACAATGACAGTTGCGTGACTAGGGAGACTATGTGTCGGTGAGGATAGATAAAGATCTCCGAATCGTCCGTCTTAAGTACGTACTTCGAACGTCCAGTTGAGGTTGCATATTCATGCATATGGTCAGATGGTTCTGATAAAGTTTTTCGTTTGTTGTAATGAAGGCGCGTTTGTTTTTGTTATAAATGAAACGACATCTTTCAGAATGGGCCCACACGAATCGGCGTATGCTTTTGTATGTGAAATGAGCGTGTTTAAAGCCCGTGTTTTATCGGCCATAAAGATCCGAGCCTGGATCCGAGCCGCCGGCTTCAGATATATTTTAATCAAGCTTGTTGACGTTGTTGCGGTATATGCACTCCATTATGAAACATGAAACCCAGACTCTCTCTTTGAAATACAACACTATTCAGTTTAGCAGCACTTAAAACAACAAGACGCTCAATGAGCGTACACTCGGGCATTATGACAAGGACAATGTCAGTTGCGTGACGAGGGACCTGACAATGACTGACAGTTGCGTGACGAGGGAGACTATGTTTAATGTATATGTGTCGGTGAGCATAGATAAAGATATACATACATACATACATATAGTTTATTTAAACACGGTAAAATCATCAGTAACATAACAATATAAGTAGTGATATACAAATAAAAATTAAAAATATATGCGTACTATTACTGCATACTGATTTACATGATTGCCGTGTGGGAATCTGATGTTCAGAGTATACGGTTCGTACGTTCCTAGCACGTACTTGGAACGTCCAGTTGAGTTCGATATACGCTCGGAAACTATTTGACACGTTTGAGCGAATCATACTTTCGGATTTAGTTCGATAGGCGTTCGGAAACTATTCGACCCGTTTGTGGCGAATATGAAACCTCAAGTGACCTCAAGTACGTTTAAAGACGTACCACAGACGTACCTCGAAGAGTCGGAGATCTTTATCGATGCTCACCGACACAAATAGTCTCCCTCGTCACGCAACTGTCATTGTCATAATGCCTGACTACGCTCATTGAGCGTCTTCTTCTGTAATAGATCCCTAAAATCTAAGGACGTTTTGATTTCGATTGTATTTTTGCCGTTCACTGACCTGTTTTGAGCGTGGAAATTCTGTTTTAAATAGCGCTACGCGGCGGGATCACACAACTGTAATCGCACTGAAAAGAACACGGAGAAACCTACATTTTATCATGCAAACACTGTTTAATTTCAAAACAATTGTCAGTAAAAAAATAAAAATAAAAATCGGACTGAAGGATATGAAAAATTTGGTTTGTTTGTCTGAGTTGTGACGTCACTAATTAATGCGCTTCGCTATTGTGCAAGTATATAAATAGCCTAAAACTACTTTTGTACGATCCCGATTTTCGTACATTGACCTTGCTCGCCTTTGCTTTGATGTAGTTTTGAAGTACTATTTTTACGATTCCTTTTCCTTCTGAATTTTTCAAACGTGGAATAAAATAAACATCCATCGTGAGTTACTGAAAATAACTCGTCCTGGATATCGATTGTTTGCATGACTTCTGTACATATAGCTTTCTGTCAATAGATGTAGTTACATCGCTGGTCGTGAGTTTAATTATAAATACTCAAGGACTGATAACTGTACACGTACTCATTACAATTAGCAACAAACAACTTGTTCTCTCTCGATCCAGCACGAGCTTCTAGTCCTTCTACCACTTCTAGTCGTCGAACGATGAACTAGAATCCTGACCTTTAATAGCTTGAAGATCTACAGCTGCTTTCAAAACTAAGATTCAAGTCTACTTGAGTCCTGTGTGTCGTTTGTTTTCCCTTATCTGCTGAGTAATCTTGAAACTCGATACGATCAAATACTTCGCATTCTTTCTTCATTCTTCGCATTCTTTCTTCATTCCGTGACCAAACAAAAGAAAAAAGAAAAAAAGAAAAAAAGAAAGCCCATTTTATTACTCGGGCTTCCTTCGGAAGGGCACGAGTAATTATATTCAAGATTGATGAGTTCGTGGGCCGGCCCTTTCAAAAACACTCGAGATCTCAACTGCTTCTTTCTCGACACAGCACTTCTAGTCGATCGGTAGTCGTGGAACGCGATGAGTTTTAACGCCCAAGAGCAAACTATTTGACCCGTTTGAGCATAGAATTACTTCATTGTAACGTGTTCGGATATCATCACCCCAGTTTTCAGCCAATCGAAAACCTGAAACAGACATTCCTGACCGATACGATCACATTCTTCACATTTTGTGTGAAAAAAAATAAAAAAAATAAAAAAACAAAAGAGCTCCTTTTCTAACTCGGACTTCCTCCGGAAGTGTCCGAGTAAAATGCCAACTTCGGTTGCCCATAACTTACTTCAAAATTTCAATTTTTGCTAACTTTGGTGTGCTCTTTTCAAATATTATATTTTTGTTTTTGTTGGATTAAAATTTAAAATGTCACGCAAGACCTGCAAACTCTCCATTGACTGATGCATTACAAGTGTTACACTAGAATGGCTTCCCAGTATTTTTACTACATAAGACACATAACTAGTTTGAAAACCGGTTTGAAATCAAACGTTTCCTCGACTTTTATGTAAAAAAGAACAAGAATAGTGGAGAAAATGGCAAGAAAGTTCTGATCGCTTACCGTTTGGTGCATTTAATTGGTTCAACACAATCGGTACGATTAGGTTCGGCACGACAAAAGCGCGACGTATGAAACGAGTTCACCGACTGACCGAGTCAAATCCGAGTCCGAGTCAAATCCGAGTCCGAGTCAGATGTCCGAGTCAAATGTCCGAGTCAGACAAATAAAACTAAAAGGCACAAAACGACTTGTTTATTTGTATAAATAAGCTTAAAATCCTTTTGATTCAATTAGAATATCAGTTCCAAAATACAGTGATTTTGTATTAATTAAAATTCAACTTACACATGCAGACTACCCACGAAACCCTTCAAGGCTTGTTCAGTTTCTCGTTGTTTGATTGATTGCCTTTGCGCGAACCACGGGCAGTCCAGGCAATGGCTTTGAGCCATGGGTAAGTTAATGGTGTATGTTCTAGTGTGTAATAACTGTTCTACCATTACTTTCCTGGGAAACCTAAGACTGATGAGTTTCGCATTTGACTATTTGTATAATATTATATGCAACAATTATTGGTTCCTGTGAAAAATATATTATATTAAAGTTAATAATTATAACTATTATCCTATAAAAATATGAAACATACAGAATATATATCAGGTTATGTGGATAGGAAATATTTATGTTCCTGGGAATTGTTTTATTTTATAAAAAGTACCTTATTTGAGTACATTTTTTGTTTTGTTTTTTTGGTTAGGAAATATTCTCTCTCGTGGGAAAAATGTTTCTGATATGTTCTCTCCTGGGAATTTTTTTTCTGGGAAGACTTCTGGCTGGGTGAATAGAACATATGTTAATGTCCCAGGGGACCACTAACCCCTCCTGTTGAGCAGTGTCAGTTTTCGAATTATTTCGGTCGATGGTGATCGACAACAAATCAGTGGACTGCCTTGGCTCGAACCGAAAGGATTGGGGCGAGCGATCAGCGGCATTACGTGTCATGCCGGCTGTTATTAGTAATTTTTTTTAGAAGGAATATCGAAAATTATACTCGTAGCAACTAGCAATCGTCGTATAAATTCAAGAGGATAATCTACAAGAGTTCGTGTCTGCAATATGCTATGGGCTGACAAGAAAACAGCTGATAGGGGTAGTACTCCAGTATGCTCAAAGAAATCAAATGCAAATATTTCAATTGATATTTTAATATAATATTAGCCCTCTCGATCATGTGTTGTAATTACTCCCTCCAAAAATAAAAATGGTAACGATGAACAATAATTCATAACTAATAATAATATAACTTTATTTATACACGCTTGCCCCGTCAACAATAATTTGAAAAGCTGATTTCCACAAGGGGCGTGTGGTTACAATTGATAAAAAATTAATCTAGAACTACTTCAAATATACTGTTCAGTTTGTTGCGCACGAGCTTGTTTGTTTGGTGGCGTTTGTTTGTGTTCGTATACTTATAGCCGTTGTAATTAGATTTTATGCATTTAGCCCTGAAGATGGGCGCTTAGCCCGAAAGCTTGGCAGTTTTGTAATAAAACTCAGGTTGAAGATACAAAAAGTTTTGTCATGAATTATCCAACCTACAAACCAACATTAGATTTACTTCAAATATATATATAAAACAAGACGCTCAATGAGCGTTCACTCGGGCATTGTGAAAAGGAAAATGTCAGTTGTTCGAGGAAGTACTTGAAAATGAATGCCAGTTGGTTGAAGAACAAGGACAATGTCAGCTGCGCGAGGAGAGACCTGACAATGACTGACAGTTGCGTGACGAGGGAGACTATGTATATACATGTATGTGTCGAGTTCATTTGATTTGCCTTTGAGTTCATTTGATTACCTTTTGACTTTGAGTTCAATTGATTTGATTTTGATGAGTTTGTGTAAAGGCCCCCTCTCTAGCTTCAGATCCCGAAACGTCGAGTTTGGAATCGAGTTCGGGTTCGAGTTACGGTTCGAACGTCGAATAAAACAAGGACATCTTCTTCAATACAATATAATTTCTCTGACGTCATGACAATCAGTGACAGTTGAGTGACGAGGGAGACTATTAGTCCGGTGAGTACGAACATGATACGTCTTGAGGTTGCATAGGTCAGATGGTTCCGATAACGGCCTCGCGTTTGTTTAAAAAAAAAAATATTTTAAGCGAGCTTCTAGTCCTTTTACCACTTCTAGTCATTGAACGATGAACTAGAATCCTGACCTTTTAATAGCTTGAAGATCTACAGCTGCTTTCAAAACTAAGATTCATAATCTACTTGAGTCCTGTGTCTCCTTTATCTTTTCAAATCTGCGGAGTAATCTTGAAACTCCGGATACGATTAAATACGTCGCATACTTTCGTCATTCTTTAACCGACTAAAAAAAACTACTACTACTACTACCGAAAAACGCATTTTCTAACTCGGGCGGCCTGCGGCCTGGGCCCGAGTAACAAGACGCTCAATGAGCGTACACTCGGGCTTATGACAAGGACAATGTCAGTTGCGTGAGGAGAGACCTGACAATGACTGACAGTTGCGTGACGAGGGAGACTGTATATACATGTATGTGTCGAGTTCATTTGATTTGCCTTTGACTTTGAGTTCATTTGATTACCTTTTGACTTTGAGTTCAATTGATTTGATTTTGATGAGTTCGTGTAAAGGCCCCCTCTCTAGCTTCAGATCCCGAAACGTCGAGTTTGGAATCGAGTTCGAGTTCGGGTTCGAGTTACGGTTCGAACGTCGAATAAAACAAGGACTAAAAATCAAAAGCTGCTTCTGTTAGATTTAAGATGTGACCTCAAGTGACCTCAATGAGTCACCGACACAAATATTCTCCCTTGTCACTGAGCGTCTTCTTCTGTAATAGATCCCTAAAATCTAAGGACGTTTTGATTTCGATTGTATTTTTGCCGTTCACTGACCTGTTTTGAGCGTGGAAATTCTGTTTTAAATAGCGCTTAACGTGGCGGTTCTAAAATTAGATCGCGTAATAAATGTATGACTCAGACAAGGATCATACAACTGTCATCGTACTGAAAAGAACACGGATTTTCGAACATTGACCTTTCTCGCCTTTGCTTTGATGTAGTTTTGAAGTACGATTTTTACGATTCCTTTTCCTTGTGAATTTTTCAAACGTGGAATAAAATAAACATTCATCGTGAGTTATTGAAAATGATACGTCTTGAGGTTGCATAGGTCAGATGGTTCTGATAACGCCCTCACGTTTGTTTTTGTTAAACTTGAAACTCCGGATACGATTAAATACGTCGCATACTTTCGTCATTCTTTAGCCGAATAAAAAAACTACGACTACTACTACTACCGAAAAACGCATTTTCTAACTCGGGCTTCCTTCGGAAGGGCCCGAGTAATTACTAATATATCAATAAAATACTTATGCTATAATTTCACTGCAACAGTGAAATGGGCTGTATAACCTAATACTTGCCTGTCAAACTTTAAGCCTGAGGGAATGTCTACTAGTGTCTATTAGTCTACTAACTGTACATACATAAACTTTATTAACGTGTCAGGCTTCTAGCCTACCACAAGTGGTACACTAATCGGGGATACACTGTTTCACGGGTTTATTACAATCACTCTATTTCCTGCAACATTCCCTTTTTAATTACATGTATAATTATGTATTTAACATTTTTGACGACTCGGACATTTGACTCGGACAGTTGACTCGGACTCGGATTTGACACGGGAAATGGATTGACTCCGTATGAAACGTATGATTATACATTCTAAATCATACACAATCATTGTATTAGTACTTTAAGCCAGGATTCACGTTGCGTGTTATGTCGTTAACACCACTGCTAAAGTACAAGATAAAGCAGGCAACAACTAAAGTTATTATAGTAGAACAATCAAATGACTTGTACTAACGTCAGCTCTGATAAACGTGCAGTTTTTGCCAAGTTGCTCGGCTACGTTTTCTCCATCGTTTTCTTGAAGATCAGCAATGACGACTTTCGCACCGTTTTTGATCAGTCGTCTTGCTGTAGCTAGACCAAGACCAGAAACCCCGCCAGTAACCAGACAAACAACGTTTTTGATCAGCATGTCCACAAAGCCAATTCTTGCATCGACCTCCAAACTTTTGTCCCACCCCTCCCCCAAAGGACTGTTCCCCACGTGGTTTATCCCCACTGTACCACCCCTGGTGTGTTTGCTCTACCCACGTGAATGAAACAAACAAAGATGGCGAAGAGTTCTGTCATTTACTCTTTCTTCTGATTCAGCTGAATTAACTGCTTATATTTTCATTGTGAAGGATTGTAGAGTAACTCAACTACAATGTATTCTGGACCAGCTGGTTTTGAGGACTTTTCTGATGACGATGAATTTGATTTCGGTGATGGAGGATCTTTTCATAGCAGTCGTTCTTTTTCTGCACCCAAACAACCTTCATCAACAGGAGCAGAATATGTCCAGAAACAGTTTAAAAATCAAACTGAGGACAATGCTGTGAAACCCTCAGTGGGTAGAGGTAGAGGTAGAGGGGGATTTCCAAGAACTGGTCCTAAGGGCTTTGATGCTGATGGTGGTGGACGAGATCAAAAAAGGTTGGTACTTTTGGGCTAAACGTTCTGAATACTTTATAGATCTATCTATCTCTATCTATCTATATATATAAATGTGGTGCAGTTTGAGTCTACTATCTTCTATTTATTTAGAGATTATTTATTTATTTATTTATTTCTCTCTCTTTCCCTTTTCCCTTCCATACAGTCCCTTTTCAAAGAGGGCACACAAGAAGTCAACTCCTACCAAGCCAAAAGATCCAGGCCCCAATCCTATTATTCTAGATGATTTGAAGGTTGCAGCCATTAAAGGAAGCAGTGAAACTGTAGCAAAGCTACTGGATCAAGGTAATGTGTAGACAAGTCTCCCCTCTCAACACACACATACAGCATACATGTACTGTACAATGTACATGTATGGTGAATCCAAGGCGGTGTCATAGCTCAGGGTAGCAAAGGGGTTACATGTGATGCGTGATTTGGCCCAAAAATGGTGGGTGAATCGTGAAAAACACTTCATAAACAAAA
Organism: Actinostola sp. cb2023; assembly: GCA_033675265.1. NCBI lineage: Eukaryota > Metazoa > Cnidaria > Anthozoa > Actiniaria > Actinostolidae > Actinostola > Actinostola sp. cb2023. The sequence continues at coordinate 801,555 of JAUJYZ010001540.1, forward strand.
TATAAAACCGTGATCCGTGAATTTGCAAGAAAGAAGTGTGTGAAATGGCTTTAATGATTCTTTTGAGTCGTGAATTTATGAAAAATGGCACGTGAAGCGTGATCACAATCCCCCCCCCCCCCCCCCCACCTTTGCTAGTAAGGTAGCTGGTAAGGGACTCAGAAATACATCTCCTTTTCAGGAACTACATTGCAATGAAAAGGATTGGAGTTCTGTAAAATGTTCCAGACCTAACGTTAATGTACATGTATCAAAGACACATTTAACAGATCTAAAAGTTGGAGTATTGATTGACATTAAATTTTGCTGTCTTTACTTACAATGTATTCCTTCTATAGGTATTGCTATCGATATTGTTCTCCCATCTGGCTGGACAACCCTCATGCATGCTGCAAGAGTTGCATCAGATGAAGTTATAGAACTACTTTTGAAAAGAGGAGCAAATGCTAATTATCAAAAAGGTTAGGTCATTGAATCATTTGCAACTTCCATGAAACTTAAATTGTGCTTCTTCAAGTAATAGAAAGATGCAGGGCTTCTGACAGGTTGCATGGTTGCGGATCCGCACAATTACAAATGTAGGTCAAACCAGCACAAAACAGTGTAGCAGTAAATGTTCTGGCTCTTTACGTGCTGTTTGCTAGTACTGTTCGTCATCTAATCTAATCATCGCTCTAGGGGGGATTGCTACTTTCGGGGGGTCGTTACTTTTGAGATTTGTTATCAAGCATCAATTTTTACTGTTACTTTCAGGGGGCGCTACTTTCAGGGGATCTGAACTTTACAGTAGTGATACTCCTAGTCACTTTGTGCTACAGAAACCAGAGTTAAGCACTAGCCCAGATTGACTTCACTCTCTTACTCCCAGGGAATAAGGCTTCTTCCATGAATTACCCTATGTTGAGGAATAGATGCTCCTAAACTGAGTATCTTTCTTCTGGACTTTGTTTCAGACATGTTCACAGTGCTAATGGCTGTCTGTGATTGTGACTCTGCTGTTGAGGAAGGAAACGTTTTGCATTGTGTGGAGTTGCTACTTGAACATGGAGCCAAGACTGGTGTTTATGACAGGTAAAGACACACAAAGTCCTCTGAAATGTACATGTAGACCTTGTTTTTAAGTGTATTATTAAATATTGGACTACAACAATGTGTTGTGTATTGCACAGGCATAGGATGTCACCTTTGATATATGCTGCTCGACAAGGTAGAGTCACAGTCTGTGAGAGGCTACTGGAAAAAGGTGCTCAAATCAACAAGACTGACGGCAGAGGATGGACAGTAAGTTATAACAGATACACATGTAGTTATATTATATTATTGATGATGACTATTATTGTTAAGGCATTGTCATGGGCAGCAAGTAAAGGACATGGTAGATTAATCAGAGTATTACTTGATCACAAAGCTGACCCTAAGTTGTACACCTTGGATGGACAGTCACCTAGCGATATTGCTTACTCAAGTGGATATCATACTGTAAGTAAACAAAAGTACATTACATAAACCCCTTTATTATATAGACACGAGTGTTTTACTGGAAAATATCTCACTCATAAAATTGATACGAAACTACATCCGGTACCAGAGTGGCGTATTTTCCATATCCTCACTAGTGAGGATATCGATGACGTCACTTCCGATGTTTTCCCACTCACTTGATGCGTGTTGCAACTCATGTCAAAATGGCGAGCGACAGGTTTGTCAAAGTCTTTAGCGAGGAACAAGAGAATGAAAATACAAAAAAGAAGACGTTATACAACGTGAAAATATTAAAGAATTTCTTGAAAGAAGATGAGAACAGGAATATTGAAAATATTCCTCCAAGCGAGCTACAAGAATTGTCCATTAAGTTTGTCCTTGGCATTAGAAAGAAAGGTGGTGAGGAGTACGAATGTCTATATAATAAAAAGAAAATTACACGTTGGCTTGAAGATATGAAGTTTATCTTCTAGTGGTGAAAAATATTTCATTCAATCACCACTCGAAGATAAACTTCATATCTTCGCGCCACCATGTAAATTACTATTATAATTATCTGTAAATGATTGGGCTCCCTATGGTTTTGTTGTGTTTTTGAATAAAAGCTCTTGTTTGACCAAACAACAGACTCTCGATACTGTTAAACCCTCTATGCAATACAGGACAACTCCCTTAGGCTTATTCACTAAACATCACATTTCTGATTTTAAACCTTGGTATTTATGATCACCCTGACATCTCCAGTAAACAGATAGGGACTTGTAGATAAACTAGTAGAGACTAATATCTGTTTATAACAATCAAACAAGTAGTCCAGTCAATCTACGGATTTTTTGGGGTCCAGATCAAACTAATTGCAATAGAATGTTTTTCACTGTTAAGATATCAAGAGAGGTGACCTAAGTAACATACTAAAAATCCCAAAAAATCCCTTCGGTGGAACATCCCGAAAACTGGAATTAAAAATGTTGATGTTTCACTACAGGGTTCCCGCATCATGAAAAAAAACAGCCAAGCTGTTGTTTGAGGTCTAACAAATTGCAACAGAAATAATTTTACTTCCATATGACAGAGAGGAGTGACCTAAGTAACATATTGAAAATCCCACAAAATCCCATAGAAGAAACATCCCAAAATTTGAATTAAATATTTTCATGCCTCACCACAGGGTTCCCACATCATAAAAATGTAATATCCCACAATATATATTCTTTCGAAATGATTTTCGAAGTTTTTCAGATTACAAGTGTACTTAACTAGTTTGACAACTTTGATATTGGTCTTTTTGAGTAAAAACAAATGGGAGTTTAGGGGGAGGGGTAGGGAATTAGCTGGTAAACTCTTATAAATAACCACAAATTGGCTTTTGAAATCATGTTTCTGGTCGTTTTATTCGAAATTTGAAATACTACTCATTTGGGGTAGTTCAGTGTTAGCATATATCAAAATCAGAATACCGAATCATGCATTTCAACATGGCTTCTGCCCTCAGCTTGCATATTCATGGATTATTATTAAAATATCGCGCAATATATTGAATGTCATCTTCAGCGATCAAGTCGGGCGCCAACGAGTTCAGATAACTTTGCCCCTGCCATATTCCACATGCAGGAGAACAATCTAGTAAATGTACATCTCAGGGTTCTGCATGCGCACAATTACAATCGCATTTGACCTCAGATCATCTCCGAGGCCTGGACTTGGGTGCTGGTGGCGGGTCAGTTCTAATCGGAAGAAGCTTAATTTTCATTAGACAGTTACCATCCCATCCTGGACACTCGCACTGATGTTAGTTCTTGATTACCCTTCCACTACTGAACCTGATAGTACACCTTCTTGTTGTGGTACGCTGCCACTGATGATGTATGCAGGGAAGGATTTTTTTTGCTGTAAAAAGGATGACGGGCCTGCAGTAAACTAACATTCTCAGTATCAGGCTTTTCGGGGGGAGAGAAGGTGGAAAAGGGAATGAAGAGGCGCGGGAAGGAGAGGTAAGGCCTGATACGCAGGTTACATTCTGACAGAAGTGTGTGTACCTCAAGGAATCTAATCTATCTTCAGATCAGTTCCACCATGAAGAGAGACAAGTGCATTTTCTATCGCATTTATGGCATTCTTTTGTGTGGACTCATAAAAGCGGCAGCTTGTCAGAGAAAAAAAAACACACTGAAACTTCTTCAGAGCGCAGCTGCTTTGCGTATTCCATGCACACATGATGTTGTCACACTGAGCACTGCATGCAAGATGTTTGTGCATACAGTTTCTGTTCCCAAGGCGCACTTTGCTTGCTTGATGTCAGCACACGCCATATATAAGAGACAATTAAATACATTAGAGGCAAAGGCTCAAGCACATTTCTTTTTTTCTGCGAATTGGACGATAACGTCAAAGTTAACTGATCCTTGTGATTGTGTATGTGCAAGATAGACACTACATATACATAAACTTTATTAATGTGTCAAACACGTTAGCAGAGTTTTAACGGTCGGCTACAGAGATTCCTGGATAGTAGGCTGGATTAATTGGCTAGTCTAGTGTCTCAGTCTATAGGGTCTGTAGTGATCACCTCTGATCATTCACCGGTGCCTCCATCTTAATTGTTACTGTTCATCTAATCTCCTCCCGATTCGTTCCCATGCCGACCCAATATACTGTAAATGGATTGAAATTTTCACGTGCAGGAGTCATAGCTAAAGTTTTGCTTTGCCGTAAACATTGCCAAAGAAACAGTTTCAGTTTCAGGCAATTTTTAAGGTTTAAAGCAAGTTAGTTCACACAACAGTGTTTATAACATCTTTAACGGCTCCTAAACCGTGTAATAACGCGGGATGTATTTGGACTCGAAAATACTGTTATTTGGACGCGAAGAGCGTGCGTCATATAATAAAAGCCTTTGGAGATGACAAATGAACAACTTTAATAACGAATTGATTTGATATGAAAATAATTGAAATATAAAATCTCAAACAATTTTAGTACGCATTTCATGTACCACTTTGCTGTCTACGCCCGTGGCAGTAGTTTTGGACTGGAAACTGTCTAATGAAAAGCTTCTTCCGATTAGAACTGACCTGCCGCCAGCACCCATGTCCTGGCCTCGAGCTCCTTACTCTGAAGCCAGTGATCCGAGGTTATCAATTTCAAGAGCCAATTTGTGGTTATTTATAAGAGTTTACCAGTTAATTCCCTTCCCCTCCCCCCTAAAATTCCTGTTTGTTTTTACTCAAAAAGACCAATATCAAAGCTGTCAAACTAGTTTTATCATTCTCAGATACTTGTAATTTGAAAAACTTCCAAGATCATTTCGAAATAATATATTTTGTGGGATATTATATTTTTATGATGTGGGAACCCTGTGGTGAGGCATGAAAATATTTAATTCCAATTTTGGGATGTTTTCTTCTATGGGATTTTGAATATGTTACTTAGATCACTCCTCTCTGTTGAATAGAGCTAAAATTATTTGTGTTGCAATTTGTTAGACCTCAAACAACAGCTTGGCTGTTTTTTTTTTCATGATGCGGGAACCCTGTGGTGAAACATCAATATCTTTAATTCCAGTTTTCGGGATGTTCCACCGAAGGGATTTTTTGGGATTTTTAGTATGTTACTTAGGTCACCTCTCTTGATATCTTAACAGTGAAAAACATTCTATTGCAATTAGTTTGATCTCAAACCACAGATTGACTGGACTAAAGTGTGTAGAATGAAACTTTAACACAGTGTTTAAAAAAAACACTGATGGTTTGGACTAGGCCTTTCTTCAGAGTAAAAGATGTAAACAGATGTCAGTGCTAGGTTGCAAGATGAAACAGGTTGCACAAGTTGTGGAAACAAAACTTTGCTGTCTCTAAATTCATTATACATATACAGCGTTTTGCAAAAATTCTGTAAAATCCTAATATATCGATATATCAATATATAGTAATTTGCATAATCCTAATTCTTTGATATTAGCTATTATTAAACCTGAATCTAAACCCAATTAACCTTTGTAGTATGTATGTGAAAAAATAATTGAAAAATTTGAACTTTAGAGGGCTTATTCAGCCATTTTATGATGAAAATTACCCACAATGCACCCGATATATTGATATATCGATCTATATTGCTTTTACATAATTTTTGCAAAGGGCTGTACACCTATTTCAAAAAACGTTGGCATCTGAAATCTGAATCTGAATCTGAAATCTTATTATTATTGTGGGCATGAGTTGTGATCTATCTTGTAATTACTGGAATATGTCTATACACGACCTTTAGGCGAAGATAGTGTGGCTATGAGTGTTTTTAGGGCACAGATTTCAGATTTCAGATTTAATTCAGATTTCAGATGCCAACGTTTTTTGAAATAGGTGTATACAGTCATTCTCAAAAAGGTTGTCCAGATGAAAAGACTACAATACTACAATAAAGTCATGTGATTTATTATGTATTCAATTGCATGGAATTTCAATTTGAGATGCAAAAGTACACGGCTTGTGAGAACTGAATGTAATGGTTTTGGTATCAACTCGCAGTACGTTCCGCGCACAGAAATTGAATACATAATGATTGAATAACGTGACTTTATTGTGGTATTGTAGTCTTTTCATCTAGACAACCTTCTTGAGAATGACTGTATGTGAGAAGTGCTGTAAGCTATAGTACCACTAGACTATCATTGCCTGATTAGCTTGCTATTAGGCAATTATCATTCATCAAAGATACTTTCCATTGTCTTTGCAAAATCTGTCTAATCTATTTTCTTTGCAAGCTGTTAATGGTTATTATTATATACCATGTGTCAAAGTTAATTTTTCTCAGGCTCTCATTGGACGAGACGGAATCACATGAGAGTTATCAAATTTGACTGTTTCCCGGCAACAGCTCTGAGCGGGCTATATGTTTTGTACTGGTAATAAAACCGAAAGTTATTTGACATGTACTCAAAATTTGAAAAATGTAAACTTTTATTTTGCCCTCTCTTGTTTTCCGTTCTTTGACACTTGGTATATAATAAAACACTTATTGACTGGGACCTCGGGAAAGCAATATTTTGTTGTCCCAAGATCGCCGATGTTTCTCTCGGCTACACCTCGAGAAACGTCAGCAGTCTTGAGACCACAAAACATACTGTTTCCTTCAGTAAATAAATGTTAATTGTTGTATACTTGTAGATTGCTGGAATATTGGAGGATGCAGCTGCTGGTAATCTTGGCAAAAGAGCAGACATGATATTGTCAAGGTATTGAAATGATGCTACACCATGAGACAATAACATAAGTAACTTCATTTCTAAATTTATATGCAGTTATTGTCCACAAGGTTGCCAGTGGAATATATCTTTTAATACTGAAAGAATGTTCACATGATAAACACAAAAATAATTTTTATAATTATTATTATTTGTGAATATGCCAAATTCCTGAAGCATTTTCATTCTCAAATACACCATTTAAGGAATGGTCAATGCTTAGCGTACATCCATCGAGTTATGGAGCATGCGGGAATTTGGGAGAGCACGAGAGAAGAGTAAGAGTTGTTCGAGGCATAGCCGAGAGCAACTCTAGCTTCACGAGTGCTCCCCCAAATTCCCAAGTGTTCCATAACTCGATGGGCGCACAGCTAAAGCGTTGATCATTTCTTTTATAACATAGTCACTGCAAATTCAAATAAAACGATTAGATTTTCCGATTGAATGCAGAGCGCGAGTTATGGCGATGACTTGAGCGTGTGTCCGTAGCCGTAGCGTGTGTCCATGGGCTTACGGACACACACTAACCAACCAATCGGAGTGCGTGTTATATCATACCTATGTTATAAATATTTTTATCAATAATTCAACTGTGAATTTGACAATAATACTAACATTGATTGATAATAATAATAATGATAATAACAATAGTATGCTGCGCTGACAATCTGTATGATAAATCTGTATCTTGTTTATTTTTTAGCAGTGAAGAGGATAAAGTGACAGATGATAGGTACTGTAAATAATAAGTTCTTATATAGCGCATTTCACATTGTCTCAATGCACTTTACAACCGATGGAGGACTTTTTCGGGCTGCATATGAAGGTGCCTACGGCAGCCAAGCAACTTACAATCATGAGGAGTTAGTATGTTAGAGAATATGTTGTAGAATTTCATTTTGTTCTCATTTCCTTGTTTTCATTTTCTCAGTCCTTCTCTTGAGAGATATGGCGAGCTTGAAGTTCTCCTATGTGGAATACAGTTAGGATACTTGGTGCCAAAATTCCAGGTACCTACCTGTACATTTAGAGTTTCAAAAATATCTTGTTCTCTTGGAATTCTTCCAAACCATCCTTGTATTCTTGACTACTTTTATATGTGATTTACAGGAACACAAAATAACGTTTGAAGGTTTTGCTAAAATGATTGACAAAGATTTTGATCAGGTGATGTATAATACAACATTCAGCAATCAGTGCACATTTTAAGTTAATAATTAAGGATTTAAACACCATTAGCCATTACCAAAATGAGCAGGGGACTGGGGCCAAGTCCGTAAAACTAATTCAATAAGAAACTAGCAAAAGTGGGCATCATTTTCTGAGAGAGCAGATCAAACTTAGCTAGTCTGGAAAGTTCGGTGAACTTCGGCTTAATATTGACGATGCTAGAGGGCATCAAAGATGTCTATTTTCCCATACAAACTCTGTAAATTTTTGACATTGTCCAGTTCACTGTAAAAATTTGGCTGGACAACACAATTTCAAAAGTTTATGATTCCGATAGAATTTGCTCAAATCACATCACACTTTGCACAGATACTAATTTCAACATGCTGTTTCATGTCATAAACTTTATTTTTCGTAATTGCATTAATTCTAATAAACTCGTTCCCAGTCCCCTGCTCATATAGGTAATGGCTAATTGGTTGTCTTAGTCCTTCCTTTTTAACTTGTGGAATATGTAATCACAAATTATAGGGATTATATTGGGAAAATGTTGGGATCACTTACTCACTCACTCACTCACTCGGCTGTAAACTTTCATTATGTTGCTGCTGAAGTACATTGCAGGCTCACAACTATGGGGGAGGGGTGATAATCCATGAGTTGGCCAATGTGTGTCTTTGATTATACAGTACTGGGCAAATTAGCCAGCTGTAAAATGGCTTTGCCTGACTTGCTTTTAACTTGTCAACTGACTTTTGTTTATGAAAAACCTAACAGTGTGCCTAGATACACAAGCCTTGCCCTGCTGCTAAAAACAATAAAAATCTAATACTCTACACGCCGGGTCAGAAAAGGCCTAAAATGTCTTTTGTCGGAATTACTTCTACAGTTTTCATCCAATGAACCTTTAGGCAATATGACAGTACATGTGAAGCTAACAAATCATGTTTTTTGGCGGGAAAATGACGTCATGAACATGCCAAAAAATTCTTAATTCACAAATTCACTATTCTGAATATTACATTCGAAAGAACATGTTAAGCTAAAGTTGTAACTAAAACAGTTCTCAGATATCGCTATTCAATGCAAAGATATTAATTTTTGAAAATTGAAAATCCGCCATTTTGTGAGACATAGACGTAGCTATGTTGATGAGTGTGTGTATAGTATCATTTATAACATTGTTTGGGCTTCCAGATAGGGATAACCCAGGTTGGTGTCCGTCAGAAAATCCTTGATGCCATACGTGATATCCATGTTAAGGAATGGGATATGTCTTCATTGCAAAGACAAAAGAACCTTCTCAGGTAACAAATACACAAACTAAGCATCATCATAATGGTCATGATGTTATTAGAGATGATGATAATTTGCAATAAGGATGAATTTTTAATCCTTGAGCCTCTGGCTCAGATGTAAGGGCAACCTCACGTTACGACTTGTTATCTTGTTTGTTTAGTGCACCTGAAGTAACCACAGTCATAGCCAACGTCAGCAAACACTTGTCAATCATTGAAAGCAGTGTTGTTTATGCCCACAAACAGTTAGAAGGAGTTACAAATCCTACAGAATTTGTACAGGTTGGTAACTAACACTTCAACTACTTCACTCGTCTCCTTATCAATGACAAACATACATATATTTACAGAACATTTTCACATAAAAATGGAGATGGCAGGTTCTGTACAACTGTTTATAGCAATGATAATGATACTACTACTAATAATAATAATGATAATACTAACGGTTTAATGATGACTTTTCTACATAGTAGCTATACATTCATCATATATACATGTAAGATACATTAAAATATACTGGTGACACTGATTCCTTGTGTGATATCTTTACATTCCAGGATGTAGCCGAAGCTGAAGGGCTGATATTCTTTGCTAAAGAAGCATTGAAAAACTCTGAGAGTTTACGTGATGAAGTTGTTTCTCTGCAAAGACGATGTAACGAGGTATATCCTTTTGCTGTGCTTCAATTCTTTTGTGGTCTTTGTCTTCTATCCCTTCCTTCCTGCTCCACCCTTACCAGGATCTGTCCTTGTAACCCCACCTCTTACCTGGATTGGTCCTCCTAGCCCCACCCCTTACCTGGATCTGTCCTCCTAGCCATGAGGGCCATGAGTTCATCAGTGAAAACTGTTAAATGTACCCTTGTGAAATAAAGTTTATTATTATTATTATTATTATTATAGCCCCACCCCTTACCCGAATCTGTCCTCCTAACCCCACCCCCTTACCTGGATGTGTCCTCCTAACCCCACCCCTTACCTGGATCTGTCCTCCTAGCCCCACCCCTTACCTGGATCTGTCCTCCTAGCCCCACCCCTTACCTGGATCTGTCCTCATAACCCCACCCCTAACAAGACCCACCAATGTTTGCTGCTTGTTTACCAAGCCAAATGGCTGACATGTTTGATTGGTTTTCACAGCTGTCATCACAAACGAAGCTCCTGTCCGCAGATCTTATTTCACACCAAGCAAACCCAACAAACTCAACATCAAGACGAGGCTTATTGATTATTGGGTTTGCTGCGGTTGCCTTGGGGATAATGTACATCAAGAAAGCTGGTATACAACTTACGTCATCTAGCTAATCAAAACATGATGGAAATTGAACCAGTCGATAATGTGCGGTGTGTCTACACATTGAACAGAGTCATATCACAGAGATTTGTACTTGTTTGTGAAGAGTTCCCCCCCCTGATGTTCCCCCCCTGATGTTCCCCCCCTGATGTTCCCCCCTGATCTGGTGCTAAGTTTATCTAGTGATTTATTTTGCAATTTGAAAAATATTGAATCATCATTCTCTTCCAACTGTAACTTCACATGTGATACGAGAAGAGTCAATGGCTTCGACCATCATGTTATGTTCAACAGGACAGTTTTATTTACAGTATATTTTTTGAAAATATTAATAAAGGAATAATATTGTTGTTAGTTCTTCGAGGGTAACTACTGTCTGGTGCATTACAAGATCACATGACAACCAATCATTGTGAAGGAACAAGATCATCAATGGCACGACCTCGTTCCAGTCTCATCTCCATCTGAATAAGCAAGTTGATTCCATCAATGACTTTTTGTACTAGTTGGACCTGTGTTGAAGGAAAAATAGATATTTGTTGTTGATATTGTTAGGACCATTAGTTATGAACAAGAGGCAGTGGTGTCTAATCCTGTTACCTCTGAAAAGCCCAGCCTGTCTGTGTTGGAGATGTCAAAAACCCCACCCTCTGCAGCTGTGTCAACTCCACCTAATGAAGACCAAAGCCATTACTCATGCTGTCACAACACGTCGGGTCTTGATTTACTACTTTATTTGCAAAGTTTCATGCTTTTTCCATTCCCTCTCATTCTTTTTCCATTCCCTCTCATTCTTTTTCCATTCCCTCTCATTCTTTTTCCATTCCCTCTCATTCTTTTTCCATTCCCTTTCATTCTTTTTCCATTCCCTTCATTCTTTTTCCATTCCCTCTCATTCTTTTTCCATTCCCTCTCATTCTTTTTCCATTCCCTCTCATTCTTTTTCCATTCCCTCTCATTCTTTTTCCATTCCCTCTCATTCTTTTTCCATTCCCTCTCATTCTTTTTCCATTCCCTCTCATTTTTTCTTCATTCCCTCTCATTCTTTTTTCATTCTATCATTCTTTTTCCATTCCCTCTCATTCTTTTTTCATTCCCTCTCATTTTTTCATTCCCTCTCATTCATTTGTTATTTCCTACCTGTCCCACGTTTTTGAAGACGAAGTCGGTCGAGAATTGTGGAGAAATTAGCATGCTAGAAAACCAATAGCAGTTTGTTAGATGTGCAATGCTGGCATTCTTAGACATGAGGACTGCCTATTTGCAAGTCTGTCAACACAATGTTACCTTTCCCAGTAGAGGAAGTTTGATGTGTACTCCTGCTCGTAGTCCCGTCCCAAGGTTACTGGGACATGTCAAGATGTATCCAAGATGTTCGTTCCACATGTATTCTTTGCCTGTATTTTTCATCAATTCTTCGACCTTAAACGATTCAGAATATTTCTCGAAAATAATCTTGGTTTATAATTTTAACTAATAAGATCAATAGAGTACCGAAGTGATGACGTCATAAAAATACAATTTTCGCTTTATCAACTTTCGATCCACAATTTCGAAATAACATCACCAAAGAAGCCAAATTTGAGATCAATCGGTTAAATAGCGGCTGAGATATGGCCAGTTGAATATATACTAATTCCCCTCCACAAATCACTGTAATTTCGGCTTGGTTCGTTACGTTACGTAACTGACTTTTGAGTCGGAACCCCTAAAAGGTACACAGGAAATATTTTGAACCCTAAAAGGAGCGCCGATCATCCCTACCACTTGGACAAAGGGAGTACCCCCCACTCCCCCCTCCACCCCCCCCCCCCCCCCCCCCCCCCCCCCCCCCCCCCCCCCCCCCCCCCCCCCCCCCCCCCCCCCCCCCCCCCCCCCCCCCCCCCCCCCCCCCCGGGCTTGTTGGCCTTGCAATTCAGACTGTATTTGTTGTCTGAAAGTGTATTTCTAACAGATATCTGTGGCTTAATAAGAACTCGTAATTTTATTGATGAGTTTGTGAAATCGTTTCTTGCAAGGCTTCGCCGGCTGTCAGCTAGCAGTGTCATTGTTGAAGATAATTACGTATGCATGCTCTACTGAGTCACGCAACGAGTGACCAAACAGTTTTCTGCACTATTTTCTGAAATAGTTCCCTAAAACCAGCTATTAAGTGGCCGTCTCTATAAAAACCTCTCAGTCGTTTTCGCTTCTAAAATAAATATCTCCCAAACTCTAGCTAATGAAAGACTATATCAAGGTTAAAACTAAAACGGGTTTGGTTTGCTTCAAAATATTTTTATTTTATTTTATTTTATTTTTTGAAATGATTCCGTCTGAGAGCTGGTCAAGAGGTCAAATTTGCATGAAATTATGCACTTTTTTACGGCGCTGTTCAAACTTCGTCTCGCATTATCCAGCGAAACTTTTTATATCATGTTGTAGATAAATGTATCTAGTTTGTCTAGAGGTAAAGCGTTATTCAATCGGTTCAGCCGTTTATGAGAAAATTAGTTGATAATTAACCCCACTAAGATCTAACTGAACGGCGGCTCAAAATTACCCAACTTTACTCGATTATTTTGCAAAAGTGGGCACCTCGCTGGACTCTCTCATTGACACAATCGGATTGAACATCATTTCATTTACACAAATCTGTAAAAACCCGTGTACGTTTTGGATATTTCAAAAGTTACGACAATTTCAGTTGGTGCATGTTAGACGATTTACGAATATTAATTAGGTGCAATATCTTATCCATAGTCTATGAAGTTGAAAATAGCTTACCTCCTAAATCGCTGTATTTGGAAATGTTGACCTGGAATGAAGTCTAGCATGGGTAAAATGGGAAACATGAGCGATTTAGGAAGGAGGGTAAGCCGTTTTCAACTTCATATGGCCCGGTGTACGCAATCGATGAAATCGTTAATCGATGACAATCGATATCAATCGATATCAATTAATCGATTGATATTGGAAATCGATGACCAATCGATGAAACAAAAATCTGTGACCTTTGATCGATTGTCATCGATTGCCTTATGATTGATCGATTGTTATCGATTGCCCTAAAATAGATCGATTTTCATAGAATTGCTATGTTTTCATCTGTCCAAACCGTATTCTCATACGAGAACGGGAAGATGTACTTTTTAGTCTCTAAAGTTACGGATTTTATGTCCGCCATTAAACGAATGCGTTCCAGGCCGCTGATCGACGATCTAAAGGAAGTGACGTCACCCGCGCTACACTTGAAATCTCGCGGGTACTTTTAGCCTGTTGTGCACAGCGTCAGAGCAATCTTTAGGAATTTCGCGTAGTTTTTTAGACTTTTTCTTTAGATGGAAATCAAAACCACAACGTAACATGCCTCCCAAAAGGTGTGTAGTGCAAAATTGCAGCAATGTGGCCAACAGCAAAGGAATTTCGCTACACTTTTCTCCTCAAGCCGGCAAGGTGCGAGATCAATGGGTCAGATTTGTCAGAACACATAGAGCAAATTTCAACCCAACTGGACGTTTTGGGGTCTGCTCTGAACATTTCGACGATAAATCGTTTCAAAGAGGGAAGGATCTACCAGGCGAATAGTGCCAGGAGCAATCCCGACGATTTGGAAGAGGGGATCGGAAGTGCGTTCTGACAGAGATCGTCGAAAAGTAAGTCATAAAACGGAATATTTGTGTTTATAGTCGTTTCGTTATTGCAATCGGCAATATTATATAATAAACAAAATGTTTTAACAATTGTAGTGAATTTAAAAACGTTGGACGTCTAAAATGTTGCAGTTTACATGCCAGTGTACGTTACGAGTGCTATCATGCAAATGAGCTAGTCGCAGGTGATTTTCAGGGAAAGTAAGCGCACTAACACTCGCTTATTTTTAACTTTGCAAAGTATGAAACGTGTACGTTGCCTATTCAAAAATGATTTTAATAGACAGTATAAAAATAAATTGAAACGCTGCTACTTGCCGGCATTCTTTGTTTCAAGCACGTTGCGCTTCCCTCCGAAAGGAAATGACGGCCCGCGAATCCGCAAACGACTCTAGCATTTGTTTTTCTATAAGCTTATCAAAATCGAAAATATTTTAAACATCATACTTATAGTGTATTCCTGTTTTTACAAGCATTTAGTCGAGTTTAATTGCTATAAAATTATGAGACAAATTTGGCGTCGTCGCATACTGTCTTGAAATGAACATGCAACACGTTTGATGTTAATCAAGTGCCGCCGATCACAGTGCCCATAAACAACTTTTTGTTTCTAATAAAACTTTGGCTTTTTTGAAATCCAGATTATGATAATTTATTTTCTCACCATAGATTTTAAAAGAAACGCTATCAGAACAGACGAATCTGGGGATTGAACCGAACTACGTCCCATTAGCACCAGATTGGTCTTCGCGAACGACTTGCTCTTCATATTCCGCTGCTTCTTCCTCAGTTGAAAGCGGTTCATAATGTTCACTGTCGTCTTCATATAACAATTCATGAGAAGAGGAGTAACTACATGCAGTTTCTTCGTCACTTTGGCTCAGATTGTCAATGAAATCTTCATTTAAAAACGACGCCATTCTACAACTAAAGTACGCCAAACTACCATGTGTTGCGCATATGACGTCAGAGAGAATAAAATGCAATACCGCTGACAATCAAATCGCTGACTCGGCGGAACGCAATTTCGTAATGGCGGACAGTGTTTTGGCGATGTTCAAAGACAAAATTTGGACGCTTAAATATTTTTTTAAAAACTTATTTTTGTGAATTTATGTTTTTTTCAGTCCTCATCAGCATTTTATGTGCAAGAAAAGTCTTTAAAAGATGTACAAATTTCATCGTTCTAGCACTTTAAGTACTATAGTTAGAAGTAAGGCTGAAGAAACTAGAGTAGGGAGTTTTTATTACATATAAGTCTTATATTTTAAGGAGAAACACTAGACAATGATATTAAACTACTACGTTTCGATGACATCCTGTCATCATTACGAAGTGAGATGAATAATGAGTAACAGATAGTGTTCAATGTTCAATAGTTATAAAAGAGTTCAGTGTTATTTAAACAAATACTTTAGCACGGATGGAACATTGAACACTATTCTTATGTTCAAATTATGTAAATTTCGTACGTAACTAATCTCTGTTACTCATTAGTCGGGCTTCCTGTGGAAGCTCCGACTCTAAAAATGAGAAGCGTTCTTTGTCGTCGTCGTCGTCGTTGACCTCAAATCCAGCGCATGCGCCCTGTGCCGGCCGAAGGAGACATGAAGTCTGGCCAAGAAAGATTAGAAAGCACAAACCAATCAGGGAAAGCACCGGAGGTCAAGGGGCCAACATATAAGTCTTTTGTCGTCTAAGTCTAAATTTAGATTGAAACAGGACGCTCTAGTAGCGTGAAGCCGGGCTATTAATGTTTTTACTGATATACTGTAAAGTTCGCAGTACTGAAATTGCAAGGAAAGCATGTTCTATCGAGCTCGAGTCACGCAACGACGAGCAACCAAAAACTGTTTCAATCGCACTATAAGATATCTATATTTAGTTCAAATACATGTAGGTTACATTTCATTTAGAAGCCCGACTTCACGCTAGAAGAGCGTCTAGTTATGATGATAATGATCTTCGAAACGTAGCAGTTTAATATCACTAGTTTTTCTCCTCACGAATAGTACAATAGAGGCCTTCTTTTTCTTGTACTGAACCTGATAACAATCGATCGATGATCGATTTTCATCGATTGTCATTTTTCTTGTGTGACTATCGATTGGTGATCGATTGGCCAAAACCAATCGATATCAATCGATTAATTATATCGATTATGATCGATTGTTCGATTGGTTTTCCGATCATCGATTGCGTACACCGGGATATGGATAAGATATCTGAGATATTGCACCTAATTAATATTCGTAAATCGTCTAACATGCACCAACTGAAATTGTCGTAACTTTTGAAATATCCAAAACGTACACAGGTTTTTACAGATTTGTGTAAATGAAATGATGTTCAATCCGATTGTGTCAATGAGAGAGTCCAGCGAGGTGCCACTTTTGCAAAATAATCGAGTAAAGTTGGGTAATTTTGAGCCGCCGTTCAGTTAGATCTTAGTGGGGTTAATTATCAACTAATTTTCTCATAAACGGCTGAACCGATTAATAACGCTTTACCTCTAGACAAACTAGATACATTTATCTACAACATGATATAAAAAGTTTCGCTGGATAATGCGAGACGAAGTTTGTACAGCGCCGTAAAGAAGTGCATAATTTCATGCAAATTTGACCTCTTGACCAGCTCTCAGACGGAATCATTTCAAAAAATAAAATAAAATAAAATAAAAATATTTTGAAGCAAACCAAACCCGTTTTAGTTTTAACCTTGATATAGTCTTTCATTAGCTAGAGTTTGGGAGATATTTATTTTAGAAGCGAAAACGACTGAGAGGTTTTTATAGAGACGGCCAGTTAAAATCTAAGGAAGTTTTCGATTGTATTTTTGCCATTCACTGATCCGTTCTGAGCGTGGAAATTCTGCTTTAAATTGTGCAAGTAATAGGCTACTACTTCTGTATGATGATACAAATAAGCTATTAGGTTTCACATTTTAAATCTATCAAAACAGCTTTATTAAGAAGCCCGAGTTCACGCTAGTAGAGCGTCTTGTTCAATAAAGTTAGTCACGTACCCTTGACTCGCAAAGGTGCGACCCCAGAAAATCAAGGGAGATACTGTTTACCAAGTCTTTCTACCTGAATTCCCTGACATTTCGACAAGAAAATCGGCCATCTCATTTTCAATATCACTTGAATTTGAGTCACCGCAGTGTTCTTGTTTAGTACAAGACGTTCATGAAGAATATGGCTGCAAATAGAAACCCCCATGATCCTTCAGGGTCGCACCTTTCACCCTTTTGGGGGGACTAACGTAGGTGTATAACACGGTGTAGACAATAGGTGTATAACACGGGTAAAACATTGTTTGATTTGCGATAATTCTGGACGACAAACAGTCGAGCAAGGAAAGACCATGGCTGCGCGAAAGAGAGGACGATGCCCGGGGGACGATGTGTGCACACTCCGGTGTATGTTTGGGATTGCTAACCTGATTGATTCCCTTGCAGAATCTAACGAATACATCTCTCATGTTGCCTCCTTTCTGCATTGAAATCAAGCGTGTATGATCCTCTTCGTTTATCCAGACAAGAAAGTTTTTGTTCTTGTTGTGCCAGATCCCGCGAGCATCGGGCCAATCCCGAGCCATACCCGCACACGTCAGGAGTGGGGAAACAGGTTTGTCGAAAAGGAAGTGATCGCCAATGAGCTGCTCTTGTTCTTGTTCAGTCATTTTACCCAGTGGATAGTAAGTACCAGATAGATCACCTGAAATAATACACATCGGTTAACAATCATACCTTCCCCCACCCCCTGGTGTATATACAGATAGATCACCTGAAATGATACACATCGGTTAACAATCATCCCTTCTCCCACCCCATGGGGCTATATATAACGCAATATAAAGAATTGCCTATTTCTGGTTTGCAAGCCGCAATCCCTGGATATTTAAAGTACAAAGACGCAACGGCCATGATGGAGGTACAAACGAGACAAGCTAATGAGGAATGCTTTGTTATTGAGCACCAACATGGCCGCCATGACGTCATGCACGTTGAACCCACTGCATGTAATGGTGAATATGAACCACTGTCCATGCTTGCGATGTGCGAGTTGTATTTCACATTTTTCAGACGTGAAACAAGTTTAACTGACTAACCTTTAAGCTCACCCAAAGCACCAATCATAATTTTCTCAACCTCTCGTCTTTCAGCACGGGTACAGTGAGGAGGAAGACCAAATCCTCTAATAGACCTCCCTGTCCTGCATCGTGACGACAACACGTATCGTTCGTCAAACGTACCACCTCGGATCTTAGACGAATCCAGGTCAGTCAAGTGTTTGTCTATCTTGTTATAGCCATTGTGACGTTGTTCGATGATGGGATCCATTAATTCGGCAAACACTTCATACGTCTCTTCATCGCCGGCAACCAGTCCCACAGTAGTAATGAATGGGTGACCAGGGTTGTCGACACCTGAGATTACAATACAATACAATACAATACAATACAATAAATTACAATACAATGCAATACAATGCAATGCAATACAATACAATACAATACAATACAATACAATACAATACAATACAATACAATACAATAACTTTTATTGCATGCATCATTGCGCGGAGTATTGCACCAGCAATGCCATGATATCAACGTGTGTCCACAGGAGTAAGACAACATAGGTGGATACACCTGAATCATATCTCCAGCAATATAACGCACACAACGCGCACACCATGTTAACGGTAATCTTTCTCGTAAAATCATCAAGTGCGCACATTTTATATTTTGACTGAGCAGGACACGAAGATAAGGCTGGTATCGTGTAACTCCTTCCTAATTAACTCCGTTATTGTTTTATAATTGTTTGCTTTAAATAACACAAGTTTTTACACATACAAACTAACAGCAACAAAAAATCAGTTACAGAGTTGACGGAAGAGGTAATTTTAACAATCACTATTATTGTTGGTACTTATTTTTTTCAGTTTTCATCAAGGGAAATAATTTTCAAGACCTCAAAAGTAATTTTCTCCTAGTTTCTCCTGTGTTCTCGCTTGCGCGCGCGAAATCTAACTTATGACAATAGATTAAGAGCGCGCGCGCAACATTATACAACCACAGTACTAACCTGTCTGTATTGCTTGATCTAACGTAAACCCATTTGGAGTAACCTTATTCCTTAGCTTGGTGTAGAGTCTTGGCGTGAGATGGTTTGCCATGCAGTTGTTATGATGTCTCAGATCAGGGTAATCATCCATGGCATGAAATTCTCGACGTATTCCATAAAATTTACTGAAACGAAAGCTACTTCCGCCACTAGAGAAATACTTGGCTGCTGCATAGGCGCTTACACCCAGACCTATAACAGACGCGACCAGTACACGCTTGTTTGCTAACATATTGTCCATAAACTGGTTTGTTCTTTTTGCAAGCGATTTTATAGATGATAGATTCTGCAATTGGTGACGTAGAATAATTGATTCAGTAATTCGCATTAATTAACTATTAATTATCCAACTCAGTAGAACGATTTCACGTAAACCACTTTAATTAAAAATGCTAATTAGATTGATCTTATGCTAATGACACTGGAAACGTGTTCATGAAACGTACTTGCACTGAACACGTAAACAAGCTGACTAGAGCTTCACAAATCTTTATTTTATTGCTATATAATGCACTTATCAGCGGCCATCCGGGGGGGGGGGGGGGGGGGGGGGGTGACTCTGGGGACATACGCGGGCATGGTGCGGGATTTGTTGACTTTTGCAGTATTTTTTTAGCCCGGGAAAGGGGAATTGGATAGCCTTTGTATTTGCCGTAAAGAATCCCAGGGAGACACCCGCGGGGTTTGTTACACAGACGCCATCTTGGAAATCGAGAGATCCTGGGAACAAGTGTGTCACTGAGCCAATATGGCGGATGACATCAATGCGTTGAGAACTGTTTTATCCACAATATTGTTATTTAAATGAAGCCATCCATCCGTGTTTTAAATTTCACTTGCTGTTAAAACAAATAAACTTGGAGATCTTATTACTCGGGCCCTTCCGAAGGAAGCCCGAGTTATAAAATGGGTTTTTGTTAGTAGTATTAGTCGTTTTGTTTGGTCAAAGAATGAAGAAAGTATGCGACGTATTTAATCGTATCGAGTTTCAAGATTACTCAGCAGATAAGAAAAAACAAACGACACACAGGACTCAAGTAGATTTGAATCTTAGTTTTGAAAGCAGCTGTAGATCTTCAAGCTATTAAAAGGTCAGGATTCTAATTCATCGTTCAATGACTAGAAGTGGTAGAAGGACTAGAAGCTCGCTTAAAATATATTTAACAAAAACAAACGTGAGGGCGTTATCAGAACCATCTGACCTATGCAACCTCCAGACGTATCATGTACGTACTCACCCGACACATAGTCTCCCTCGTCACTCAACTGTCACTGATTGTCATGACGTCAGAGAAATGATATTGTATTGAAGAAGATGTCCTTGTTTTATTCGACGTTCGAACCGTAACTCGAACCCGAACTTGAACTCGATTCCAAACTCGACGTTTCGGGATCTGAAGCTAGAGAGCGGACCTTTACACGAACTCATCAAAATCAAATCAATTGAACTCAAAGTCAAAAGGTAATCAAATGAACTCAAAGTCAAAGGCAAATCAAATGAACTCGACACATACATGTATATACATAGTCTCCCTCGTCACGCAACTGTCAGTCATTGTCAGGTCTCTCCTCACGCAACTGACATTGTCCTTGCCAGTGTCATAAGCCCGAGTGTACGCTCATTGAGCGTCTTGTTACTCGGGCCCTTCCGAAGGAAGCCCGAGTTATAAAATGCGTTTTTCGGTAGTCGTCGTAGTTTTTGTTCGGTCAAAGAATGACGAAAGTATGCGACGTATTTAATCGTATCGAGTTTCAAGATTACTCAGCAGATAAGAAAAAAACAAACGACACACAGGACTCAAGTAGATTTGAATCTTAGTTTTGAAAGCAGCTGTAGATCTTCAAGTATTAAAAGGTCAGGATTCTAGTTCATCGTTCAATGACTAGAAGTGGTAGAAGGACTAGAAGCTCGCTTAAAATATATTTAACAAAAACAAACGTGAGGGCGTTATCAGAACCATCTGACCTATGCAACCTCCAGACGTATCATGTACGTACTCACCCGACACATAGTCTCCCTCGTCACTCAACTGTCACTGATTGTCATGACGTCAGAGAAATGATATTGTATTGAAGAAGATGTCCTTGTTTTATTCGACGTTCGAACCGTAACTCGAACCCGAACTCGAACTCGATTCCACACTCGACGTTTCGGGATCTGAAGCTAGAGAGCGGGCCTTTACACGAACTCATCAAAATCAAATCAATTGAACTCAAAGTCAAAAGGTAATCAAATGAACTCAAAGTCAAAGGCAAATCAAATGAACTCGACACATACATGTATATACATAGTCTCCCTCGTCACGCAACTGTCAGTCATTGTCAGGTCTCTCCTCACGCAACTGACATTGTCCTTGTCATAAGCCCGAGTGTACGCTCATTGAGCGTCTTGTTACTCGGGCTCTTCCGAAGGAAGCCCGAGTTATAAAATGCGTTTTTCGGTAGTAGTAGTAGTAGTTTTGTTCGGCTCAAGAATGACGAAAGTATGTGACGTATTTAATCGTATCGAGTTTCAAGATTACTCAGCAGATAAGAAAAGACAAACGACACACAGGACTCAAGTAGATTATGAATCTTAGTTTTGAAAGCAACATGTCGTTAATAATCCGTTACTGAGCAGCTTCGTATTATGTCTCTGAAGCTAGTGAGCAAGGGTTTGATTTTTCAGTAGATTTTGTTTAGATAGCTAATATCGCTTTGCTTGCTGCCTGACTGTCGTCACGCGCCGTGAAAAACCGTTTAAAAAGTATCCGGCAATAAAACGAAACACATTTCTCAGATATATAATGATGGATGTTTATTCGATTCGACGTTTGAAAAATTCAGAAGGAAAAGAAATCGTAGAAATCATACTTCAAAACTTCATCAATTAAAGCAAAGCTAAACAAGCTCAATGTCCGAAATTTGGGGTCATGCCAAAGTTGTTTTATAGCCTATTTATATACTTGCACAATACAAAAGCGCATTAATTTTAGAACCGCGGCACAGCGCTATTTAAAGCAGAATTTCCACGCTGAAAACAAGTCAGTGAACGGCAAAAATACAATCAAAATCAAAACGTCATTAGAGATTAGGGATCTGTTGAAGA
This sequence comes from Actinostola sp. cb2023, assembly GCA_033675265.1. Taxonomy (NCBI): domain Eukaryota; kingdom Metazoa; phylum Cnidaria; class Anthozoa; order Actiniaria; family Actinostolidae; genus Actinostola; species Actinostola sp. cb2023. The sequence continues at coordinate 823,893 of JAUJYZ010001540.1, forward strand.
AGAAGACGCTCAATGAGCGTATAGTCGGGTATTTAATATGACAATGAGAGTTGCGTGACGAGAAACAATTTATGTCGATGACTCATAAAGATTCGTGTAGGTACGTCTGTATTACATATTTAAACGTACTTGAGGTCACTTGAGGTTGCATATTGATATCGCCACAAACGTGTCAAATAGTTATTGTTCGCTCAGCTATACATAGTCTCCCTCGTCACGCAACTGTCAGTCATTGTCAGGTCTCTCCTCACGCAACTGACATTGTCCTTGTCATAAGCCCGAGTGTACGCTCATTGAGCGTCTTGTTCACTTTAAAAATTGAATGAGAGTTGGGCTTGTGTTTCATGTACCGGACACGGTCACCGGCAAATTCAATAGTGAATAGAGAACATTTTATGCCTACGACAAAAGATGACAATAGAACGAACCAAACAAATATTACAGTCATTGTGGTTTTCCGGTACATGAAACACAACCCAAGAGTTGTCTCTGACTTTGAAATTAATGTTATGTTATGACTATTCATGACAGTCCCTCATATAACTATTCAAGCATCCAACACATGTGGGATGCTATGTCCTCGACTCTGCGCATGAGCAGAACCTATGCAAAGACCGGAATTCTTTCTTTTCTGGAATAAAATATTGGAACTCTTTATTTCTTGCCTTTAGCCCATTGCTTATAAACGTTTGCACACCATGAAGTGTGTTTTTTCGTATTTTCGGGCACTTCCCCTTGCTTGGTCAACTACAGCGTATTTTACAAAGGCAAAACAACTGCCCGCCATGATTTGTGACAAAATGACGATTAATTATTCCTAAACTGACTAAAAAATACTCGACATTGTACAAATGAAACAAAGCATTCCAATGTATAAAGTTCCCCAGAGTGTCGTGTAATCAACGCTCTTTGAGAAAAAGATTGTAGTTCGTACCGCTCTGAGTTAATCAAAGTGAACAATATTTTACTTTAGAGTGCAGTCCATATGTCCGTGAAATAATACTATTACTAAATAGTACTAAATAGTGTTATTTCTATTGTTTTCTATTGTTTCATCAGTGCTATTTAGTACTAATTAGTTAGTACTGTTTCACGGACATATGGACTGCACTCTATTTCCTCGGTGATCATGGTATTACAAACTAATACCATGGCTTCTTCGGGATATTAGTGATTAAATATCCCTCAGCCTCGGGAAGCTTAGTAAAAGTCCCTCGCCCGGGGCTCGGGACTTCCACTAAACTTCCCTCGGTTTCGGGGACATTTAATCTCTAATATCCCTCAGTGCCATGGTATTACTTATAATAAACAACCAAGCGTAAACATGGCCTTAGACACCTGTACCTTAAAGTGCCTATGAAACGAAAAAACAGACTGGCCCCGTTTTTATTTGCTATTACGAAAGTTTACTATTTGCTTGTTTACATGGCGTTAATAAAAAGTGAATTGAGCTTCAGGAACATTTTTTATTTCCCGCACGAAGTTGGGCATTTTGGATTTCAAAGTGCGACAATTCCCGCTCGGTCAAACTATAGAAATGTGACGTCATAAGTTGTGCAAACAATTAAAGGCATACACAACTTATGACGTCACCGAGCCATTGTCAAGGGCCCAGTCTCTTGTCGCACATTTTGGTTGAAAATGATAATTTTCGAACCGCGAAAAGAAAATGTTCGCACGCTCAAAGTCGATGCTTAAATACAGCAAATGTTCAGAGAAAGACCAAACAACAATAATGTACAATAAAACAAGGATCGACATTTTCGTTTCATAGGCACTTTAAGAAGAGGCGATGATCTCTTCAATCCCTCCAACGCGAAGAATTAAAGACTGTTCCGACGAGGACGATGAATGATTCTTGAACTATCTTGGACTTTTTGACTTTGATACAATTCCTTGTCTTGTACTGAGTCTTGTAAATAGCAATACAGTGTAAAGTGTGGTGTAGGTAATCAGTATGTAACAGCCAGCGTATGTACTTCTGATATTAGCGATTTCCAAAGGATAGTATTAAGTTTTTCCTTAAAGCTTTCATCCTTAAATAGGGTCAACCCCCCGGGCTTGGTAATCCATCCGTCTAGACCAAATCGGCCATTCCATGATCCATGCCAAATCTTTTGGGAATACGGTTCTTTGTCTGTTGTATTTCGATTTCAATAGAGCATTGACATGGAAATGACTGAATGCAATGTTTACATTCTTTAAACCAATTCATGTAAATTCGTTCAGTTTTTGTAACTCATCTAGCTTGGAGTACGCGAGTAGCTCCCGTTATACTTTAACTTTGCCATGGTTTCACGGGGGGTTTCACCGATAAGGTCATGATCATGTAATTCATGGTTCCACAGCAACAATGATAAAAAAACGCACAACCAATCAGCCCATTGCCAGTATTCCCAATGGAATAATTCAGGTCCCACAAACACAATATTTGAATTGTTGTTTACAGACAGGTTTTGAACATTTTACAAATTTTACATTTTACAAATTTTTATTTTTTTATTTTTATTAATTTTTAAAATTGTACTAGATGGTCAGAGTATCTAGCTAATAAAACCCCATATACAATATTGTACTAGATGGTCAGAGTATCTAGCTAATAAAACCCCATATACAATATTGTACTAGATGGTCAGAGTATCTAGCTAATAAAACCCCATGTATAATATTGTACTAGATGGTCAGAGTATCTAGCTAATAAAACCCCATGTATAATATTGTACTAGATGGTCAGAGTATCTAGCTAATAAAACCCCATATACAATATTGTACTAGATGGTCAGAGTATCTAGCTAATAAAACCCCATGTATAATATTGTACTAGATGGTCAGAGTATCTAGCTAATAAAACCCCATATACAATATTGTACTAGATGGTCAGAGTATCTAGCTAATAAAACCCCATATGTATAATATTGTACTAGATGGTCAGAGTATCTAGCTAATAAAACCCCATATCTATAATATTCTTCAATCGCGCTTCAGTTCCGGTGCTGATTTTAGATAAAATGTGATGGCTTGTGGGACATAGCAACAGTAACTATGGAGTTTCGGAACCATGAATAATTAGTCGGGTTTCCTGTGGAAGGTCCGACTCTAAACATGCACTCCGGCCGTCGCCCAATCTCGTCCCCAGAGCCCACATTCCTCTTGGTCAGCACCTCAAATCGCCAACTGGGTTCTACAGCGCATGTGCCCTGTGCCGGCCGCTAAGATAATCACCGAAGCCTCTAACAACATGAAGGGGGGGGGGGGGGGGGGTTGTGACCTCTAAATAATGCAGTCAGTGCAATATTTTGCCAGTAGGAGGGGGTGGTTATCTAAAAAAACAGAAATGGCGAAATTTCCCGTATGTTCCCAGAATCCTTTTCGGGTGTGCAGAATGAAAACACGTGTTTGCGAAAGTAGTCCTAAAGAAATGGCTAATCATGGAAATGACAAGTTCTAGGATGGAATTGTGCTGTGAATGTAGAATTTTAGTTTTAAAAGGACGTTTTTTCTATTAAAATTATAGACAAAGATGTATGTTTTCCATTGTTCTATCAGCGCGATAAGCGAGTAGTTTTGGGTTCACACGTTTGAGGTCAAAGCAACCTCGTTTCAAAGAACGACGACGACGACGAAGAACAGCCTGCATTTTTAGACTCGGGCCTTCCACAGGAAGCCTGAGTAATAAAAAGATAATTTGTACGCACGCGTCTTTTTTGATGGGTTTCCTGTGGTAGAACCAGTGGTAGAACGCGCGTGCGCAATACTGACGTAATATGTTGGACTTCCTGTGCGCCTCCCACAAGACGCGCCCGCAGAAATGCATTATTATTCAATACTGTGGAATTAAATCAATACTACTCACATATCTAGAAACGATCTGATACATATATGTAGACAAAGCAGGTAACACATACAAATTTGGCCGTTTTCAAAAACAAACTCTTAATTTTCAACGATCACCAAGAGTGGTTTATGCACGCAAAGGATTGTGATAAACTGTATATGTACTGATCCGCCATCTTTCAGCACTGTAGATTGCTCTGACGTACGCAAACCGTAAGAGAGAAGAAAAGACGTACTGCGCAAACGGAACATGACATTCATGTTCGCAGGTTTTTCTCAGTTTTCTATGTGCCACTGCGTGCAATCATCCAAATTACCAGTTTTCTTGTGGAAGACGCAAAGCAACCTTTATTTTGTATGCTACATAGATAGTGTATTGTTAGTAAGACAAAAACCAGTTGATTCTACTTAATACATACAAATCACTTCGTTATATAGAGAGATAATAGTTATGAATTATTTACAATGACATCACTATAAACATCGTGAAAATACTATGTACACTACTTTGGCGAACTCGAGTCGCTATTCGGCCGTCTTAGATTTAGTTGTATTGTTGGTTTAGCTTAAGTGCTAGGGTCTATACTCTCGAGCTACTAGACTGAATTATCTCGAAAAAGCAACTCACATTATCTGTGAAACTACAGTCAAGATTACACAAGCCAACAGAGTTATTCTTGGACGATTCACTCTGAAACCAACACACGTAAATTAACGTCCTTGGCGTTTCAGTTTTATAAAAATAATATCGTTTGTGTTCAGTGAATATAAACACCGGCTTCATTTCCCCACTCCATTTCTTCTATCCTTCTTATTCTTTCTCATTCTGTTTCTCTTGCGGTTCTTTCTACTCTTCGTGCGGTGATGGCTGGTCTTTTTGATCTTCTTATTCATTGAAACAGGATATGCATTCACATTGGGGTTTTTAGGTGGTTTGCAAATGTGTTTGTCCACGGTTCGTCGACATTTCTGACATTTGACATGGCAGCACCAATGGAACTTGCAGAAGCATTTGTAATCTTCATCTACCTGAATGGTGTTGAACCCTCGACCACAGCACAGGACAGCACACCCCCCAGTATAATGCGATGATCTGTTACATTCCCTTCCCGAAGTCCCGAGGGATCCTGTTAGAGTATTTGTGGAACAGTAATCGGGAGAATCCTCGAGAAAAACGAGTTCGTCACGTGATGGTCTTCGAAAACTGATATCAGCGTGTGACAGCGCGGTACCGCTCTGATCTACGGTGACCCGAAGCGAGTTCTCGTATTTGTGTCTCATATGATCTCCAACGATACGAAATGGTGGCAGAGTCTTCCAGCAGGTCCTGACGGAACACGACCCAGAAACACCATGGCACTTGCAGTCTAGAAGCATATTAGTTTTGACCGCCTATCGAAGAGATCACAATACAAATAGATTAATAAAATTATCAAAAACATTTCAATATTTTGTCAAGTTTCTAAGAAGGTCATGCAGTGAATGTCGTATATAGACACTAAGTGAGACTATGTGGTGCATTCCATGAGATATACTGGCTACGTTAAGTGGTCATTTATTCTCAACCACAGCGTTTAGTCACTGATACATTCAAGCATTAATTCATTGTAATGGTCATCAATCATAGTCATCGCATAAAGAAATCATATCGCTCTTCACGTCTCGATCCACCATTGTTTAAGTCCATATCCATATCTCATTATTGAACTGTTTTCCTTTCTTCGAAACCACAAATCCCAACAACGTGTTTCCGTTCAGGTATACACATGTTTAGACCGTCGGCTGAGCCTGTGTCGTGGTGACGGTCGTTGGTTCATCGATTTGCAGCCATTGAATTTCGTTCTCAGAGAACCAAACGCCGACGCAAGTTCGTTCAAGCGAAGAGCGCTTAATTTCTGAACGAAAATATGAGCATTTCAAATACGCACCTAATCTTATGTAATCCGTCTATTTCCGTTAACCATTCCAAAGAATCTCTGTTATTTGTAGGCTTCATTTTAAATAATATCAGATTCAATCTCAACGATGCATCACGAGTACAGTAAACCAAACTAACTGAACGACTCAAGAAGCCCAGGCAACACTCTATTCGTGCGTTGAATAGTTTATGAATTAGTTTTTGTTAATAGCGCGTAGTAAAAGCATTGAGATGGATTTCTAAACTTCAACCTTATATATCAAAAAAACAGTTTGTAGGTAGAATACAATAATAATAAAGGTATTAAAGTCTTTGAAGGTTGTTAGCAAAACCATTTCTATTGCTGCAAAGTGAGTGATAACGTGTTTAATCGCCTCAAACTTTAAGTGTTGTTTATTTTTGTCATCGAGTTTTTACACCAAGCTGATCGACCGTTTTCAGCACACAGGCGACAAGCAACTCAGGCTAGTTTCCGTAGACGTGACTACTACAACAACAAACGCAGAATGCCTGAGTTCCTCGCAATTGTACAGCAAACATGCCCTGAGGCTCAAAACTTTCAAAAAACTAAACTGTGAGAGTCTGTCCAATGACGAAGATATATCGGCCGAGTGAGTTAAGAGATACTACTTAAAGTCCTTGAAAGAACCGCCTAACCAAAGAATGATCATGACTCATCGCGGAAAAAAACTTTCTTAGGATCTTTTGTGGTTGAGGATCAAGAACAAGAAAAGCTCCATAGACTTGGCCGCCAGTAACTTTACTCACACTGAAGCCATCCACCCATGACACTGAATACTCGACGAGAATCACATACTGTTCTTAGTCTACAGAGTGCGCTAGCTAGTGGAGCTCAACAACTGATGAAGGCAATAAAATTGAAACAATATTTGACGCCCTTTTGACATGACGAAAAGTGTTTGATTTCTACAGTACTGTATTGCCGAGTACATGAAGTAAGGGTATGGTGCATGGATGCTGCTAGAAGATAGCATGTGGATGGGTGCAGTTTTGTGGTAATCCCTCCTTCAGTGAATCATTCAACACGTCATAGTCACTCACCCTACGACCAACATAGTTGTTGTGTAAGTTCACCAGCGCTCTTGCATCACGCACAACTTCTCGGGAATCCACGAACGCTTTGGCAAAGTTCAGGCCGTACATTATGTTGTCACTGCATCCTCCCCATTCAAAACCCTTACGACTTCTCCCTCTACGGTTATCGCAGGAGCATTCTCTGAGCTCACCAAGGGTACATGAACGAGTTACTTCGTGGACAACTCCTGCTGTCGAGATGGCGTACACAAATGCTGTTTCTTTACTTGCTGAAAAAACGGAAATAAAAACAAGAAAAATTGAAACTTTGTGTTGGAATTGTTTCAAAGCGTTTATTGAACTCATCCTCTTCATGATGAGACTGTGTCATGTCCCCATCGCAATTAAATAACTGGATATTAGATTAAGAGTTAGATGTATTCAAGCACACATGATAAGCAAGTATAATCAACCCTCACCTCGTCTCATCACTTTGCCGAACAGCGAAGCATCGCGGTCGATAGTTGAACAATTCCATCGCTGGTCTTCAAACTGATACTGACATTCCTCAATCCCAAGTTTAGCACCCTTGCCAATACTGACCATCACATCTGGATTCTCCCGACAAAGCTGCCGCTGAAAGCTCACTAGTCCAGTGATACTGTTACACATAACTTTAGCTCCGAGCGCGTACACTTGAGACATAAACCTGGAAATTGTAAGCGGTTTGCTTACTTTGTAAAAAACAACTTCAGTGCTGTATTCGACCTACAAAACCTTTCCTGCACAACAGTGCGCGCAACGAGTTACATCAGTGACGGCCTATTCACGTGTAAAGTCATAAGCGGCCCTACAAGCACTCAACAAGTCTTGTTAATCATACTCACCACCAATGGCTCAAGGTATCATGTGGTAAAGACGCCAAGATCACCAAGACCAAGAGAAAGTGTAGTCGCGGAAACATGTTCATGTTTAGTCGGCAAAGATATGACTAACAAGTGCTCATATTATCGAAGAGACGATGACGATTGGCTGCACATAAAAGCATCGGACCGGGGCCGTCATTTGCTTCATTAATTAACTGTGATTGGCTTAGGAACAAAAAGAACGAGCAAAATAAAAGCGATGTGTCACGTGTGTTTGAGTAATTATTTGTGTAATAGGATGTAGTCGTCGTAAGGCTGTCGAACGACTAACAAGATTTTCCATGCGAACACAGTTGATACAGAAGTCGTGTTTGTAAATCTTGTTAGTATCCGAGTAAACAACGTTCAACACATCGTGTTTGTATTGCATACTTTGACTCAATAATACAAACTATTTGATGCTTATTGTTTTGTTTTTAATCATGCTAAAACCGTTGTTAAGTCAATAAGATACACAGGAAAAAAACAAACTACTTATTGACTTTCCAGTTGATAACTTTAACCACTGTAGAACTATCGTTTCTTTGATGCACGTTTCATCAATGAAAGGCTGTGTTTTGTTGTTTAGCTCTTTCTTTGAGTATTTCTGTAAGCCATTTAGGTTCATTGAAGCAAAAGCCGCCAGTAATAGACCCTTATCGGCCAGACCATTTATAACAAAAGAAGCGGTAGTGTTTGAGTAATTAGTCGTATTTTCGGTGTTCATTGAACATGCGAAACAAATCCTAAAATCCTTTGACCGTTTAGAATCCACCATTATATTCCAAAGAAAGCGGACCACCTTTACCAGGCACAATCAAACACAGCAATTCAATGATCAGCCACTCTGTAAACAGACGCTGTCGGTGCCTGGTTCTTGTGCGTTATGCTTACTCGCGGAATTTGCCAGGGCCAGTAAGGACACTGCAAGTTTGTCTTTTGTTGAACGGGATTATTACTCCATAAACAAATAATTAGTCGGCTAGACGATTCATTATCCCCGAACCATCTAAAAGTAACTGCAATTAGTCCGTCTGTCGTCCGGCGGGCCGCGTATTAAACATGGATGTGAACGCTCTCACGAAAGTACAAAAACAACTTGTTTTCGAGCTCAGACAACTGAAAGGAATTGTTGGAATTCTTCACTGATTTTGTGCCATAAATACATAGTTTTTCATCTTGAAGAGTGTGTTTATTTTCACTGATATAAAAGTAAACCATTATCACACTGACCACTTACGACAAACAAACAAACAACGACAAGTAAATACAATGAACGAACTGACCGACAATGCCTGTCTAATTTCTTACTTCACCATTTATACTGTGCTTCACTCGTACCACGTGAGTGAATGAATGAATGAATGAATGAATGAATGAATGAATGAATGAATGAATGAATGAATGAATGAATGAATGAATGAATGAATGAATGAATGAATGAATGAATGAATGAATGAATGAATGAATGAATGAATGAATGAATGAATGAATGAATGAATGAATGAACTTTATTTATAGAAGGTTAATATAATAATAAGTGATGTCTTATATTGGAAGAAGAACATCTGAAACGTTGCATGTGCGCAGCTGCAATGTTATTCTCTTGCACTGAGATCGATACTCATATGCATATAATGACAGTAATAATAAACTTTATTTAAAAAATTTAGCATATTACAGTGAGGACACACTAACCGGGACCACTTGAGCAAAACTGACCAATCAGATTACACCTGAAAAGAATCACATTCCAACAAAAGTTGTGTGGGCCAATCAGCATTATAGTCATAATGAAGATTGGCACAGATGACTTTTGTTGGAATGTGATTATTTTCAGCTGTAATCTGATTGGTCAGTTTTGCTCAAGAGTCCCAGTTAGTGTGTCCTCACTGTAATAATGTAAGATTTCATATTTCATAGTATAGATACATACATACATAAACTTTATGAGTGTCAAACTTCTAGCGTACCACTTAAGTGGTACACTAATAAATCGGGGACACTCGATAAGCTCAATAAACTACTTATCTATCTAATCTTACATTGAGCCTGGATGGGAGTATAGCTTTCTATAAATATCTTGTAAATCCAAACAGTTTCAAACAAACAAAAAAGGAATCTTAAAATAACAAGCACTGATACTTTGTTTAGTGGCATAATCAGTGGTGGTAAGTAATTTGGTTCACATTCTTTTTCGATAATTTTATATACCGATTAATAATACCACACAGTTTATAATATAAACTTGACTGTTATCAATCAACCACGTGACCTCCAGATGTTGTCGAAACTTCTTTGAGAAGCTTTCTCTGATTGGTCAATTAACAAATCATATGCACGGCATACATTCTCAGCTTTGGCGTTGGGCACTGTATAAATGACCGTGTGTATTGAGGGATCTTTTGAGTTTCTGAGCCATTGAAAGAGGGTGTCGTAAAATATAGTCATAATTTCCATTGTGCTTGGACCAAAGTAGTCAACAAACAATACATCAAAAAGCTTTGTTAAGCAAATTGAGTAAATTTGCTATATTTTAGCGTTCTTTGTATTAGTAAGAAAGTGACAACAAAGAACGGGAAGTCCAGGAATCCTTCTTATTCAGCCACTCTTTTGGATTAAAACCTGCCGTATTAATGACTGAGACGGTGTGCCGTTTGCCTTTACTCACTGGCAATAGAGTAATTGTGGCAATCATTTGGTCATATATACATGTAAATTTGCGCAAAACATGTAATACATATTCTTACTATAAAAATAAAGCATTTCAGTGAATCCATTCCTTTTGTCTCTCCTCCCGGCTCGGCCCCACTACTGCTCGCCAACTTTGTTCCGCAACTTTAAATATATCTCGTCTATTGTTCTAATTCAAAAAGTCGCAAATATTCCTCTTGTTTTTCATAAAAAGTAAATTATTTCACATCCTAAAATATGCCTTCGATTGGTCACCCTGTGGCAATTCCAGAGTGAAGCATTTCGGGTAATAGGAATTAAGAAGATCAAAGTGCGCATGTGCGATACTTTTTCCAAAATGGCGAATGAAAATCAAAGTGGTTTTCATCGCGGCTTTTCTAAAATCAAACAGTGGGTTGGTTGGTCTTGGACGTACCTTTGGGGGTTCTGGTTCCTTCTTGTCATCTTTCTTCTTTATGTTCTTCGAACACCTCTTCGTTTAAAAGAGAACTCCAGTCTCGGTGAGTCTGACTTTGAACGCGCGCGGCTCAATCGGGTTTGAATTTTTTTATTTATTTTTTTGTTATTTTTGTTCGAAGGTTAAATTATCCCTAAAACATAGGTGTATTTGCTTCTCTGTTTTAAGTCATTATATTCTTATATATATATATGTTTTATGTTTTTCTTCTCTCGTCGAGTTGTTTTGCCGGTAAATGACCATCGCACTAAAGTGAAACACTCGTCATTCCGGTCAGCGAATAGTCATTTTATTTTTCTTCTTCTTTTCTCTTTTTCACAATCCTTAATATTTTATTTTATTAAAAACTGTTTTGAATTTTTTTTCTTTCCAAAAATGAAGTGTTATTTAAACCCTTTTTCAATATATTGATTTACTGTAAGCTTACGTATTCTCTTTTTGTAAATATAAGACTTATATAATTTGATTTATGATGCTCTTATATGAACTTAATTGCAATGGTTTCAGATGACTGACTGTCTGTCTACACATTATAATTATAGTGTAGTTTTTCTATATTGTCATTTGTGTTTTTTTTTTCATTTTTCAAAACATTCATGAATCATGAAAACCTGGACAGCTGGTTTATCATCAATTACCATATAGATACATACCATATATAGACACTGATACCATATATAGACACTGATACCATATATAGACACTGATACCATATATTAATATATTTGACTCTACCTGGTTGATATATTTGACTGAGCGTTTGGCAATAGTATTGGCCAGTAATTACTGGACATTATATTATCATTATGCATGGATCAATTCCAGCTGTTACCATCCCCCCCCCTGGGCATACCCCAGGGATTTGTATGGACCTGTGTTCCAGGGACGGGGATTTTGTACAACAACCTGTTGCTCCGGGGGCAGGGGGGCGGGGATAACTTGACCGAGCGTATAATCAATGGAGGAATTCAAAATAATGGATTTCGCCAATAAAGAGACTACTTTTGTCGCCAATTGGCTTGAAAAATAAGGTCTTGCAAAGTTAAAGGCTTTCTTTGAAAAAAAAAGGCAGTGTTTAAGCACATAGGACTTCTTATCTCTACTGTTATGGTCAATAATTATTTCCAAAAGATGTCTAGCTTGATTATTAAACATGCCTTTAATATATTCAATTGTTGGTTGCTTTTCCGTTGCCCTGGGGCAGGGAATTTGTTATTTCTGGCGGTCCAGGGGCAGGGAATTTGTAGTCCCAAGATTTTTTTTTTACAAATCCCGGGGGTCAGCCGGGGGGGGGGGGGGGGGGGGGGGGGGGGGGGATGGTAACAGCTGGAATTGATCCATGCATTACCGGTATATATTTTTTAATGTTACAACTGACACAAAATCACACCAAAAGCTTTTGTATCTAATGTGGTTTTGTGTGAAAGTGAAAGTGTCTAATAATATAATAAAAAGAAAATTATACGGTGGCTTGAAGATATGAATTTTATTTTCTCTTGTTAAAACAATATTTTACCACTTGAAAATAAAATTCATATCTTAACACTGCATGTAATATCCTCTCTATATACATGTATCAACCTTAGCCAAGTTATTCATAAAGTGATTATTTTTATTCTTTGACAGTTATCATGTTCCTGAATACACTAACTCCAAAGTTTTACGTTGCCCTTACTGGTACTTCTTCATTTATATCTGGAATCATCCTGGTATGTTTTGCCTACAGCAACTAATATGCATTACGCAGTGTTTGCACACAATACTTAAATTATGGACTTTATGTTTTTCTATACATTCAGCTTTTTTGAAGCGAGATACTCTTGCGGTTAATTATTTTAGTGTCATAGCTTAGTAAAAAAGTAAAGCAAGGATGGCTTAGTTGATTAGTGCGCGGCCTTCTAAGCGAGAAGTGAGTTGTGTAAATTAGAGAGAGAGTTTATAATACCACAGTTCAGCAGGAACTATGCAACAGTGTCTGTCTTGAAGAAGACAGTGTCTGTCTCTGATTGATGTCACTATAAGAGACTTGACTGTAAAGAACTAATGGAAACATTCATGTAGAATGTGTCTGGCTATTGGTCACTCATAGTTTCTTTATTGTCATGACATGTATTTGTATTTGTAGATATTTGAGTGGTGGTATTTTAGAAAGTATGGTACGTCATTCATAGAGCATGTGTCTTTATCTCATCTTGGGCCTTTACTAGGAGGGGGAGATAATTCACAAAACAACATGTCACAAAATGTAGCAGGTATGTCTATACATGACAAGGAATAGTTTGTTGAACAGGAATAGTGTCTATGGAATTTTATATAAAAATAATTAGTATATTACCATGCTTTGATTGGTCAAGGGGCGTGTGTTATTATAGTACAGATGCACAGAGGACGTCACAAAATTGCTGAATTCTCAAAATATTATATAAACCAAATAGATTCCATTTTGCTGTGTGTCTGTACTCTTATAGATCTGCACAGAAGATGTCAAAATGTAGTGAGAACAACAGTCACGCCACTCGACTTCGTTTCGTGGCATACTTTTCACCACATTTTGACATCATCTGTGCATCTATAAGAGTACAGACGCACAGCAAAATGGAATCTATTTGTTAAATATCCCACATTCCTGGCTAATTGAAAGACATCTCGTACCATTTTACATTCTGGTCAAGCTGTGTGTAGAAAAGAAAACACTGCTCACTTGTCAGGTACATGTAACTGCTTTCTTGCTATATTTCTAGAATGCAAAGTCTGGAGAAATCCAATGAATCTCTTCAGAGGTTGTGAATATAACAGGTACAAATACAATAGACTGGCACCCTCACCATTAATGCTTGCAGCCACACCTTTGTCTCCCTATCCATTCTTGCAATGTTGCTTTTTAACCAATTTAGCCAATTAGTAATGTATTATCCCATATTAGTATATGTAATTCAGTATACAACGCACGCATGACTGGCTATATACCATGCATGTATGATATACACAATAATTAGATATCAAGATGTAGTATGGGTTACTGGTAGATAAATGATTTGATGAATTGACTGGCTATATACCATGCATGTATGATATACATAAGCTATATTAGTACGTATATGGTTTGTAAGTTGTAAACAGGTAGGTAGATATCGTAGGTATGGGGTTAATGGTAGAGCTAACCTGGGTTGGTTGGTAAACTTACTATGATAGCGAGTCACCTACGACTTTTTCATCATCTTCGTAGTGACTGCACAAGAAAGCCACCAGGTATGTTTGTGTGTATCGAGATCAATGCTCACTGATAGTTTTTTAGTACATTTGCATCAACCAATAATTACATCAGGTAGCTATATTTTTACAGGTAGTCGTAGGTATGGGTTGGTTGAAAAATAAGTCAACTGTGAGGTATAAACTCCCTCGTGAACGCTTCACGAATTTCCTAAGAGTCGTTTTTAGCTCAATTACTGGTATGGACAGTTGTACGTATACTGTAGAATTAATTTTCTAGGTTAAATTATAAGATTAGCGAACTGCATCACGTGATGCGAAAAACATTGATCTCGTGGTAAACATACCACGTATGGCTTTATGCGGTTAACGAAAACATCCACTTAACGATCCACTACGAAGGCGATATCGTAGGTGGGTTGGTTGGTAAGTTAGGGTAGTAAATAGGTAGGTAGCTATAGGTATCGGTACGTAGGTATGGGTTGGTTGGTAAGTTAGGGTATAAATAGGCAAGTACCTATGATAGGTAAGTAGTACCTATGCATGAAATACATAATGATCCATAGACCCGTATACTATATATTTGAGATAACATACATGTACATGTAGTTTCATTGTAACTTACATGATTGTGTTTGCAGACATTCTTTACTTGTGATTCAGATGAGATGAGTATCAATCCAGCTGATGAAAGTAAGTTAGTTGGCCAAATATACACTGCTTAATAGTGTTGGAATTTGTGATACTGATGACAGATGCCTGTGTTGTAGTTATGTTAAAAGCATGGAGAGAACGAGATCAAGAAAAGAGAATAAAAGCTGCAGAAAGTGCACTAGCTGCAGACCCAAAGTAAGCATAATGGTAGCCTGCGTGGATGGCTCTGGGGTAAGGGAGAGGAGGGGGATTGGGGAAAGAAAGGAAAGGGAAAGAAAGGAAGGGGAGGGAGAGCCTGCCTGCAAGGCCGGGTATTTTAGATAATCGCCTACTTTTAAACAATGCGAGATCGAATTTCACCAACCAATCAAATTGCGCCGGAAATAAGAGAGATTACAAATCACCAACCAATCAGGAAGCACCGGAGGTCAAGGGGCATGTTCAGCTGTCAAATTCACGCACGTGTAGCACAAAAACAAACACTACGAAGCTTTGTGATGTCTATACAATGTCCAGAACCCCACAAAAATAGTAAATACTGGACAAATATCCTAACTAAAACACAACAAATTTTCTTTGGGGTCGGTTAAAGTCAAGAAGTAATAATTTACACTTTATTAGAATTCAAATAAGGTGTCTGTCTATCTAGTACATGTATCTATCTAAGCTAACTTAAATTCAAGGATTTTATTTTAAAAACAGTTTGATCACTACTTCTTTGACATTTGAATTATAAGTCTTTTTGTTCGCTTCCAAACACGTTTTATTTGGCGGATTCATATGGATTTGAAAACCGTGATACACGCCAAACAGTTGTGAAGATATTCCGGTGAGCTCAGCAACCCTCAGCTCAGCAACAACTTGAACTTGCACAATTTGATGTCTTCCGCCATTAGATTCGACAAGTTAGCAGCAAGGTAACCCAGAGTGTTCATTTTGTTCAATGCTTGACAAAGGTGAAATGACCACAACACGGCCATTTGTTCTCCATTTTAATGCTAGTAAACTGGTAAAAGCTTGAAAATTTCAACTCTTTCTGAACCCCATTGGAAGAACTCCAAGCACATCTTTTCCCGATAAAAGAACCCTTACAGCTTGATATTGCACTCACTTGACTACACGCATCCATTTATAAAATACTACTGGATTGGCTTGGTCTGGGATGTGTTAGAATCTGTCAATCACATGTCACTTTGGTCAATTTAGACCAATAGAAATTCACAGCCTCTGGCGCCTGCGGGTTATCAAAAAACCCAGGGCTCGCTTGCAGGCTCTCCTTCCCTTCCCTCCTCCCCAATCCCCCTCTTCCCCCTCCTCCTCTCCCTCAATCCCTTCCACTCCCCCAGGGCTGGCTACTCAGGCTAGCATAATGGGAATATTGTGCACACATCAGAATTGTTGTCCTTTGACTTCCCATCCTTCTTGTCCTTCTATTGACATCACCATGATTGTCATCATCATCATCATCATCAATGCCATCATTACCTTCAGCAGCAACATCACTGCTACCATCATCATCATCTTTGATGTTGTCATCAGCAACAGTACCACCACCACCATCATTGTCATCTTCAATGTCATCTTGATCATAATACCATCCTTGCCATCATTATTTATCCTGTATCTGTTTTAGTTGTCCTACAGCTCTCATTCTGTTAGCTGAAGAAAAAGTAAAGACAATAACAGAGGTAGGAAGAATGCAGCTATTTAAACATTTATTTATTAGTGTACCTGTTGTTTATACTCTCACAATATGGGGTACTGTGTAGGGGTTCAGTAGGAGTTGTACAGCTCTTGCCGCAAGGAGATTGTTTTAGGTGAAAGATGAAGTCTTCCATATGCATACACAAAACGAAACAAATAGATTCCATTTTGCTGTGTCTGTATTCTTATAGAATGATGCATAGATGACGTCAAAACATAATGAGAACAATATGCCACGATGAAGTTGAGTGGTGTGACTTGTGCAGACACACGCCAAAATGTAATCTATTTGTTTGATATTTGAGAATTGTGTACTCTTGTGACATCATCTGTACATCTGTACTATAATAACACACACATCACTGTTAGTACATGACATTAAAATTGGTTGTCTCTGGCTTATCTATTTGTTATTAAAACTACAAATGTGTCGATCCTTCCTCGGATCTTCTTCAGTGTAACGATCTTGTTGTAATGCGTATGCTCTTTTTAAACCTACTAATGTGTGCTAGTTAGTATGTTTGGTAACTTTTTACACTATAAAAGCTCAATATTCATCCAAGTTTCAAGTGTTTTCTTCTTCTTACTATAAGTATTGATGTAGTTCATGTTATATTCGTAGGCTGAGTCATACCTTCACAAAGCTTTGAAGAAAAGTGATGAAAACTTGAGGAATGGAGGTTTAGTGAACAACGAATCGAAAGAAGATGCAATACATAGTAAGCTTGGAAAACTGTCATTCCCATTTCTTGTTTTCAAATCTACTTTCCCATTTCATTGTAATAACAATAATACCTTTGGCTGTATAACAAATGTTGTGCTGCTTTGTCCATCTTTCATTTTCCATCCTTTTTCCCCTTTCCCATTTTGTAGTTCTATTTTATTATGTTCTTTACAATAACAGGGAAAAATACCAATGTATGCGTGTATATCCGACGGAGACTAGCCATGTGTGCCAGGAAGTTAGGCAGGGCTAAAGAAGCTATCAAAATGATGAGAGATGTAAGTACTCTCCTTCTCGCCAATGTTTTATGTGTACCCGCCATTCCCTTCCAACCCTTACTAGAAATGCCTGTTGATATTGTCCTTTGTTTTATGTGTACCCGCCGTTCCCTTCCAACCCTTACTAGAAATGCCTGTTGATGTTGTCCTTTGTTTTATGTGTACCCGCCGTTCCCTTCCAACCCTTACTAGAAATGCCTGTTGATATTGTCCTTTGTTTTATGTGTACCCGCCGTTCCCTTCCAACCCTTACTAGAAATGCCTGTTGATGTTGTCCTTTGTTTTATGTGTACCCGCCGTTCCCTTCCAACCCTTACTAGAAATGCCTGTTGATGTTGTCCTTTGTTTTATGTGTACCCGCCGTTCCCTTCCAACCCTTACTAGAAATACCTGTTGATGTTGTCCTTTGTTTTGTGTGTACCCGCCGTTCCCTTCCAACCCTTACTAGAAATGCCTGTTGATGTTGTCCTTTGTTTTATGTGTACCCGCCGTTCCCTTCCAACCCTTACTACAAATGCCTGTTGATGTTGTCCTTTGGTTCCAGCTAATGAAAGAGTTCCCCATGATGAGTGTGCTAAACATTCATGAGAACTTAATAGAGGCACTTCTAGAGATACAAGCATATAGTGAAGTACAGGTACCAACCCTTAATGAAGACTTGCCAGTACCCAGGGTTCTCAGTAGGCTTTTAAGAGTGGATGCCAGTAGGCTTTTCAAAACAGCTAATTTTCTTTCAAAACATTCGATGAACCTATTTTAGGGACATGATTTTTATTTAGGAGAAATTTCCAGTTTTTTAAAAATCTGTACATTTTCGGCTAAATATAGCCATTTGAACACGGTGTATCTTTCACCTCTAGCTCTACAACAATGACATTCAGTACACTGAATAAACGTTTCTTGTCTTTTCTACTGGATAATTTATTTTTCTGTACCTTCTGTAGTTGTTTTTCAAATTTGGTTTTAAAAAGGTATACTGAGCGCCATAAACGGAACGTTGAAATATAGGCAATGTTTGAGATACGAAAAAGGAATCTGGTACATCAATTTTTGAAGAAAACGCCATGTCCCAGGAAAGCTTCACGTTTGCTCTTTCAGTTTAGAAAGTTTCCAGCTTGAATTCAATGTACATGAGAAATAAAACTATAGGCTTGGGACTGCCAAAGGTAGCATAATTTTCGTCCTGTGGCGGACTTTTTTGTCGTTACAAAACTTGTCCCAAATAGACTATCTTGCACTTTTAGTTGATCGCTGCCAACTGATAACAATTTTGGAGTTAATGATGGTACAGCTATTTCAGCCACATTGACAATTAGCATATTCATTGATCAAATATAAACACCGTTTCCGAAAATTGTGGTTCTTCACTCTAAAATGCTTAGAGTTTGCTCCAAATAAGATTTACAAACAATTGCACTGATTTGTAGTTCAAACTGGCGCTCATTGTCTGTATTGACGATGTCCACTTTGTTGACAAGCCAATTATGACACGCTACTGCCCTTCGAATAAAATGTTTGCGGCATGAAATAATAGTTTTAATCATAAAATATAATACTAAACAGAATTCATGTCTGGTATTGATGGTAAACAAAACATTGTATAGACCCTATGGACAGGACTATCGAAACACAAACTACTCTTGTCTGTATTGATGGTACATTGTATGTCCGCCACAGGACCAGGACAGGTAGCTACTCTTGTCTGTATTGCATGGCGTTTTCATCAAAAATGTATGTACCAGATTCCTTTTTAGTACCTACTCTATATTTGTCTGTATTGATGGTACATTGTATAGCCAAATTTGGACTACAGAAGTTCCAGAAAAATATTACACTACTCTTAGTGTACTTAATGTCTGTAGTTTGATGACTGTACATTGTATAGCCAAAACATTAAGTAGACAGACAGGTTTTTAAAAACTGGAAATTTCTCCTAAAATAAAATCGCTGGACCTTTTTAGTATTTTTCCCTAAAATAGGTCATCGAAAGGAATGATATGGCGAAATAAAATTAAATTCGAATTTTTTGAGTTGAAGAATTAGTCTCGATCCTTACTGGCATCCACTCTTAAACAGCTGTCCCAAAACATTGAACAGACATGTAATGGTGACATGATGGTACATTGTATAGCCAGGACAGGTAGCTACTCTTGTCTGTATTGATGGTACATTGTATAGCCAGGACAGGTAGCTACTCTTGTCTGTATTGATGGTACATTGTATAGCCAGGACAGGTAGCTACTCTTGTCTGTATTGATGGTACATTGTATAGCCAGGACAGCTAGCTACTCTTGTCTGTATTGATGGTACATTGTATAGCCAGGACAGGTAGCTACTCTTGTCTGTATTGATGGTACATTGTATAGCCAGGACAGGTAGCTACTCTTGTCTGTATTGATGGTACATTGTATAGCCAGGACAGGTAGCTACTCTTGTCTGTATTGATGGTACATTGTATAGCCAGGACAGGTAGCTACTCTTGTCTGTATTGATGGTACATTGTATAGCCAGGACAGCTAGCTACTCTTGTCTGTATTGATGGTACATTGTATAGCCAGGACAGGTAGCTACTCTTGTCTGTATTGATGGTACATTGTATAGCCAGGACAGGTAGCTACTCTTGTCTGTATTGATGGTACATTGTATAGCCAGGACAGGTAGCTACTCTTGTCTGTATTGATGGTACATTGTATAGCCAGGACAGGTAGCTACTCTTGTCTGTATTGATGGTACATTGTATAGCCAGGACAGCTAGCTACTCTTGTCTGTATTGATGGTACATTGTATAGCCAGGACAGGTAGCTACTCTTGTCTGTATTGATGGTACATTGTATAGCCAGGACAGCTAGCTACTCTTGTCTGTATTGATGGTACATTGTATAGCCAGGATAGGTAGCTACTCTTGTCTGTATTGATGGTACATTGTATAGCCAGGACAGGTAGCTACTCTTGTCTGTATTGATGGTACATTGTATAGCCAGGACAGGTAGCTACTCTTGTCTGTATTGATGGTACATTGTATAGCCAGGACAGGTAGCTACTCTTGTCTGTATTGATGGTACATTGTATAGCCAGGACAGGTAGCTACTCTTGTCTGTATTGATGGTACATTGTATAGCCAGGACAGGTAGCTACTCTTGTCTGTATTGATGGTACATTGTATAGCCAGGACAGCTAGCTACTCTTGTCTGTATTGATGGTACATTGTATAGCCAGGACAGCTAGCTACTCTTGTCTGTATTGATGGTACATTGTATAGCCAGGACAGGTAGCTACTCTTGTCTGTATTGATGGTACATTGTATAGCCAGGATAGGTAGCTACTCTTGTCTGTATTGATGGTACATTGTATAGCCAGGACAGGTAGCTACTCTTGTCTGTATTGATGGTACATTGTATAGCCAGGACAGGTAGCTACTCTTGTCTGTATTGATGGTACATTGTATAGCCAGGACAGGTAGCTACTCTTGTCTGTATTGATGGTACATTGTATAGCCAGGACAGCTAGCTACTCTTGTCTGTATTGATGGTACATTGTATAGCCAGGACAGGTAGCTACTCTTGTCTGTATTGATGGTACATTGTATAGCCAGGACAGGTAGCTACTCTTGTCTGTATTGATGGTACATTGTATAGCCAGGACAGCTAGCTACTCTTGTCTGTATTGATGGTACATTGTATAGCCAGGACAGGTAGCTACTCTTGTCTGTATTGATGGTACATTGTATAGCCAGGACAGGTAGCTACTCTTGTCTGTATTGATGGTACATTGTATAGCCAGGACAGCTAGCTACTCTTGTCTGTATTGATGGTACATTGTATAGCCAGGACAGCTAGCTACTCTTGTCTGTATTGATGGTACATTGTATAGCCAGGACAGGTAGCTACTCTTGT
The DNA here is from genome assembly GCA_033675265.1 of Actinostola sp. cb2023. NCBI lineage: Eukaryota > Metazoa > Cnidaria > Anthozoa > Actiniaria > Actinostolidae > Actinostola > Actinostola sp. cb2023. Next base: position 845,199 of record JAUJYZ010001540.1, read on the forward strand.
CTGTATTGATGGTACATTGTATAGCCAGGACAGGTAGCTACTCTTGTCTGTATTGATGGTACATTGTATAGCCAGGACAGCTAGCTACTCTTGTCTGTATTGATGGTACATTGTATAGCCAGGACAGCTAGCTACTCTTGTCTGTATTGATGGTACATTGTATAGCCAGGACAGGTAGCTACTCTTGTCTGTATTGATGGTACATTGTATAGCCAGGACAGCTAGCTACTCTTGTCTGTATTGATGGTACATTGTATAGCCAGGACAGGTAGCTACTCTTGTCTGTATTGATGGTACATTGTATAGCCAGGACAGCTAGCTACTCTTGTCTGTATTGATGGTACATTGTATAGCCAGGATAGGTAGCTACTCTTGTCTGTATTGATGGTACATTGTATAGCCAGGACAGGTAGCTACTCTTGTCTGTATTGATGGTACATTGTATAGCCAGGACAGCTAGCTACTCTTGTCTGTATTGATGGTACATTGTATAGCCAGGACAGGTAGCTACTCTTGTCTGTATTGATGGTACATTGTATAGCCAGGACAGGTAGCTACTCTTGTCTGTATTGATGGTACATTGTATAGCCAGGACAGCTAGCTACTCTTGTCTGTATTGATGGTACATTGTATAGCCAGGACAGCTAGCTACTCTTGTCTGTATTGATGGTACATTGTATAGCCAGGACAGCTAGCTACTCTTGTCTGTATTGATGGTACATTGTATAGCCAGGACAGGTAGCTACTCTTGTCTGTATTGATGGTACATTGTATAGCCAGGACAGGTAGCTACTCTTGTCTGTATTGATGGTACATTGTATAGCCAGGATAGGTAGCTACTCTTGTCTGTATTGATGGTACATTGTATAGCCAGGACAGGTAGCTACTCTTGTCTGTATTGATGGTACATTGTATAGCCAGGACAGCTAGCTACTCTTGTCTGTATTGATGGTACATTGTATAGCCAGGACAGGTAGCTACTCTTGTCTGTATTGATGGTACATTGTATAGCCAGGACAGGTAGCTACTCTTGTCTGTATTGATGGTACATTGTATAGCCAGGACAGGTAGCTACTCTTGTCTGTATTGATGGTACATTGTATAGCCAGGACAGGTAGCTACTCTTGTCTGTATTGATGGTACATTGTATAGCCAGGACAGGTAGCTACTCTTGTCTGTATTGATGGTACATTGTATAGCCAGGACAGGTAGCTACTCTTGTCTGTATTGATGGTACATTGTATAGCCAGGACAGGTAGCTACTCTTGTCTGTATTGATGGTACATTGTATAGCCAGGACAGGTAGCTACTCTTGTCTGTATTGATGGTACATTGTATAGCCAGGACAGCTAGCTACTCTTGTCTGTATTGATGGTTGTTGGCTGCCAGAGAACCCTGGTCATTGTGTTTTATAAAAACTGTAAAATAATTATAATATGCATTTTCTACTTCACAGGCTGTACTAGCTAAGTATGATGGTAAGTTCCATATTGACTCTGTCTGTCTGTCTGTCTGACCTGTCTACTAAACGTTGTTGTATCAGACTAGTTTCTGTGGGTTATTTGCCTGATTTTCCTTCTGTATGCCTGGATAGCTGTCTGTCTGTCTGTCAGTCTGTCTATATATCTATCTATCTGTCTGTCCATCTGTCTGTAGACCTATCTGTCTGTCTGTCTGTCAGTCTGTCTATAGACCTGCCTGTCTGTCAGTCTGTCTATAGACCTGCCTGTCTGTCAGTCTGTCTATAGACCTGCCTGTCTGTCAGTCTGTGTATAGACCTATCTGTCTGTCTGTCAGTCTGTCTATAGACCTGCCTGTCTGTCAGTCTGTCTATAGACCTGCCTGTCTGTCAGTCTGTCTATAGACCTGCCTGTCTGTCAGTCTGTGTATAGACCTGCCTGTCTGTCAGTCTGTGTATAGACCTATCTGTCTGTCTATCCCTCTGTCTGTCTGTCTGTCTATAGACCTGTTTGTCAGTCAGTCTGTCTGTCTGTCTATCCCTCTGTCTGTCTATCTATAGACCTGTCTGTCTCTTTGTCTGTCTGTCTGTCTGTCTATTCCTCTGTCTGTCTATCCCTCTGCCTGTCTGTAGACCTGTCTGTAGACCTGTCTGTCTGTCTGTCTATAGACCTGTTTGTCTCTTTGTCTGTCTGTCTGTCTGTCTATTCCTCTGTCTGTCTATCCCTCTGCCTGTCTGTAGACCTGTCTGTAGACCTGTCTGTAGACCTGTCTGTAGACCTGTCTGTAGACCTGTCTGTCTGTCTGTCAGTCTGTCTATAGACCTGTCTGTCTGTCTGTGTTATAATATTGCAGATCTTGTTATTTCCAGATATCTCTTTACCCAAGTCTGCTACAATTTGTTATACAGCAGCTCTGCTCAAAGCAAGGGCTGTATGTGACAAGTAAGCAACAAACCTGTGGGTTTTCTTCTTGGTGCATCAGTCCTATAAGTGTTTTGTTTTTACTGACAGGTTTTCTCCAGAAATAGCAGCAAAAAGAGGGTTAAGTCCTGCAGAAATGGCAGCAGTAGAAGCCATACACAGAGCAGTGGAGTTTAATCCTCATGTTTCAAAGGTAGCTATTACCCACCCCTCCCATGATGAATTAGGCTTCTATAAGGTTATAGTAGTAATATGTACTTGATGTTTCAAAGGTAGCTATTACCCACCCCTCCCATGATGAATTAGGCTCCTCCTGTAAGGTTATAGTAGTAATATATCTTGTTGCTGTTCTTAATGATATTTTAACCTTCTTTCAGTATCTTCTTGAACAAAAGAGTCTGGTGTTACCACCAGAGCACATACTAAAGAGAGGTGACAGTGAAGCTGTTGCATATGCATTCTTTCATTTGCCTCACTGGAAGAGAGTTGAAGGAGCAATCAATCTACTTCACTGCACGTGGGAAGGAAGTATGTGAAATATACTGTTGATGTTATAGTTGAGTAACTTCTATTACAGCCATGATGCATGCTCGTCTCCACAGCCATCTCCTTGGTCATTAGCATTGTATGATGACCAATAAAATGGCTGAGAAGGAGCCTATAATGCGTGCTAGTCTCCACAGTCGTCTCCTTGGTCATTAGCATTGTATGATGACCAATAAAATGGCTGAGAAGGAGCCTATAATGCGTGCTAGTCTCCACAGTCGTCTCCTTGGTCATTAGCATTGTATGATGACCAATAAAATGGCTGAGAAGGAGCCTATAATGTGTGCTAGTCTCCACAGTTGTCTCCTTGGTCATTAGCATTGTATGATGACCAATAAAATGGCTGAGAAGGAGCCTATAATGCATGCTAGTCTCCACAGTCGTCTCCTTGGTCATTAGCATTGTATGATGACCAATAAAATGGCTGAGAAGGAGCCTATAATGCGTGCTAGTCTCCACAGTCGTCTCCTTGGTCATTAGCATTGTATGATGACCAATAAAATGGCTGAGAAGGAGCCTATAATGTGTGCTCGTCTCCACAGTCGTCGTCTCTCCTTGGTCATTAGCATTGTATGATGACCAATAAAATGGCTGAGAAGGAGCCTATAATGTGTGCTCGTCTCCACAGCCATCTCCTTGGTCATTAGCATTGTATGATGACCACTAAAATGGCTGAGAAGGAGCCTATAATGCGTGCTAGTCTCCACAGTCGTCTCCTTGGTCATTAGCATTGTATGATGACCAATAAAATGGCTGAGAAGGAGCCTATAATGTGTGCTCGTCTCCACAGTCGTCTCCTTGGTCATTAGCATTGTATGATGACCAATAAAATGGCTGAGAAGGAGCCTATAATGTGTGCTCGTCTCCACAGTCGTCTCCTTGGTCATTAGCATTGTATGATGACCAATAAAATGGCTGAGAAGGAGCCTATAATGTGTGCTCGTCTCCACAGCCATCTCCTTGGTCATTAGCATTGTATGATGACCAATAAAATGGCTGAGAAGGAGCCTATAATGTGTGCTCGTCTCCACAGTCGTCTCCTTGGTCATTAGCATTGTATGATGACCAATAAAATGGCTGAGAAGGAGCCTATAATGTGTGCTCGTCTCCACAGTCGTCTCCTTGGTCATTAGCATTGAATGATGACCAATAAAATGGCTGAGAAGGAGCCTATAATGTGTGCTCGTCTCCACAGCCATCTCCTTGGTCATTAGCATTGTATAATGATGTGTGCTTGTATTTTGTTTGTTGTTTTACCAAGTTGTTCTACTGTTCTAGCATTCCGTCTAGTGCCATACCCTTTAGAGAAAGGTCATTTGTTTCATCCATACCCAGGCTGTACTGAGAATGCAGACAGGGAACTGCTGCCAGGTTTGTTGATATTATGTTATACTTCTTCAATGTTGTCCCCTTTTCACACCATGTAACCATTCCCTTGGGTATAATGTCTATACTTTCTTGTTATTAATGCAAATATACATTAATATGGAAATACTTTGAACAAACAATGTTAATCCCATGAGGTCTGAAATGGGAAAACATTGAGACGAGTGGAAATGTCCATTTTTCTCCCTCGTTATCCCTGTCTCGTTATCATTGATTCATAAAAATTTCTCTCGAAGAGTACAAATTGTGAAGAGATCCCCTATTTAAATAAAGATGATGATGGTGATTTAGGTTCTGACACTTTTCAGTGATACTTTTTCTTTGTTGATGGTTCAGGTCATCATGTTCTGTCAGTTTACCCCAAGAAGGAGCTGCCATTCTTCATTCTCTTCACTGCTGGTCTGTGCTCATTTACTGCTGTACTTGCACTTCTCACTCATCAGTTCCCTGAACCAATGGCTAACTTGGCTCGTACTGTAAGTACATCTTTTACCCTCAAGAACAGTGTTACTCACTTGATCAAAGTCCAAATTCTCCTTCAGAATTCAAAGAACACACAGGAGAATTTAGATTTTGATCAGAAATCCCTTCCACTGTGGGTATCACAAGATCTCTGGTACCTTTTCACACCCATCTTAATCAATAATTTTGTAATACCTTAGTGATTCAAATAAGACTTTGGTGCATTTTTAGTGTTTAGCTTGGATCTCTACTCCATTCAACCTTCTCATTCAAAAAGTGGAAGACTTCTTTCCTGCTCACATCTGGCAGCAGCTGACAAGAATCTAGACATGACACCCAATGGAATAACTTGACCGCTGGTAACATATTGGAATAACTACCCCCTCCTTTAACTCCTCATTATACAACTACCTAGAAACCAGTTGGAGTGATGACCCCCCTGGCTGCATCCTGTATCCATTCCAGTTACACTATTCACATTGAGTTTATTATTTAAACTGTCTGCCTATCACTCTCTGTATGTCTGTCTGCCTGTCCTACATCTTCAAAGTGACTCATTCCTGTAGCCATCTTTCCTCTTGGTACCTTCCTCACGAGAACCACGTTGACCATCAAGTTTGCCAGTCTTTAGACATCATTACTAAGTTAATATTATTTTGTTAAATTAACACAATCCAAACCAACAATCCCCAAGGAGCTACTTCAATAAAACATATATTTATGTAGTTGGACATTTTAGACATTTAAATATTAAATCAAGTACTAAACTATTGTTTGTTTTATTGATGTAAATTCTGCTCTATACATACATGTATGTTACTTTCTCTTGTTAGTATAGATTCTAAACCTATTTATCAATCAATCAATATATGTGCAACGTTATATAGGCGTGTACGATTCCGTAAGTGTTACAATCTCGCAGGACGTACTCTAGTTCTATTTTACTCTAGGTACGTAAGTGTTACGATTCCGTAAGTAAACGTGGGTCTATTTTACTCCAGGTACGTAACTGTTACGATTCCGTAAGTAAACGTTCTCGGACGTACAATCGTTGCCAAAATGTCTTGGCACGCTTGACTATTTTTGGGTAAAAAACATTGATTTTCATTCCTAACCCTTCAGGGCCACTCCCCCTCCCTTCCCCCCTCCCCCCTGAAGCAATGTTGCAGTAATCTGACAGATTATGACGTCAGATCTCAAAAGAAAACATTTCCACCCAACATTGCTGCAGGGGGGAGGGGGGAGGGGCGGTTGTATGCCAGTAGTCCTGCACACTTCTGAACATACAAGAAAACGGCAAGTCGTGCCAACCATTTTGGCAACGATTGTAGGTCTATTTTATTCTAGGTACGTAACTGTTACGATTCCGTAAGTAAACGCAAAAGACTCGCAGTTCTCGGACGTAGGTCTATTTTACTCTAGGTACGTAACTGTTACGATTCCGTAAGTAAACGCAAAAGACTCGCAGTTCTCGGACGTAGGTCTATTTTACTCTAGGTACGTAACTGTTACGATTCCGTAAGTAAACGTAAAAGACTCGTAGTTCTCGGACGTAGGTCTATTTTACTCCAGGGTACGTAACTGTTACGATTCCGAAAGTAAACGCAAAAGACTCGCAGTTCTCGGACGTAGGTCTATTTTACTCTAGGTACGTAACTGTTACGATTCCGTAAGTAAACGTAAAAGACTCGTAGTTCTCGGACGTAGGTCTATTTTACTCCAGGGTACGTAACTGTTACGATTCCGAAAGTAAACGCAAAAGACTCGCAGTTCTCGGACGTAGGTCTATTTTACTCTAGTACGTAACTGTTACGATTCCGTAAGTAAACGTAAAAGACTCGTAGTTCTCGGACGTAGGTCTATTTTACTCCAGGGTACGTAACTGTTACGATTCCGTAAGTAAACGTAAAAGACTCGCAGTTCTCGGACGTAGGTCTATTTTACTCTAGGTACGTAACTGTTACGATTCCGTAAGTAAACGTAAAAGACTCGTAGTTCTCGGACGTAGGTCTATTTTACTCTAGGTACGTAACTGTTACGATTCCGTAAGTAAACGCAAAAGACTCGCAGTTCTCGGACGTAGGTCTATTTTACTCTAGGTACGTAACTGTTACGATTCCGTAAGTAAACGCAAAAGACTCGCAGTTCTCGGACGTAGGTCTATTTTACTCTAGGTACGTAACTGTTACGATTCCGTAAGTAAACGCAAAAGACTCGCAGTTCTCGGACGTAGGTCTATTTTACTCTAGGTACGTAACTGTTACGATTCCGTAAGTAAACGCAAAAGACTCGCAGTTCTCGGACGTTCATGCTTCTTAAAAAGCACGTTAAACGTTGGTTTTGCACGAATCATCTGGTCAACTGAGTTTCTCCATTTGCACAGTCCGTCCCATTCTTGGATTTCATCCACATTTTCCCACGGCCTGGCTCCCACAAAGTGTATGACGTCAGGTTTAGTACCCAGTCTTTCCGCATGCCACCGCGTGCAACCATACCTTATATGGATGTGGTGCCATTCTGTCTTGTAAAGCTGAGTAAAAAAGAATTCATCAGGACCCATGAAGGTGTTTCTGTCGCCAATCACAGGCTGAGAACTCGCTAAGAAGTAATGATCGAGTCTTGGTTGTAGAACCATGATGCAACCATGAACACCGTAATTATTCTCAATCGAATTTTCGATCAACTCTTCTGGAATCTTTAATCCGTGCCAGTAGTCATGGTTACGCACACTGGAGCAGATACCAGCGGGAGTAGATAGATCAAATAGATCGTCGATGTTGTCTAATACCAAAGAATCCGCGTCCATCCATATTATCTTGTCGTATTCTGTAAACTTGAGCAGTTTGGCTTTTGTTAAGCTATAGTTTATCCAATGATGCTCGTTACGGTATGGCTTCCCGCGCAGCGTACTCCTTGCTTTAGTCACGATATAATTCACCTTCATTACTCGATCGTATAGTTTACGTAGTAATCTAAGGGCGTCGATACTGACGTCAGGTGTTGTCATGACTACCAGTTCGTGTTTAGTATTCTGTTGCCTTAGAGACCATGCGAGGGTTAGAGCCCCCTTTGCATACTCGTCTCCGCACATTACTAGTGTGAAGAACGCGTATCTAGGGCGTGGTACATTCATTCGGTATTGTTTTTCTAGGTATTTTGTATCTACTGGTATCATTGATTTGTTGCTGCCCTGACGAAGGCGGGTTGGTGTAGTAGTACTGCGGGTTGGTGTAGTAGTACTGCGGGTTGGTGTAGTAGTACTGCGGGTTGGTGTAGTAGTACTGCGGGTTGGTGTAGTAGTACTGCGGGTTGGTGTAGTAGTACTGCGGGTTGGTGTAGTAGTACTTCGAGTTGGTGTAGTAGTACTGCGGGTTGGTGCAGTAGTACTTTGTGTCTGTCTGTCTGTCTGGAGTGGTACCATGCCTCCTCTTTGCGCTCATGTTGGTGTCGGAGTGCGCTGTTCTGCCTGAAAAGAAAGTCGGCGTTCTAGAATGAATGATCAACATTCGATTGATCTCGTGAATAAATAAGAGCGCGTTTAGCTCTGCCTGCTTTTCATTGACGTATGACTCGAATAAATACAATTCTCACATATACATAATATACATTACTTTATTGACTTTTCCCAAGGAAGCTTTTCAAAGACAATTTACACCTAACCTAATCTAAGATTCCTGATGTAGGCTCCTCCGACGTGTACCGGAATCCCATTGTATTCTTTGTTAGCTTCGTTCTATTGTTAACTTGGAGTCTATTGTTGTTTCTTGTTGTTTCTATTGAATTACGTGTGTCTGGTACACGAAGGAGGTGCCCTGATGGAACTATGTTTTGCTATAAATGTTTTACTGATTGTTACCTCTGTCTATTACACCTCTACTTTGACCTTACCCTGCGAGCAGAGGTTCCTTTTCGTCTTTCTATGTTCACTGAGTCTTACCGGTTTTGCTGAACGGCTTTTTGTTCTTACCTTGCTGTTCGAACAGCAAAGGTACTGAAAGCCAGAACAAAAAGCCGTTCAGCAAAAGTAAGACTCTGTGAAAATAAAGAGACGAAAAGGAACCTCTTCTCGCAGGGTACTTTGGGTACTATCGTCGTGTACCGATTAACCAACTACGTAATAAGTTATAAGGTAATTTGTCGCTTGGTAATAGTTAGTATTATTATTATTATTATTAATGTAGTACATTACTAACTACGTAATAGTTTTCCGAACACACGAGGGGGACTTAGAAATTTTTGAGGATTTTGGTTCACCTCACTTAGAAAAAAAATATTAGTCAAGGACGTCAAGAGTTGAACGACACCAAACGATCACTTCAATGCCTGACAACCAAGTCACGAAGCAATTCGGTTGGTTGGTACCTTTTTTTGTGTTATATTTAAACAATGTGTCATTGGCGTCTCCAAAACTATTATAATATACTATTATAATATACTATTATAATATACTAGCCGAATGACTACGGGATGACTACTAGCCGAATGAATTTGAATGAACTCCTGAATAGTCAGAGGGTTCACCACGACACGATAAGTCTAAAGTCAGTCAAAGTGGGCCGGGTTAATAATAATAATAACTAATGCTTATCTAGCGCTTGTGACATACACATCTATTAAAGCGCTTTACAAGGATCTAAATATGACAATATAAAGCAGATAAATGGCGACATTACATTACATTACTAGTAGCTCTAAAGCCAAGCCATTTGAACAAATCAGATCAGTATTAGCTCGCGTTCGTTGTTTGATACATATTTGTTTCTTCTGTACAGTTGTATACTTACTTTTCTATTCCTATCGATACTAGAAACAAAATAAAAACAAAGCTACAGCTCTCGCTTACCTCAGATTAGAAGTTAAGTGAACGTTTCACAGAGAACCACATTTCCGGGCCACATTTACAATCAGCTCCGTGCGCTCTATTATAGAATAGGATTATCAACAAAGCACACACAACTCTTCTAGTCGCCTGTGTCAGCAAAGCAGTTAATACTTGAGTAAGTGTGTTCTTATCTAGTAAGTAATTTCCATAACTTGGAGCAGTGTTTATATTGAGTAATCCCATGGGAATATAAAGACAAAAAGACTCGTTGAAATTATAGACTAACACCGAAAACAAACGATTCATTTGCACAAAAAGAAGCAATTTAACCCGTAATTAATAGAACTATCGACAAAACGCCAACACGAACACTTACCTTGGTAAGAAATGATATAGATGTACATGTAGGTAGTGTGTGACTGACCGACCTGAACGGGCTTTAGACTGATTGTTACCATGGAAACCAACCTTCACACTGATGACAGCTTGTGTTAAAACTTTAATATCCCTTCATCCGTCACTGTCTTTATCTAGAGATTTAGCATTCAGTCGATAAAGGAGTCGAACAATATGGTTATATTTACGAAGGATTTGGATTGCCAAAAATGAAATTGAAAATTATTTTTAACGCACGGGATTTCTGAAGAGTTCGAGTGAACGACAACCCTTACCTTAATACCGAATGGTGACAGTATGGCTGACCCTTGATGTTTTTTTCGCATATAAAGTGACTGAACATCGTTCAATAATATACGCACAGCTGTTTTGTACAGCCACCTTGCATGGTGACAATACTGTGAAGTGTAGGCAATACAATTTCAGAAACGTTTTCCAATGTGAATATTTATTTATTTATTTATTTATTTATTTATATTATCACCATGATTAACATGAAGGACCAAATCAGGGCTTTGGAACAGAGTTTTGCTTTGGCCGAGTTGAAATAAAGTCCACGAAGAAATTTATGTCGAAAAAGACTTGAAAGTGCCTGCTTTCGTAGGTCAATCATGGTGCTGCTAATTATTCCTTTTGGCATTTTACTCTTCACATTGGACAACGTTTCTGAAGTCAGGTCCCGGTTGTTCAATAAATCCAGTTGATAACTTTATGGGATAAGAGCATTAACTTATCCAATGGATAAAGATTGATATCTGATGGATAAGCGCTGTCCACTCGACCAGGTGTATTTCATGAACTGAAGAAGAACAATTATCTATCGAAAACCCTTTAATTAGACACACATTCATACAAGGAAAATACTAAATAAACATCATTTAGGGTTGTGTTTTTATGCTTTCTCATTTAGGGTTTTATTTAATGAATCTAAATGACGTTACATGACATACACTCATTTGCAGAAACGTTGTAGTATACATTAATTATATAAATATCTAATGAGATACAAGATATCTAATGAGATGCAAAGTGTGAAACATCGCTTAGTTTCTTCTAATAGTATACATTAATTATATAAATATCTAATGAGATACAAGATATCTAATGAGATGATATTTAAAGTGTGTGAAACATCGCTTAGTTTCTTCTAATAGTATACATTAATTATATAAATATCTAATGAGATACAAGATATCTAATGAGATGCAAAGTGTGAAACATCGCTTAGTTTCTTCTAATAGTATACATTAATTATATAAATGTCTAATGAGATACTAATAGTATATACATTAAATATATCTAATGAGATGCAAAGTGTGTGAAACATCGCTTAGTTTCTTCTAATAGTATACATTAATTATATAAATGTCTAATGAGATACAAGATATCTAATGAGATGCAAAGTGTGAAACATCGCGCTTAGTATACATTAATTATATAAATGTCTAATTTCTTCTAATAGTATGAAACACAGTTTCTTCTTAGTTATATAATATCTAATGAGATACAAGATATCTAATGAGATAATAATGAGATGCAAAGTGTGAAACATCGCTTAGTTTCTTCTAATAGTATACATTAATTATATAAATGTCTAATGAGATACAAGATATCTAATGAGATGCAAAGTGTGAAACATCGCGCTTAGTTTCTTCTAATAGTATACATTAATTATATACAAGATAAATGTCTAATGAGATACAAGATATATCTAATGAGATGCAAAGTGTGAAACATCGCTTAGTTTCTTCTAATAGTATACATTAATTATATAAATGTCTAATGAGATACAAGATATTTAATGAGATGCAAAGTGTGAAACATCGCTTAGTTTCTTCTAATAGTATACATTAATTATATAAATGTCTAATGAGATACAAGATATTTAATGAGATGCAAAGTGTGAAACATCGCTTAGTTTCTTCTAATATACTCATGCAGAAACATCAGTTTTAGATTAGTATTGCATCCAGCAAGGTTCAGCACTATTTTGTGCTTAAACAGTTGTATTTTAGCATGTTTAATATTTTGCATCTCAGTTGGGAGAGCATTGCACCGGTATCGCAAAGGTCGTGGGCTCGATTCCCGTTCTAAAGGCGCGGTAATACGGGCAACAAAGTCGTGCAACTTGTCGCGCAACATTTTCAGATTGTTGCGTTGCAAGTTGCAAAGCATTGTTTCTCGTATTACCATCGTTCGTGCAACTTTTCGCGCAACAAATTAAATTTTCGGTCATTTGTTGCAGATTGCAAAACTTTGTTGCATGAAGTAGAAAGAGCTTCTACTTTGCGCAACAAAGTTTTGCAACCTGCAACACGAAAATGTGTTGCGCGACAAGTTGCGCGAACAGTGGCAATACGAGAAACATTGCTCTGCAACTTGCAACGCAACAATGTTGCGCGACAAGTTGCACGATTTTGTTGCCCGTATTACCGCACCTTAAGCCTGATTTGTTCAGGTATTTTCTAGTAGTGTTATGCGCCATTTGGAAATATATATCTCATTAGATATTTGTATAAATGTATACTACAACGTTTCTGCAATCGAGTGTATATGATCTAAACAATAAAGTACTATCCAGACACTGAGAAACTAATATAGTGGTTACATTGCTTCAGGCGCCGTCGACACGCGGATACGCGTTCAGTCAAAAGTACGATTACAATCTATCGTCGTCTGGACGGGAGTGTCAACGGGGCCTGGGTACCGCACAACTTCAAACAGTTATTGCATGAATCGGCTCATAATTAGCTGTATTTTATTGAAAACTTGCTGTTTGGAAAAGTGAAACAAAATCGGAAACCCAAGGGGAGGGGAGGGGGTGACAAAGGGCGAGGGGAGGGATGAGAAAGAGGGAGGGGAGGGAGTGAGAAAAGGGGAGAGAAGGGTTGAGACAATTAAGGGAAGGGGAGGAGGTGAGAGGAAAAGGGTGGATGGAAAAACAGCTGTTTTGCCTCCTCTTTTCTCACCCCTGGGATTACGAGAGGAGTATTGAACACAATATTGAATAACTTAACTACTCAATTATATTATCATTATTATTATAACCTAAGTAAGTACCCGCATCTACTTTCCGGTTTAAGATTTGAGATAGGAGGAAGTACTTCTCGTGTTTGAAATATTACATTACATACTCTAATAAACGTTATTATCTGATCTGAGAACTTTTAATTTATGCACAACATAGTAAAAATACGCGTCAGGGGGTGGGGTAGGGGTACCCTTGCCATCCCTAATTCACAAGCTGTTTGTCTTTAAAACTAAACATTGTCTGCTACATCGAGTTACACAAATCTGCGTCTACAAATAAGACGGTAACGCAGAGGCTGGCAATCAATAAATTAGTTTAGCTATGGGTTTATTAGTGGGTTTCCTAGGTAACCGTGACTATATTAATAACCCTATTCTATTCACACACATCATTATTACCGATAAATATTCTATGTCTTCAATCACAATTGGAAAACCTGTTACTGCTACCTTAAACATCAGCATCCTTAGAAACGCACTGGCGTGACACGGGCGTGACATAGATGAGTGTCACGCACCATTAAACTTCTATTCGGTAATATTTGAACCAATGTTTCTAATCAGTGTAATTTCTATTGCTATTTACATAAAGTCAGTACCAAGGCAGTTACCTTAGTTACCAAATTAGATAGGGTTATCAGGAGCCCATTACTAAATATTGGCTATATATGGAAAGCCATCGGTTGTTATGGTAACTCGTGGATATAAGTGTAACTTCCATCGCCGGCTGTCACTGTTGGACTATTGGATGTCATATCATTGGACTCCAGATGCTCAGACCTTATCAAGCACTTAATTGCGAGCTCTTCGTACCAGAGCTCTGATTCTTCCATGCGCTCTAGCTGCAGCGAAATGGTCGACAATAATCCCATGACAATATCGGTTCTTTAAGCACAATATAGCTTATCATGGTCGCGTTGCATCACTGTTGTCACGTGACCATGGTGTAGTTCTCAAGTTGACCACGTTCGTGTGGCTTTAAAGCTCTTGAATCTCCTCAATAAATCCTCCTCTTTGTTGCTGCTTTATTTAAACCAAGACGAACCAGCCTCAGTAGGACCGAGAATCCCTCCAACTCTTGTTTTCAGAAAGCCTACCAGAGAACTGTCTTCAGGTTCTCCTTGTACATCCAAGTTCTTATTTTGGTCAGGCTTCTCTCGAGAGAACAGTTTTCCAATGACAGACTTGTCTTCTGGGGGTTTGGTTCTGTTGTCTACTTTCGACTGATAGTAGCCAGTGTGGTTGTAGTAGCCAGCGTGGTTATGATCGATCAGACTGGGCATAGATTGGGCGGCGTAGTGGCTGTTGAGGGGCGAGCTTGGTGGCTGCTGTTTGTAACGGTTTTCTTTCTCATAATCCTCGCTCCAGTCATGGGCTGGAAAGTAGGTCGACTGTGATCTACCCGTCAGACACGAACCGTTTGTGTACTGGTAAGGGTTGGTATAGTCCTCGTAGATGGGCGTGCTTTCAATACCATGCTCTTCTAAACCAGTGAGATATTCCTCAGCCATGCTACTCTGAGTCTGATTCCTTTGCGCTTCTCTTTCCGCTTTTTTAATCTGTCTGATTCTCCAAGTCGTATAGTCCATTGCTTCTTCGTCTTCAATGGTGAGATCATAGTCCTCCTCGACATACCCGGGTTCTCCACCATGACCGAAATCTTCCCTGACTTCTCGTGACATTCGTTCTATTTGCTGCGTCAAGTCACCGATGACCATTTGTTCTTCCATCATCGGTAGCTGCTCGCTCATTGTTGAAGCCATCAAATAATCTGAGTTTTTCAGACAGCTCTTCCGTGGAGCAAAAACATGGCTTTCCGTTTCATAATCACTATACGCCCCCGTGTGTCTATAACCCAGGGAGTCTAATTGAGGCATAGAGAGACGCCGTTGTGGTAATCGCACATTTCCTGGGTTCATTAATGTACCTGCTATATTGGAACGCTCATCAAATACCTCGTATTCATGGTTTGAACGCTGTGCTAAATCGCTTAGTCTCAGTTCAGATCTACATCGTTGTGGAATACCAATTCTACCTGTATCTGTGTCGATGCTTCGAACAGAAAACTGTTTCGAGTCGCGTTTGGCGTCTACTGCTAATGGAATTTGGATCTCAGACGACAACAACACGACATTAGCAGCAGCTTCTTGTTGGTTGATGACCTTTTCTTCGTCTCCCTGTCCAGCAATGTTCAACACAGACTTTCCAATTCCTTTAATTGTTGTTGAAATGCTCTCAGCAATGCCAGCAAACGACATCTCCGAATCATTCTTCACCTGTTCCTTGGGTTTAGTGAAGTACACTGGAATATTCATGTCTGATTTTCCCATGTACACGATTCTACTGGTTGGACTTTTATCGAGGTTGACTGTGTTTGCGTTGTTTACAGTGGTGTTGGTGTTGGTGTTGGTGTTGGTGTTGGGGTTGGGGTTGGGGTTGGGGTTGGGGTTGGGGTTGGGGTTGGGGTTGGGGTTGGGGTTGGGGTGGGGTTGGGGTTGGTGTTGGTGTTGGGGTTGGGGTTGGGGTTGGTGTTGGTGTTGGTGTTGGTGTTGGTGTTGGTTTTGGTGTTTTTGTTTTGGTTGTTGATTGTTGGTCCATTCATGATTGGAGATGAAGGAATGCTTCCATTTGCTACGACATTAATCTTGCCGCTGCTCTTTTCTTCCTCTTCTTCTACCATGTCCTCTTCTCTGGAGTTGTTAGACACCGACAACATAGATGGATACCGGTTGTTGTAATGCACCGTGTGGAACGTAAAGTCCATCTCTTCCTCCTTTTTCCTTTTACGCAGTTCGTCTATATGTTCAGCTTGTTTTTTCTTACTTCTCTTGTTAATAATGCACGAAATTCCCACAGGGAGCCCAATCACAAACAGCATCATTAAGAAAGGCATCAAGTGTTTTAGAATTCCCCATTTAAAGGGTGGTTTGGGTGGCTTTGGGGGAGGGATACAAGGGCCAAGAAGCTTGAGTTCAACGCCTGTAATAGAGTACTTACTAGACAGAGTGTTCTGGAAGGACCGTTGGATCTCTCCTGATGTGGTTACGAATTTATCTCGAAGTTCTTGGAGCCTTTTATTATCACAAGGTGAATATTGTATTGTGTTAAAAGAAACTGTTATTTGTTTAAGTTTTTTGTTGTAAGATTTCAGCCATACTGTGCTGACGTCCTTGTGGAGACTGTACCATGCCAGTCTGGAGATAAAGTCAAACCTTTCCGCTACATTTGAGATGAAGCTTGCAATATTAAATGAAGAAGTTAGCACAAACTCATGATTATACTGGCCTCCATTTGCACGAACATCGATATTCAAAACGTCCCTAGCAACCTTTCCTTCAGCATTGGATGCGGTTATCAAATACCCAAACGTGCCCTCGTTACCATCCAAAGGCAAGCCATAAATACTCCTTGACTTGTGGTCAAAACGAAGCCAAGACTTTGAAGAAATCTTTCCTCCATTCACAGTAAACATGGATAATTTTAAGTTGTGCTTTCGTCTAATGTAAAACGTCGGATAGAAAGTGTCATCCGGGACTTTGAATTTGAATGCTTGTCCAATAAACGAAGCGATTGGGTGCATTGGTTTCAATAGCAAAGGCATAGGTAAGGTAGCCTGAATAATTGGGATAGTACTATTTGTATGATTGTATCTAGTGGTAGGTGATTCGACAGTAGTATTGATTGACACCAATGAGAAAAATAGCTTTAAAACGGCCAATGCTTTTGACATGAGAGAACACGTTTCTATGACAACCAGAACTGTCAATCATTGCAGCCTCGTAGGTTTTCGGCAAACATTCGAGTGTACTTCGGCTCTTCCTTTCCAGCTTGTAAGACAATGGTACACGCCTAGGAAAAGAAGAGAAAGGCATTACGAAATAACACGCTGTAATAATGACGTTTTTTTTATTACTGAATGAATCGAATATTGTAGACAACCATAATATGTTTTACCCAAGCTGTCCCTAGGGGGGAAGGGTGGGGATTTTGATATTTTCAGGGAAAATGTAAAATTCCACTCCCCGGGACAAATAAAACTGCATGGTTCAAGAACAGTTACATTTACTGTCCCCTCCCCCCTCCGGTACATTAATTAATCTATTGATCGTTACATTACGCAAACCGACGCTTACGTAACGGTACTACGTTGATGTCTTCGTTACGTTTCTTTAAAAAGAAGCCGAATCGTCAAAAATCATGATGGATGTTATGACATTATTCAACGTAAACTGCCCGCGTATTCGTTACGTTACGTACGTTATACGTTACGTAGTCTGTCCCACAAAGCTAGTCAACTACAGGGTCGTTTAGTAAGTACTCAAGGAACGCGTATTCGTTACGTACATTATACGTTAGGTATTCTTACTGTCCCACAAAGCTAGTCAACTACAGGGTCGTTTAGTAAGTACGCAAGGAACGCGTATTCGTTACGTACATTATACGTTACGTAGTCTGTCCCACAAAGCTAGTCAACTACAGGGTCGTTTAGTATAAGTACGCAAGGAACGCGTATTCGCTACGTTACGTACATTATACGTTAGGTATTCTTACTGTCCCACAAAGCTAGTCAACTACAGGGTCGTTTAGTAAGTACGCAAGGAACGCGTATTCGTTACGTACATTATACGTTAGGTATTCTTACTGTCCCACAAAGCTAGTCAACTACAGGGTCGTTTAGTAAGTACGCAAGGAACGCGTATTCGTTACGTACATTATACGTTACGTAGTCTGTCCCACAAAGCTAGTCAACTACAGGGTCGTTTAGTATAAGTACGCAAGGAACGCGTATTCGTTACGTACATTATACGTTAGGTATTCTTACTGTCCCACAAAGCTAGTCAACTACAGGGTCGTTTAGTATAAGTACGCAAGGAACGCGTATTCGTTACGTACATTATACGTTAGGTATTCTTACTGTCCCACAAAGCTAGTCAACTACAGGGTCGTTTAGTAAGTACGCAAGGAACGCGTATTCGTTACGTACATTATACGTTAGGTATTCTTACTGTCCCACAAAGCTAGTCAACTACAGGGTCGTTTAGTAAGTACGCAAGGAACGCGTATTCGTTACGTACATTATACGTTAGGTATTCTTACTGTCCCACAAAGCTAGTCAACTACAGGGTCGTTTAGTATAAGTACGCAAGGAACGCGTATTCGCTACGTTACGTATATTATACGTTTAGGTATTCTTACTGTCCCACAAAGCTAGTCAACTACAGGGTCGTTTAGTATAAGTACGCAAGGAACGCGTATTCGTTACGTACATTATACGTTACGTAGTCTGTCCCACAAAGCTAGTCAACTACAGGGTCGTTTAGTATAAGTACGCAAGGAACGCGTATTCGTTACGTACATTATACGTTAGGTATTCTTACTGTCCCACAAAGCTAGTCAACTACAGGGTCGTTTAGTAAGTACGCAAGGAACGCGTATTCGTTACGTACATTATACGTTAGGTATTCTTACTGTCCCACAAAGCTAGTCAACTACAGGGTCGTTTAGTATAAGTACGCAAGGAACGCGTATTCGTTACGTACATTATACGTTAGGTATTCTTACTGTCCCACAAAGCTAGTCAACTACAGGGTCGTTTAGTAAGTACGCAAGGAACGCGTATTCGTTACGTACATTATACGTTAGGTATTCTTACTGTCCCACAAAGCTAGTCAACTACAGGGTCGTTTAGTATAAGTACGCAAGGAACGCGTATTCGTTACGTACATTATACGTTAGGTATTCTTACTGTCCCA
Organism: Actinostola sp. cb2023; assembly: GCA_033675265.1. Lineage (NCBI taxonomy): Eukaryota > Metazoa > Cnidaria > Anthozoa > Actiniaria > Actinostolidae > Actinostola > Actinostola sp. cb2023. The sequence continues at coordinate 863,975 of JAUJYZ010001540.1, forward strand.
CAAAGCTAGTCAACTACAGGGTCGTTTAGTAAGTACGCAAGGAACGCGTATTCGTTACGTACATTATACGTTAAGTATTCTTACTGTCCCACAAAGCTAGTCAACTACAGGGTCGTTTAGTATAAGTACGCAAGGAACGCGTATTCGTTACGTACATTATACGTTAGGTATTCTTACTGTCCCACAAAGCTAGTCAACTACAGGGTCGTTTAGTAAGTACGCAAGGAACGCGTATTCGTTACGTACATTATACGTTAGGTATTCTTACTGTCCCACAAAGCTAGTCAACTACAGGGTCGTTTAGTAAGTACGCAAGGAACGCGTATTCGTTACGTACATTATACGTTAAGTATTCTTACTGTCCCACAAAGCTAGTCAACTACAGGGTCGTTTAGTATAAGTACGCAAGGAACGCGTATTCGTTACGTACATTATACGTTAGGTATTCTTACTGTCCCACAAAGCTAATCAACTACAGGGTCGTTTAGTAAGTACGCAAGGGACGCGTAATCGTTACGTTACGTACATTATACGTTAGGTATTCTTACAAAGAGAAACTCTAGTCAACTAACTACATGCATGTTTACTTGATTACATGTTCTCCTAGGGCTTTTCAACATATACAAGAATATTATATGAAATCTAATTGCTTAATCTAATTACTATAATCTTACTACAGGGTCGTTTAGTACTGAAGTACGCAAGGGACGCGTACTGGCCACAGTGTGTAAGCTGGATCACATCCCACAGAATATGTCATGAGTTCACTACAGTATTGTGCTACGCTCTTTAAATAAAGACTTTATTATTATGATAATTATATTTACGAGACTAAACAACGGTACATTGTTCGTATAAGTACCACAATATGAGAACTAAAACTCCCAGGAAAGAATGGTTTTGTCATTGTAGCGGTAATAACAATCAATTTTTAACGTTTCTTCTTGTTCTCCGAGTTCATCTGCTCTCGTTATTTTCGCTACATGATTGATGTCAATGTTTCCGAGTATCGTCTACCGACCGAAGGCGTAACAAAGTTTAAGTTAGTTTAACGGCTTAATCTTAAATATTTATGATCTGGTACATTGCACTGTAAACACAGAAAACATTCTCTGCATGTAAATTTCGTATTAATAAAATAAAAAATTACACAAAAAGAAATATTTTAAAATTCCTGTGCTCATTCGCGTCACATATTTTGTACATTCAAGTGCTATTGTACAAATGTTGTGCATCTCAGATACTGCAATTGGCTTGCAGCCACATAAGCCATGCAATGAAACAGTTTTGAGGTTCCTTTGAAATGCTTCGAGAACAGACTTAACAGGTGGTGAGAGACTCTGTACGAATAAAACACTCGTGTTTCAACCTATTTATTGGCGGCGGTTGTCTTGTTATTTTTAAATTTTAGATGTAATTTAATTTTTTTTTAATTTTTACATTTTGATTACTGTCTTGTTATGCCGATACTCTTTTAGCAAGAAACCGGATTAATCCCTGTTCTGTGATTCAGTGTTATATACATGGCTGTTGTCCAACCATTAAAAATACATTATTCTTAAACCATAAAGTACTTTTAGTTCAATCAAAATACTTAATTTTAATTGCTTTAGTATTTGACCACCTGATTATCAATAAAACAAATTAGCAGCAAATTTACAAAGTGCCGAGCGATGGTTACTCATTGGTAAGAATAGGTACAATTATAATGACAACATTTGATCGATTATCGGCGCTTTTACACTGGAAAACAGCGCGATTCCATATGAGTTAATTGAGTATAACCCGCAAGAGGAATATTTCCAACTTCGGGCATTCGGTATTCGCCGTGGTAAGTGAAAAACAGAACAGTGTTACCTGGGTTATGGTCACACTCAGCCCACAAGTATCCAAAACAGTTAGAAATCCTTGCAATCATACTAGAACATTAATTTCTTCTTATTTGTCTTCATCATCTCAAAACCGAATACTAAAATTATTCAGTAAATGACACTGCACTCATGGTGTCATAGTCGTACACAGCTGTAAGTAAATCTTTTTTTATTTGACAACTCAGTTTAAGAGTGCCCGAATTACTAACTAACTAACATAAACATAACTATAACGAAGATTTCCAACCTTTTTGAAAAGTTCAGTATTTTGGAATTTCATTGAGTTTTCGATTGACCAAGAGTGAGATCTCCAAGTCTGGTCGTGTTGGCGTAAACAGTCGATAATTTGCGCAGTGAAAACAACTTATTTTCAAATAGAAAACCTAATTGTCGACTAGGTTTTTCTAACACTAACAACAGTGAAACGATGATCAAAAGCCATTAAATTTGCATTGAATACACAAAGCACCTCAGCTCAATGGTATCGAAGAATAAGAACATTATACACTGTATATGCGTACACAAGACTCTTCAAAAAAAACACGTAAAAGTTTTGCCTCACTTCTACTTCTTCAATATTTGATCTCTTTTAAAAGTTTAAACTTAGTTTTTGGTTGAAAACAACACTTGTTTGTAAGTTGTTGAGGCGGATTTTGCGCCTTTCCCAAAGTGTCTCTTTGAGCTGTGACTCGTCGAAGAACATGGAAGCATTTGTAATCTTTGGCTTTTTATCGACTTATCATCATTTGTATTTGCCAATGGATAGACTTACTCCATCCCATGTTCTTTGGGTGAGTCTTGATATAATCAACAAACTTACCTCAACTGAATTCAATGACGATTTCGGCGTTATGTAGTCATGCGGTTCAACACGAACTTCTTACCGAAACACGAGGAAAATTCTCCATGGTTTCAGTCTCAGAGGAGAAGCAATTTTCACGGATGTTTTTGCAAGTAATCATATGATATGAAATAGCTCATAATGCACGCCCTGTCTAGCACAGCGCTCGGTAATTTCCTACAGTATGCTACACATGAATCATTCATGCAGTTTGCGGCACGATTCTGCGCCTTACATAAAAGCCTGTCACGTGATTGTCGCTATAACATCACTTTTTGTTCACGAGTGACGTAGAGTTGAAACCATTGACGCAAGCAATTTCTCGGTAAACCATCAAGTCTTTTGAGTAGCTGAGCCGTCAAGCAACCAAGATAGAGTATTGATTTTCGGTGTAGTGCATCTAATCTAAGAGCAACTGAATAATTTATCAGGCATCTTTGGGCTCATTACTCGATTTATATTATAGTATTCGTGCTATTTCGGAGTGCAGAGAAAGATCTATAGCTAGTGGAATTCATCGATATAAACAAACTGTGAACAACTACAGAAAATCCACGCCTTTTTTCGAATTCTAGGACTTACAGACACGCTGTGCAGACATGGTGTCGGGTGTGACGCAATTCAACAATGTTATTTTCTATATTTAAAACTTAACGGCAGATACATTTTTTTACCTTTTTTTTCCTCAACGCCACCACTTGACACCGTTCCCTTCGTCCGAGAGTAGAATAAGCTTTGCACTTTAGCAGCTCTTCAAACTATCACGCATTCATATAAACGGCGCCAGCATCAACTTCACTCGATGTACACGCATGTCAGTTGCGTATGCTTAAACATTAAAAAAAAAAAGTTCATGTCAGCTGACACAGGTCTAAAAGTATTGCACACGATTCTCACGGTGCGGCCATGTACTATACCCCGTGCTGTGATAGTGATTTGATTAGACTTTGTCACAATGGCACTTGAAGAGTACCATCTCATATTGTCACGCAAACTAAATAAAATTTTATTGTTTGTGATTTTAGGGGCAGGGAAAAGGAGAGGGATGAAAGGAAGGGAATGGACAGGAGAAGTGAACGGCAAGGGAGAGAGGAATGCCTGTAAATACTTTTATTGCTGACAAAAATAGAAATTACAACTCTTTAATTAGCTTTATATAACGTACTCTATTTCCTTTTTAAACTAGCTAAACTCTGCACGAGCAAAGAGAGGAACTGGGTACGAATTAGCCTGCTGAACAGGCGTTCTTAGCGGGGACCCAATCCTCCACGGCCGTCAGCTTTCCCGGGCCCCGCTAAGAACGCCTGTTCAGTAGGCTAGGTACGAATCTGCCTCACGAACCTGACTTTTTTTATACAAACCATGTTAATAATCCTTTATACTGTCCGTAATATAGAACGTAACATAACAAAACTATAGAATCGTTTTCGTATGAGTGGGAAAGTTACGGTACCGTATTGAAAGAGTTTGATTGGATGAGATGCATCTGCACACTTTTAATTGGTTCAGAAAGGAAGCCATTTGAGTGTCACGGTACCGTACCGTATTGAAAGAGTTTGATTGGATGAGATGCATCTGCACACTTTTAATTGGTTCAGAAAGGAAGCCATTTGAGTGTCACGGTACCGTACCGTATTGAAAGAGTTTGATTGGATGAGATGCATCTGCACACTTTTAATTGGTTCAGAAAGGAAGCCATTTGAGTGTCACGGTACCGGTACCGTATTGAAAGAGTTTGATTGGATGAGATGCATCTGCACACTTTTAATTGGTTCAGAAAGGAAGCCATTTGAGTGTCACGGTACCGTACCGTATTGAAAGAGTTTGATTGGATGAGATGCATCTGCACACTTTTAATTGGTTCAGAAAGGAAGCCATTTGAGTGTCACGGTACCGTACCGTATTGAAAGAGTTTGATTGGATGAGATGCATCTGCACACTTTTAATTGGTTCAGAAAGGAAGCCATTTGAGTGTCACGATACCGTACCGTATTGAAAGAGTTTGATTGGATGAGATGCATCTGCACACTTTTAATTGGTTCAGAAAGGAAGCCATTTGAGTGTCACGATACCGTAGGTTTCCCACTCATACGAAAACGACTCTATGATAACTAAATCAACGATGGATGAAATAAAATAATGAAACTTTGATCAAGCTATTGATGTTGGTTCAGCCTAGAGAACTCACGCGAAGTGAGAAATATTCTGATAAGCAAAGTAAAAATATATCTAAAAGTAAAAAAAAAGGATCAGTATCCAATACTATGGCGGTTAGGATCTGATTAGCATGTACACAACGCTTTCTAGTCTTGCGAAAACTGACTGGTTTTCAACTATGACGTTTGATCACTACAATTCTTAGCAACGCTATTGATAAAGTTTGCTCGTGTGGGATGTGTTCCCGAATCAGTTTGTACATCCAACTCTAAGTTGATAACCAACCTAGGACGAAAACGTATTCTATATACTTATAGTTGCTTAGTAACCAGACTGACGTAATATAACCACTGACGTTATCTACGACTGCAGTTATTAAGGCTGGACACACCAAACTGCATCGAATGTTCGCGCGAGAAACATCTAGGAATTTGTAACGATTAAATGTAACTAGTTTTAGGGAAGCGATGAAGTTGTTGCTTCGTGTGGTCTAGCATAGTGTACTTGCGTGTATAGAACAGTTCAAAGATGTTTTCTCCGGGTCCAAATGTAGAGAGATCAACATCTTTGTAGAAAGTGTTTTAATGTTTTTATACTCAGCGCTTAATGATGTTCAGGTGTGATATTTCCACGTTGACGCCAATTGAAATGGTTCTTATGGTGGGACATAAGCAGGCGGAAGTCTGTAGCCCGAGTAAGCGCCTTTCCTTGCGCTGCCAGATTGATTGCTGTAACTGTACGACGAAGACTTGGATGCATTCATAGCACTTCCACCACCAGACATGGCAGCACTCCCTCCACCAGCACCACCGGCTCCTCCTCCTCCGCCACCACCGGCTCCTGCTTCACTTCCTGCACCGCCAGCGCCTCCACCTCCAGCGCCTCCACCACCACCCATGCCTGCTCCTCCAGCACTCATACTTCCAGCACCTGCTCCAGCAGCAGCACCACCGCCGCCTGCCGCCGCTCCACCACCACCACCACTCGATATAGCACCTCCACTCGCACTCCCACTACTCGCCATCGCTGCACCACTAGATGCCATCATACCACCACTGCTAGCACTTGAACTCATTTGTCGACTTGAGGTAAATGAAGGTGCCTGGTAAGCTCTTCTTTCATCTCCCAGCATGGGAGTGGTAACAGCACTGCCGTTAGGAGTTCTTGGGTACGCTGGGGGAGGTAGTGGGGGTTTTTCGTTGGGTACTACAAGGGGCTGTTTCAGTAAATCTTCTTTGACATCGTATTCTTCTTTAAAGACTACTGGTTTGCGTTTATAGATAAATGTCTTCCTGTCCTCAGCAGAAAGTCCTTGCTTTCGTTTACGACGCATCACAAACAATAGACACAGACCAAGTAGAAGTAACAATATGCCCAACACTATCACTGGGATCAGGGTAGCTGACCACCACACGCCCCTCGCTTCTCTTGGCGCAAGAACCCCGCCCACTGCACCACCGCAAGGCTTCATCATGACATACGATCCATCGACAACGCCATACTCGGGCAGCAACGACGACTTGAGGGCAGGGTCGACTTTATCTGACCAAATTTACTGAGATACACAGAGTTACAATCATCATATGGAATGTTATCCAAGTGGAAAGTCATGTACGGCCCTGGTCCGTACTCGTCAACTCTGATATTCGTATAATTAACACCAAGATAGTCAGCCAATTTCTGCACAAGTCCGAGACGAACACCAACGTTGTTCAAGAATGTTGCGTTGTCATTGTCTAAGAAGATGGTAAACTTGTGATTGAACAGTCCGTCGTCTTCTTTCACCAACACTTCAAATGCATCGTAGTTGGTCTTTCCACCAGAGTCTGTAGCTACAATGACAAAATTGTGTAGCCCCATGAATTCCGACATCGGTAGAGCGTAGATTTCTTGCGTAGTAGAGTTCATGAGTATCCAGGAAGTAGGTAATAGCATTTGATCTTGATGGCCTTCCAGTCGTAGACTAAGAGTAAGGTTTCTAGTGTTGCCGTCTTCCTTGTCATTGAAGGCATCTGTAGGTACAACGTATCGTAATCCTTGACGACTAAACATGTCCAGACGGTCAACATGGTTCAGTATATCTGGTGGATTATTGAAAGGCTTCGGTGCGCATGCTCGTACTTGTTCAACTTTAGCTGATTTAATACTAAAGTCTCTGTCCATAGCCTTTCGCAAGTCTGGACTCGCCTTGTTATTACCAAATCGCTTGACGTACTCCACTGTCAATGGGGCATCACATGGCTGCTCAGGTAGATTCGTCAAACCAAATTTGAAGTTGATAGTGGACCCGTCTGGGCCGTACGACAATACATTGATCTTCGACACAGTGACCCCAAAGAAGTCGGCAAGTTTCTTGACGAGTGTCATACGAACCTTGACGTCATTCATGAATGGTTTCTTAGGTGTCCTTAAGTACATGATAAACTCTGTCGTTGGATCTTTAGGCTTCTTGACTTCGATCTTAAATAAATCTTTCGCAACGTTCTTTGCAGCGTCCATTGCTGTGAGTGTATATTTGTGATTGCCAATCTCCTGCCTTGTGGGTAGGGCATAGATCTCCTGATCCAAGAGTATAATCCAGGAATCTTTGGGAAGCTTGGATCCATCGCCGTACGTCAGTTTTAGTGTCAAATGTCTTGTGTTGATCTCGTTCTTGTCCAAAAATGTGTCATACGGGACCTTTAGTAGATACGGTTCACCTGCGTCTATGGGGAGGGTACCAAGAGGTTTATTCAAGTATGGAGGAATGTTCGCGAAACCGCGGCAATTTCCAAGCGGTTCGACGAAAGCATTCTTGGCGTTGAATCTTGGCTTAAGAGCACTCTTTAAGCTTCGGCTGACTTTACCATTTCGACCAAACGAGTTCACGGCTGTTGATTTCATTGGATGATTGCAAGGCGTATTGGGAATGTTGCTGAGATAGAAGGAGAATTTGACTCCCTTTTGGGACTTTTGGGTCAAAATAACACGCACATCTTCTTTCTTGACCTTAAAGTGATTCGCCAACACGTTGATTAAGTCAAGTCTTTCTTTTACATCATCTAAAAACTTCTTGTCGTCGTCGTCATAGTCGAGAACCATAGTGAACTGTTGTGTGTATTCTCTAGAGTCTTCACCCACTTGCAGTGTAAAGGTATCGTTGACTTTACCGCCTTTAGAGTCTACAGCTTCAATTACAAAGCGGTGAGAGCCTACTTGTGATCCAAGCGGTAATGCTTGAATCTCTTGCGTGTCTGTGTCGAACCTGACCCAGGAATCAGCGGGTACAGGGTTCCCGTTTGGGGTAAGCAGTCTGAGTGTGAGTTTCCTTGTATCACCGTCTTCAGGATCGCTAAAGGCATCGAATGGTATGGTGTAATACCTAACCTGTCCACCCAGGGTTGTGATTGGAACATCACTAGGTACAACACCTTGATCAACTTTAGGCTTCTTATTCTTGGCGCAGTCTCTAAGCAGCACGTGGTTTCCAGATTTGGCAACAAAGTCTGGTGCCAGGGCGCTTATGAACGACGCAGTAAGTGACTTCTTTCCAAACGCGTTGATGGCGCTCATCAGCTGTGGACCATCGCAAGGCTTCTCGGGAATTCCTGCGATGTGGAATTTAAAGTTGATTTCTTTAGGTCCTGCTCCAGGTGCAATGGAAGCTACGCGAATCTTGCTCGGGTCAACGCCAAAGTGAGTTGCAAGTTTCTTGATAAGATCGATACGGAGTCCAACATTGTTGTTGAACTTAGATCTATCAACGTCAAAAATAAAACTGAATAAATGATTGTAGGGGTTCGTGTCCTTCTTGACAGGAATCTTGAAAGTATCTTTAGCAGAATTTCCACTGCTGTCTTTCACTGTTAAATCAAATTCATGATCTCCAGCATGGATGTCCATTGGAAGACCAAATATCTTCAATGCCGGACCATCCAGTAACACCCATGAGTTGGACGGCAGATCCAAACCACCAATAGCCATTAGTTCAAGGTTTAACTTAGACATGTCACCGTCATTGGCGTCGACACAAGTACCTTGTGGAATAATGTACTCGAATATTTGTCCAGCGTACACGTATGGGATGCTCGAAGTGGGCTTGTCACATCGAGGCGGTTCCACGTCATCTTTACATGGTCCAAGTAACTTGTACATGCCTTTGGTTATCGGGAATGAAAGCGCACGTTTGAAATTCGGGTTCACTTGGTCCTTTCCAAACAGATCGATTAAGGTCTTTAGACGTCCTTTGCAGTCATTATACGGGACATCACTGAATCGGAAGGTGAAAGTCACGCCAGCACCAAAGTTTACAACTCGAACATTCTTGATATCTGTCTGAAAGTATGAGGCGATTTCGTTGAGAAGTGACAGTCTCTTGTCAACACTACTTGAGAATTCAACATTGTTTACATCCAGTACAATTGTAAATTCATGATTATACTGGTTGGAATCAGCAGCGACATTGATGGTGAAAGTATCCATCCCCATATTCTTATCTGAGTCAGTTGCTTGGAGCGTGTAACGATGGCTTGTGATCATGTCTTCCATTGGTAGACCATATATCTTTTTCTGTGATTTATGAAGAAGAACCCAAGAAATGGGCTGTAGCTGAGCAAGTCCATCCGCCATCAGTAGCTCTAAATCCATGTTATAACCATCTTCGACATCAATAAACGTGTCTGGAGGTATGACGAACTCGAATGCCTGTCCAGCAATGCCATTGATTTGACCAATAGCATTATTCACCTTGGGTTTATTGATACAATCACCAATTAGCTTGTACGAACCTCCACTGACAGCATACTTTGATCCAAGGGCCGCAGCAAGGGCGGAGTTTACACCACTCTTCCCAAACCTGGTGAGCAGTCCTTGAAGGATAGCACCGTCGCATGGTTTGTAAGGAACATGAGCGAAGTGGAACTTAAAAGTAACACCACCAGCACCACCACCACCACCTCCGCCACCACCTCCGCCACCCACCACCACCACCACCACCTCCGCCACCACCACCACCACCACCACCACCACCACCACCACCAGAGCTCAACGAGACGGCACGTGCATCACCTGAACTGACTCCAAAATACGTCGCCAACAAGTCCAAAAGTTCGATTCTAAGTTCAACGTTGTTGGAGAGTAGAGCATAGTCAATGTTCATATCGAGTGAGAATTCATGATTGTATTGATGGATGTCCCTTTGTATTTGTATTGTGAGGGGGGCTTGCACACTCAGTCCTCCAGAATCAACAGCAGACACTAGGAACTGATATATTCCTATTTGTCCCGACATGCCCAGACCGTAAATCTCTTGTGAGCGTTCGTTCAAAAGAACCCAGTGTGAGGAACTAAGCGGCGCGCCTGACATCGAGTACATCTTGACCGTCAACATTCTAGTGTTTCCATCTTCTGCGTCAAAGAATGTGTTGGATGGAATGGAGAATCGTAACATTTCGCCTGAGAAACGAGTGATTGCTCTGAACGTGTTACTGACTCTTGGTCGAGTGTTGGGAAACACAGTCTTCGTAGGCACGACCGCAGTTGGCGTTGGAATAATAACCGTCTTCCCCACTCTAGACGAGGGAGGGGCTATCGTAGCCGTGGGTGTTACTGTTAGTCCTGGTACCTTGCCGGCATGGACGGGAGGTTTTCGAGATGGTGTTGGAGTTGGGAAGAGCTTTATCATAACTTGTCTACGAGTACGTCGTCGAGGTCCTTTTGGGAACCCTGTTGTAATGTGCCAGCCAGATACTGGGGACGACAAGGCCTTGGCAAAAGCTCCTGTTTCAGCGCTTGATTTCAGCAAAGAAGCGGTTTGAGTACCTAAGAAAAGAAGTCGACCACGTCAGTACTTAGACTACGAGCTTGAATCAAATCATTACTAAGTACATATGTCAAATTGTCAATCAAACAACATGGGCGTAGTCAACCAATCAAAGGAACTGTAGTTTGATTGACGGCTGTCAAGACTGTCTGAAAGCTTATGTAATTTGCAGGGGTCACACTTCAAGGCAATAAATAGTTGAAGTACTGCAAAACATACCTGCGACATCGATTCCACATCCAATCTGCGACACCACCACGCCAGGTTCTTTAGCTTCGTGTACGTTCCCGGGTCCAGCCGTCAACATCATGACATCCTTTAGGTTCAATGCGGTACTATGTCCTTTACCAAGAGACATATGAAGGTTCGCAACATCGACATCAGCAAAAGCTGCTACTCTTTTCAACAGCTCCGCCCTTTCTTTGCCGCCGAGTTTTCCCGCATGAAGATCAAAAATAATAGTAGCGGCTGCCACAGGGAGCCCGTTATGACACACTACTTCTTTGATGGTTGGTACTTTAGTTATGTTAGAGTTTCTGAGTTTCAAGTCGGAAGCAACGTCGTGTAAATCCTTGACGTATAGAGTAAAGGGTTTAGTTTCGGTGCTTTGTACTTGTAGATGGTAGGTACCCTTGTCTCTCCACGACGGCACGCCGAACAACACATTCCTTTCTCGATCAAAAGATAGCCATTTTGGTAAAGACTTCTTGCCTTCTTCGTTGACCTGTTGTGAAAATCAATGAAGCGTGAGCGTTTCACAAATATATTGGTATATCTAGCGCATATACGATATAGTAGAGTCTAAACATCATGGTGTATTTCTTCATGGGGAGGCGACTGGGGATATTGATTACATTATGTAACATCGAACGCCCCTCGACATTTACAGTAAATAGTCGAAGACGTCCATATGGATGGATGCAATATAGGTCAGATCAGCTATCAGAGCACTCATATCAACTCAAGATAATAATGTCTGAATGCAGAATGACCCCTTGTACATCAAACATTTGATCGCACTTCGTGGTGTTCGACCACACAACCATAGTGATGACAGAGACAACAGAGCTACCGGTCTCCATGGGTTCTGTACAGTTATTTGCTGGGCATTCGATCTATTCATCTGACATCAATACTACTTATTAATGAAAATAAATAATATTGTCGACTGATTAAAAGGCATTATATGGCCGATATCACGCGAACAGGCTGATAATGCCTGAAGCAAATTTATGATAAGCGAAAACAAATCGAGTTTCCTTCAAAAAAGCCGCTTTCAAGTGTTTCTACGACATTGATATTTAATGTTATTGATAAATAACGAAACAACTCGGTACAAGACCTAATTAGCACATTTCATATTTCAATTTGATTTACTTTAATCGACTGCAAACGAATATTCCAGATGTTGAATATCTGAAATAACAATCACAAGATAAAAAGTGATTCATTTGGCGACGTACAGGGGATGGAATTCGAAGGCTTCCGCTCCATTACGTTACACAATTTGATCTCCATATGAGGTATAGCGGTAGTGTTGAGGAGCTTTTGTGGAGGATCAACGAAAAGGAACACCATTAAACCACAAATAAAAACATCTAGATTGGAATGCATCACCTAAGAGCTTCTAGACTGCAAAACAGCCTCTACTTTTTCGCGAATCTCCGCTGAGAAGAACTGAAGTCGATCAATTCATTCTCTCGCAACTCGATTGACTTTAATTCTTTTCGGCTGAGTTTCGTGAAAAAGTAGGGGCTGTTTATCAGTCTAAAGACTTCAAACTAATGAGATACTCTATACGTTCTGTAAGTAAAGTGGAGTTCGTGGTTTTCTCAATCACGCTATTTTATAGATATTTTAATATCCTCTGCTGTGCTCCTAGAGGAGCAAAAGGCAGCAATTTTACTAGTCACGCTATAGGAAGCTATTCTGACATTGAGATGGCTTCCCAGTGTATCAGTTTACGGGGCAGTTTAGTGGTGAATGACCCCACTCATGGCCAGAGAGGTTCAGAGAAACAATATTGAATAATAATAATGCTATTGTCCTTCTAGTTGAATTGAAACAAAGATTAACAAGAAATGAACAGCCCTGTAAGCGTTTTTAAATGGCTTCTGTACATCCTGGCTTAGATACACAGTGTCATAATGTCAAAACTGCCTCAATTTAATTTTCCACTAAATTGACTTTAAAAGAGAACAACTTTAATTTATTTTACTTATGAAGAGGGCAACCAAAATGAAACCTCAAACAATAATAAGATTAGATCATTTACTCAGTCAGACCTCCCTGTGAGCAACACATACATTATCAATGACACATGCTAGTTGAACTCTACAGAAAGTTCAAAAAATCACATTCGTATATACCAGACAGTACAAATGCCATAAATAAATGTTTTTGAAAGGTTCAAACTAAATAACATAACTTTGTATAAAGTAGAGTTCTTACCATATATTTTGCCGATTTTGAATTCGAATCATCAGCTAAAGGATAAGTAAAATGTCTTCCAACAATGGCAACTACATTAGAAAGTCTTTGTCCAGTTTTTGTATTGGTTCCAGCTGAGCCCAATCCTATGGCGATGCATATAATACATAAAATCCCTAGTTGATTCATATTGCTAGAGTCCTGAATTTCTTCTTGGATAGAAATATTTGGCTAATAATTTGCTATAATTTCCAGTTTGCTTGATGATGTTCGTTCATTCCTGAAATCAATGGAGATATGAAAGCATTAGTATCGGTGTATAACATGTCCTACATCTGGGTGCAACCCTAACAACAGACTTACAAAGTAAACCTTGTAAAACAGGAGTCTTACTTAGAGCGGCTGTGGAGTAACTATACTCTGTATTAACTAATGAAGAATGCGGATAGAATTCAGTTATCATCCAAACAAACAAACTCAACTTATTGTTATTCCAACAGAGATGTTGTATTAGATTTCCTACACAAGTCTGTCATCAAGGTAGTTATCAGACACACATCAAGCTTAACAGCAGTTCTACTACCCAGAAACTAAGCCTGTTTGGATATCAACCAAAACCTATTGCTTATTATGTAGACCATTTTGAGTATGTAATACTTCTGTTCATTACTAAGTCTATATACCATCTCTAATGACACCATACTGTGACATAACTACATAGCATGCTTATATACATTATAGTAATGTTTCTAAGATGATAAGATTCTCCAAAATAACAACAAAGTTATGGGAACAATGTAGCACACAATAATACCACAACTTCATCGCAGGGGCTTTTTGCCAAGGAAAAGAGGAAAGGAAGTAGTATTTCTACTCTTCTTACAATAATAGAAAGGCTTTAGATTGATCATATTATAAAGAAAATCCCAGATTAGGAGATTAATCTCTACAATGATTATTGTCCTTTTCTATATTTATACACCTTTACTTTATTTTCTGTACATCAACTGAGACGATTTTTCTAATTTAAAATGCATTATATTTTTGAAATCTGAGAGACACAAAGACTGTACTCAAGGGAAAATCTAGATTAGTTGTAGAATAGTAGAAGGTGAGAAGCTTATCTCATGTTACAAGCTTTGATGCTGAGATATAAACAACACAATTTCACATCAACCTTAGAATCAACATCCAAATGTTTTCCTTTTAGGTTCAGTGGGAAAGAAAGGGAGAAAGAATAGAACAACAGGAAGGCAAATGGAATAGATAAAAAAACACAAACAAACCGAGGGGATTAGTACTTCAAGTACGTAAGATTAACATGAAGACTATGTTTTCAGCTTAAGAGGGAAGGATGAGAGTGGTTTTAATTGAAAAGTAGTCTTGATTGGATGAATATAAACAGATTTATAAATAAACTTAGTTGTATTGACAAGTGGTGACTATGAAATCAAAAACAGGGCTTCCATATTCAAAACAACTTCCCTAGTTTGTAACCTTTGCCCTACAATTTATACACCAACTACAAAATACATAAGTGGTAGTAGAACGGAGGTCGTAATACTTTCAATACACTATCTCAGAGTGCTCTTGTGGGAGTTCCTGTATAAGATCACCTAAGACACATTCCTCTGATATTTGAACAGATTCAAGGCCCTTCCCAAACACACATCTCAATATGATGGTGTGATGAATGAAAGATGCTGTTACTAGACATCAACACATACAACAAACTAAATGCCTGATGTCAACATGTGCATTTCTTGTTGTCAGGGAATGTCTGAGTGGCATCAGAATTTTTGGTTATTCTGACTTCATTCGAGGACAGTAATATATCAATTTGCATTACTAAATATAGCTAATTTTATAGAATAATGAGCGTAATTTATCACCGACACTCAACATTTCAAAGGATTCAAATAAGAACGTTTGTCTACTATACCGTTATGTTTAATATAGCGTATATAAAATAGTTATGAATGTTCACGCTACTCAAAACTAAAATAATAATTTAAAATATATTCATTGAAATTACCCAATGTAAACAATATTGTTATTTTTTTCATAAAAAGAGCGCCATTCGTTACATATTAATAATAGAATAGTACAAATTGAGTATTGTGAAAAGTGTGGTCGATTTCAGCTGATAATGTAGATTTCATGAAATTGATTTACATAACTTTCGTTATGGCACGATCTGTCAATTTCACTTTATTAATCCCTGGATGGCCAGAAAGCCATTACTAAAAAGGCTGAATTAGGTAAAGAGACACTAGTTAATGAGTTCACGATCAGTTTAACTACCATTAATGGTAGTGGTCTAGATACGGTAGACAGTTAGCAGCGCCTACTAATATCAGCATCGTGAAAGACTCATCGTTTTCGGTGTAATTAATGGTCTTCTGAACGCACGTTTTACAAAATCGAGATTCTAACTTCCCATGCACAATAACAGCACATGCACTGACAATTAACTTTTGTGAAATTAATGGTCTTCTGAACGCACGTTTTACAAAATCGAGATTCTAACTTCCCATGCACAATAACAGCACATGCACTGACAATTAACTTTTGTGAAATTAATAAAAACTACATGTAGACCACATATACCTATAAATGATGAATAACTTCACATTTTTACCGAGATGACACATTGTATTATCAATCAGCTGACCGTGACACAACTGTATAAAGTAAAGATTTATGAATGTTATATAAAGCCGCACATGAGACTCGAGGCATGCTTGTAAACGTTATCACAGAATTCTATGGAGGTTTGGATAACCGCAAAAATGTCGCTTTTCAAAAGCAATCGAGTCAAAGACCAACTCTGCCTTTTGAATCTTCCTTCATATAAAAGTATAATATTGTAAACTAACAAATATCAGCTGTGTTATAATTAGAGTTTGGAAGAAGTTATAGATGAA
>JAUJYZ010001540.1:885000-1057500 GCA_033675265.1 Actinostola sp. cb2023
CTTTCGGAGGATTTTGGAAAGAACCTTATTAATAACACCGGCCCCCCTCAAACATGTGATAGATTTCCCTGCATCCCCCAATGTACAATAAGATTTCACTACACCCCCCCTCCCTTCCACTACAGCCCCAAGTTGCATTGCTTAGTTTGTGTTACTAGAAACGTCTAGTACACGGTGCAGTGAAATTTGGAAATGTTCTAATAATACCAAAATACTTACGACAAGGATTAAAAAAAATCATTAAGGCAAGACAATCTTTACACAATACTGATACATACCATATACATGTAGCAGGCTCGTAATAGGCCTGTAGCAAGGGAAACGGTATTATAGGGGGCACAATATGACGAGCGGCGAAGTCGCGAGGCCTTAGGGGGTGCGGGGGCATGCCCCCAAAACTTTTTGAGGTGTTGGGTCTCTGACTTTTGAGAGTAGTTTCCAGCAAGTTTAAACTGACAGAAAATTGATCTTGTGGCCGAATCGTGGAAGCCTTAGAGTGATACACCCACCCTTTCCCAAGTGATCCCCCTTAACCAAGTGAACCCCCTCCAAAATCCTCCGACCCCCCAGACAACTGATAAATATATGAAAATTGTCATTTCAGGTCATTTTTGCGCATATTGGATGGTCAATATCCCACCAAAAATAACCGTGTTGAACGATTTTTGAGCATTTTGCAAAGGCTATAGTCCATTGATATACATGGTTTCGCTATTCCTGTCATGCTATAATATTAAAACACAATGCTCATTATGATCACACGAGCGTAATTTATGTGACCTCCCCTTTTCACTGCCTGCCGGTTTTTTCATGACCCTCTCCCTTTTCAGGGGCTCAAAAAATTATGACCCTCCCCCATTTCTCACCCCCCCTCCCCCCTGCTAATTTCTGACAAGTCCCTCATATAATCCTAAAAACTGAATAATATTCCTCATTCACTCATATAGCAAAGGAAACAAATGGCACAAGTTATATCCTGATGTATATACAATTTCATCGATTTGATTTGTTTAATATTTCATAAAAATACTTATTTGTTATCAATATACTATTTAATTCAAGAAAATACAGTTTTAGTGACACGTCATGGTGAATGCGTTACCTTTGTGGCCACCTGTCACGACGTGGAAACGAGGCTACAATAGCGAGAGCACATGTATAAATACAGTATTTTCGCCATAACGTCATAAGCTGGGCGCTGTGGCTCGCGCCTGTAATCCAGCTACTTGGAGGCTAGAGGTGGTGAATGGTTTGAGATGTGGATTCGTGGTGGTCGTCGTTCTATGTCGATCGGGTGTCCACACTAAGTCGGGCGTCAATATGGTGAATTGAGAGGAGTCTCGGTTCTCCAGGTTAGTTAAAGAGGAGCGTACTGGCCCAGGGTGGAAACACAGCAGGCAAAAGCTCCCGCGTTCGACAGTAGTGGGATAGCATCTGTGAATAGGCGGCGGCCATCAGCCGGGTCAAGATAGTCGAACCCATCTCTTTTTTGCCTTTTTTTTTCTTTTTTCTTCTTTTTCTTATACCGTAAGATTTTATCTTTTTCTCCTTTTAGTGTTATTTTTCCATCTTTCTCCAAGAAAAACAAATCAAATATTATATTATATCAGGAGCCCATATATAAATGTATTTTTATCGGAATTATAATTTTTTTCTACACCGATAAGCTTAATTTATTTTTACGTAATTGTATGTAATGAAAAATATTCTATTTATAAATTATTGAGGAAAATATTTTTTCATATCCGAAAGGATATATCGAATTTTCCGAAATTCGAACAGTAGACAAAAGAGAGCCATACCGGCGTCTGATTGGCTACAGCATGCGAATGCAGCGTTATGATTGGCTGGTTGGTCTTGGCGCTCCTCTTCCTTCCTGATTTGAATAAATCAATCGCCGTTCTTGGATCCAAGACTTTCACAACTTCTTTCTCTGATAAAAAAAATATTCCAGTTATTCTCGTGGGATGGAAATAGCAGTCGTCGAAGGCACTCCAACTACTGCAAGGTAAGAACTGTGTGTTTGAATTACTTTGCATATGTAATATTGATTCATGATTTCAGACCCGTGACGTAAACCCACGAACAAGGTAAACTTGTCACATGCAGGCGGGCACAGTTGTTTATTTTTGTGTTTGTTAATCTTTACTTCTCTGTTAGATCACTGTGTCTCGGCAAACAAGAACCTTTATCTCCTAGAAAGCCATGTGCTGAGGTAAGTAGTGAGATAGAGAGTTGATTTACGAGTCTAAAGTTCAGTTATTTGCTTATTGAACCCGTAATTCGTAAACCATTCAAGGAGGGAAAAATCTATCGTTCGAGAAGGAAATTCCGGCACAAACTTCGAAGAAGTGTATTTATCCTAGATGCTAAAGGCTTTGGAAATCATTGTTCGTTGTCTTCACAATTTGACCAAAATAGATCCTTTTACATGTAGAATATCAAAGAATGTTGTATAACGGTTCAACATTCCTAACCAAGTGAACAAGGCACAGCTATAGCTGTGATCTGATATCATAACTTGTTCATTTGTCATGAGAGCGAATCTCAAAGGCTTTCGTTATTCGTTCAATTATATCTAAACGAAATTAACTTAATTATAAAGTATAACTCTTTTCTGTTAATTGATAAGTTATGTATAAATTGATTTGTAAATGCCTTTATATTGAGATGTCTTAATTTGTATTTCGTTTACATGTAAGCTTAATAGTTGTAATGTAATCTTTATCAAAGCTGTATGCATATAAAATATATACACTTGGAATATTGTTGTGAATTAAGACTTTGAAATAACCGGTGTGTGATTTCTTTAGCCTTTCTTCAAGTTGATAAAACTAAAATGTATTTGAAATGAATATGGTGTTGATCTGGCTTTTGGGAGTTTCGGTCAACGTATCCTAGCTATTTTAAAATAGGCACGTACGTTTTTAATACAGTGAACGAATCTCTATAACCATTATTATGTTTGTATCAAATCTTGTAAAACTTTTAACTAGAACTCCCAAAGAGTCGTAAATATTTTCGGAAGTTTAAACTTTATTCAACTCGTACATAAAGTATAAAGTACTCTGGACAGCGAGACAGAGGCATTTGGACTCTCTTTACTCAGTAAACACCTTTACCTAATTACTGTATTTTTGTGTTGCAATTAAGTTTACATAGGAAATTTTCAAAGAAATATAATATAGTTGTTCAACAGATCATAGGTATATGAGTTTTGATTACTATGAAATTCATCTCTAATATTAAAATATGCCATTTAATTAAATACTCGTGTGTAATTGAATTAATTGTGAGTAAAAACTAATACACCCATGATCAATATTAATTATGAGGTGGATCGAGGATCAGCAAGGGGTTAGGATTTAATAGACATATGTCAAGGCCTCTCTGATTAACAACAGTGAATAATAATCAGTTGTAATAATAATCTGATGTAGCAAATAGATTTTGACAGAGTTTTAAAAGCTAAATCAGCATGTGGTATATACCTTCATTATGATATAAACCACAACAATAATATAGTTAACCTAAAGAGATGTAGAGTTATTGTATGTATGTATAAATGCCTATCTAGCAGATAAAGTAGAATGAATATAATATTTGATTGGTTTATGGTGGAAATCAATTAAGGCCAGATATTATGAGAATATATATACAGAAAAATAAGATTGGTGAAAAATAATATTTTTAAGAGCTCAAATAGCACTTGCCTGCCCTACAGGCACATGCAATTTTGATACTCTTTGAAAAACACAATCATTCAAATTTAAATGGAAAATAAGTACGGCGGTAACTTTTCAAATTGTAAAAAAATTGAGAATTCTTTTTTTTTTAACAAAAATATTATTGTATAGAAGACAAACAATATTGTTGGGAATGTGTTTGCATGTGCATGGCTGTTGGCATGACTGACACCTGTCAGATGTACTGATGAAGAAGCACTATAAATAATTGTGTTTTTGTTTTCATAATGCCTACCATAACCAACAACACTAATGGCAAACAAGTAAACACTATATGTGTACAAATAAAAACTAAACTACCACGTATACCATGCACAGTACTATCTATCTATAGGTTATTGTTATTTCTTGTTATACACTAAGCTCTGATACACATTTGAAAATAGAAATGCACAGGCTATTTGCCTGAAGGAATAAAAATGTTGTGCAATATGTTTCATTTCCTGTGTTTGTTCCTCCTACTCAAGGTGGATCGTTAGTTGTCACTATGTATAAGCTAGCTAGATGATCAATAATTAACAATTATTATTGGACAAGGTTGAGGAAAATATTAAACAATTATTATTGGATGCGGTTTTGGTGATATCCGGAATTATCAATGAAGAGGTAAGTGGCCAATAACATTTGCCGAGACATTGATAATTCCGGATTTCACCAAAACCGAATTCAATAATTGTTTTATTATACATTGTCTGTGTGGATTGAAAGCAATCCAACAACAACAACAAATGAATGAGGATTGAAATGACAGCACTGCATGTAGTAACCTACAGATAACAACCAATCCGCTGACCGCAGCCGGGCTCGTTTTTGCAGATAAACTGCCTACAGATAACCACCAGACAGCTGAAATATCGCCGGCGTGCACTGATAGTTAGAATTATCTGTAGGCTCTCAACCAATGAGAATGCAGATACTGAGTACATTAGTATAATAAGTAAACATGATTTGTCAGTGTCTTGCAGACTAATTATTTGCTGTTAAGGTATAGAGGCAAATAATTAATCTGCGAGACAGTGTCTGACAAAGCACAATATTGTGCGAAAACCGAGTCCAGTATATTATTGTTTTATTCACATTATTCTCTCTCAACTAAGCAACAACTCTGGAAATTGAGCAGCCATTGTCGAGGGGAAAACCTGCATACAAGCAGAGCATTAATATTCATAGGAAGTTTATCTGCAGTGACGTATAGTCGTCTCTCGACCAATGAAAATCCTGGAGAAAATAATGTGAATGATAATTTTTGCTAATTAATGTACCTATCCATCAGTTTTCTGAGTATATAATGATGTGAAATACTTTAATATTTCTATTTCTTATCTGCTATGTAGATTGATGTCAATAGTAATAAACGAAGCAATAGTTTTAAGAGAAAAATTGGTTCACCGTGGAAAGGAAGACTTCGTGCAAGGAAACATCCAGTGAAAGAAGTTGTAGTAAGTTTAATTTGTTGGCCAAACAAATGATGTAATGCATATTGTTGTCTCGAAACCCCACTATACATGCAGGCACCCAACATATTAGTCTATTTAGACAGTTTCTCAGTTCCAGTAGTAAAATGGGCTACATGTATATATTTCCTGTTAATCCCCCATTCACTTAATACAGACTACATGTACTGTTATATGGATATATGGACACTTTGCCTTTCCCATTAAATTGTCTCCGTATTAATGGGATTCAACTGGATTTACATGGAGGAACATGCACGCAGCTGCATGCATCGTAAAAATGGCAGCCCTCCAACTCACCACAATTAAGTGTACTTGAATCGACTTTAATTAACTAGTAATAAGCATTATGTATTGTTAAAATTACAGATAAATAACCATCGAAGCTTGTTGGGTGTTGAATTCCTTCAAAGTCTAAATGTGAAAGACTTCAAGGTAACAGTTTATTTGTTAACTCAGAGATCATTAATACTTAATTGTTATTTGTATGAATATCTGTGAGAGCTAGTAGTTTAGAAAAAGCATAAACACTGCATATAGTGCATTTCTTCAATATTCTCTCAATCTCCTGGACTGTTCTTTGATGTTACACAATGAAAAAATCACCCCTTCATTTTTGAGGGGTTGGGTGGGGATTGGAGTGCAAAGTGGTTGGTATTTTCTCAGTCAAAACAGAAGCTTAGCTGTCAACAGCTTTCTTTGCTATGTGTTTGTAAATAAACTATCTATGTATCTCGGAAAGCAATTTAGTGATTTGCACAATAAATGATCACAATAGAATACAATAATTATTTGGACAACAAAATTGTGCAACTCGTTGTGCTGCAACATTTGAGTTGTACAGAGTTGTCCCATGTATTTTCACCCAAAAGCACAACTTATTGCAATACAGAATTTCTCATAATTGCAACATGTTGCATTTTGAGTTGCCTGGACTTCTACTTCTGCAACATCATTTTGTGCTCTTCAGGGTGAAAAATGTTGCATTCAAAGTTGTGCTCTTGGATGATAATAATGTGTACCAATTATGCTGTACAACTTGCAATGACTGCATGAGTGATATGCAACAAGTTCCACGATTTACTTGGCCTTATATCGCATGGATCCACTCAGAATTGGCTCAAGGTGACACAATGGATAGATCATAGATCATACTTTATATTGGACCTAAGTAAAATGTTTATAAATAACACTGTCGGCATTTTCATTTCAGAAAAAGTTGTCCACAAAGAGAAAACGCAAAGCAGATGATGCTAATTTAAATATATCAGCCTCCAAAGTGAAGGTATATGTAAGTTATTTTGAGTGTTACCATGGTTACAGCTATGTATCTGCATAGATTCACATAGGTGTAAAGGAGATATGCGGTTCTTGCACAACGGCCACCTCGGGACAACATTTTGTGGTCATTGTGTAGAGGGAGACCATTGTAGGGAGGTTTTAAAAACGAATAAATGTATGTACTTGCTGGTGGCTGAGACAAAAAAACCTGATCGTTATCGAGAGGTGGCAGTTGTGGGGAGGTGGCCGTTAGTCGAGGTTCAATTGTAGCTGTTTATTATCAAACATTATTGGGTCTTACTCCAGAATCTTCTTTGTATTGTTTCTTGTTGTACTCTGATGAGATAAGTGAAGTCATTTATCTATTGTACAATAATATTATAGGTTTTATTAAATTTAGATAGTGGTTTCTTTGTTATTGTTATTGTTTTGGCAATTATTTTGAGTTATTTTGAAATTATTTTAATTCAAATTAGGAAGAAACGTCCTTTCATCAACTTTAGAAAATTAACAACAATCGGTGTTTGCCTTTTAAAACCCTTCATTTTACAAGGGACTTACATTGAACTTGTACGTATGACGTACTTGTTATGACGTCATACACTAACCACGGTATTTGCATACGGAAATGATGACGTAAAGACATGTACAAAATGTTCTCATATGGTACTGACGTTCCTGGTCTGTTTGTTTGATAAATAGTTCGTGATATTATTCACGCTGATCGATGGATTGAACAGCGTTGCTGTGCTATTGTGGCCTGTCAAACGAGCGCCCGTGACGTGACCAGTTCATGATCTGTCGTGTTAGCCTTCCTTTCATACCACATGTAACAGATGTAACATCATGAAGCCATTAGCACTTCCTTTCTAACTTTGTCCCTCTTTCTCAGAAGAATGGGTCAAATTCCTTTTATTTGCTTGAGGGGAATTATTGAGTTTCTCGTGTTAAACATCGTCATGATGTTTACATATCTACCGCGCTATCAGTCATGAAAATGATGACATTTTGTAGATGTGGTTGTGCGGTGAGCAGATCGTGACATTTCCCGGTTTATTTATTCCGAACATATATTTCAGTTTCAAGAGAAATCAAAAACCCCTTAAAACTGCCATCATTTTCTATAATTACATAAGGCAAATTATACTCTCGCTTTCTGGTGGTCTGATGGTTATATGAATATGTTGATATATTTGCGATATATTTAGATTTTCAAAAACTCGAGCTGTAGTGTGAAACAATACAGTATTAAGGCTTGAGGGCTTTCTAAATTAGGTATTCCCGGCATACCAACCTATCGAGTTTCGTCTTACAAACCAAGCGGTTATCCATGCGCAGCAACTTTTCTTTGCCAAAGCACCGATTTCTGGTTTCTCGTCATTATTGAACCATGGAACTAGCACAGTGAAGGAACCACACCATTTATGTACCTGATCATACAAGATTGCTTAATGGATTGAACTGGAACGAACATATCCTACCGTCGACTATTTGATCTTATTATACCGACTACGATCCTGTTGTGAGACGGACTGGTCATCCGCGAGTTTCAAAATGATGAAAATGATGAAAAATCGCTCCCTTCAAAGAAGGCGGACAATCCTTACTTCGACGAAGATCACCAAATATGAGCAGAAATCCCCTATTTCACCTATGGAAATCTTACCAGAAGAAAAGGTCTGAATTTTAGAGGAATTTAAGCACAAAGTTGGTTGTCAGACTTCTCTCTCCACCGTATAGTCAGACGACTGGCTCTTAAATTAAGTGTTTTTGATTTTTTTTTACAGGAGCCAAACTTCAAAAAAGCCTGTCAGATTTCAAACGCTGTAATGAGCGAAGCACTGCGAGGAGTCGAATCTCCTCCAACAACTAAAAAGAAATTTGGAGGCAGTTTGGTTCAGGTTTGTATTGCTGGTTGTCATAATAGTCTAAGCCAAAACGGAAATCCGTCGTTCTGAGGTCAGAAGTATTGATCATTTTAGTTATTTTTCAAATAAATTTAAAATTATTCCTACTTACCTAGTCTTGCAAGATTGTTATTGTTCAAGCGCAACTGTTTGTATCTATAAATAGCCGGATTTCATTAACCGGCTATCACTAGTCGATCTAGATGGGCCAATTCCGACACTTCTCATATATGATGCTAAGCTATTCACAGATCGTGTTGAAGTCTGTAGATAGGTTCAATATTGTTTCCCTCGTATAGCTAGAAAATGAAGCAGAAATGCCGATAAATGTAAAAAGTGCTGATGTAGTTAGGGGAATTCCTGGCTTGTTTCGTTTATTTTCTGTTCAGTGTTTAATACGACATTGTATAACTGCAGGGGTCGCGTGCTTATCTAGTGACTTTTATTGACTATAATACCATATATTAAGCATATTAACGCGTTAATCTCATGTCATGTGTAAGCTTAGCAGAAATAAAACTGCGCGATAACTACGAGTGTATGTAGTTGAGTGGACAATATTGACAGAAAAACTAAGGATAGAAAGAGCGGGAAGGAAAGAAGGAAAGAAAGGGAGAGACTGAGAAAGTGGGGAAGGAGAGAATTTACAGAAAGCAAAAAATGGGTAGATGAAAGAATGATAGAAAAAGGAAAAAAAGGAATATGAGAATGCGAACTGATTGAAAGAAGGAATAAAAATCTTGCTTTAAAAAAAATTAAAATACACTGACCCTCGAAAAGAAGGACAAAAAAGAATGTCAAAATTTCTAAAAGATAACAACTTACTAGTAAAGCCATGTAGTACAAATGTTTGATGTTTTGTTTTCCATTTTCATCAACAGAGGTCGTTTAGCTTACGTGTTGGCGGCAGCAAAGACGATAAAGATGAAAGCTTTGCTAAGAAATACCGTATTTTACCAACTCCAATCAAGATTCGACCGAGCAAGGTAAGACGACCGAGTGTTCCATTCAGTATGAGCAGAATATCAACCCACAACTCCAAAACTGAGAATAATATTTTTAAGTTTGTGTAAAAAAAATTCCAAGTTGTCCATCCATTGTATTTACATCAGCTATTTCAACCTTTTTTTCTAAGTTATGGAGAGATACAGTTTCCAAGGGACACGTCCAGAAAATGTCTCCAATGCAACTAAAGCGCCAAGAGGTATTCAGTCGCCCAGGGAAGATTAGCAAACGTACCGCTACTAATCTTTACTTCAATGCTATTTTATCTGATATCCAGGCCATGTATGAACTGTCATCAGGCGAAGAAGGTGTGGTCTCTGATCTAAAGATGATGATCGAGGTCTGTATCCAAAGATTTCATAATGCTGTTGTCATACAATTGACACCCCCTACCCCCCACCCCCATGGTCCCATAATTGACAAGGAAGTAAAGTACTAAATTATTTTCTATGTTTAGGTGTATTACAAACCAATGCGCAAGTTAAAGCTAATGAGTGAATATGAATTTCAGCTGATATTTGGTTGTGTTGACACTTTGCTACGTCTCCATGAAGGTACGTGCGTGACTTACGAACACAAAATGATATTAGCCTCGAGTGGGCTGATTTGTCTAGGTTAGATCTGAGATACCACCGGGAGATAACTGACTGGTCGCAGTATAGATGTAGAGTACAGATACTGACAAAGTCATATTGATGTGAGAAATCGTAACGAAGTTGATGTACATAGCTACGCAGGCTATATATGAACTCGTTTTCGTATGAGTGACATTCAAATGGCTTCCTTTCAGAACCAATAAAAAATCGTGCAGATACATCTCATCCAATAAACTCTTTCAATGCGGCACGGCACGGTACCATTCCCATGCACTCATACGAAAACACATCAACACCAACGAACTCATCCTCCACCATGCACTAGACTACAAAAACATCAACAGCATAGGCAATAACAATAACAGTGAACACGATAGCAAATACAGCCAATACTGCAAGAAACATAATATCGTAGTAGTCTAACGATCGTGCTTTACCTTTAACAGCTTATAAACTATCCTGAACTATGACCTCCCTGGCTGGCTTCCAGGGCAGTTATCTCACTACACGTTACTAAGTTACTTGTGTAGTATAATAGCTCAGTCATATTCTGTCTTTTTGAATCTGCAGAACTCATTCCTAAGTTAAAGGATGCAATTAAAACTGATGGGACGACTGATTGTATCGGGGAAATTATGTTAAACTGGGTAAGACGTGCCTGATAAGTTATTGCTAGATGAATGCTTTCGTTCATTACCCGGGTCATTAGGAAGTCGCGACGGATGGGACGAGTTTCCCGAGGGAATTGATTTTTCTTGAGCTTACTTCATGGATTTCAGTACAGCTAACCACACTGACCGACCTTCATTTAGCGATGCACTTTATTTTAAACTTGAAAATGGTATTGAATGACCTTTACCTTGGATGTGTTTAACAGAACAAATGATTAACAGATCTGTGGTTATTCGCTGTACTTTTACTTCAACCACAAAAACGTTATTTCTGCGTTAGAGAGGACAAAGATAACAAGCTGTTTTTAGGATTATCTCAGTTTGCGTGATATTTTCCTCGTTCCGTTTTTCGATTTTTCTTTTTTTCTGTTTCCTGAAAGAAGTCCCATTCATTTCCCATTTGCTTCTTGTTTATACTCGCCGTTGTTGTCTCGGTAATCGCAATTTTACGCCCTTGTAATTCTTCCCTCTATTCTATGAAGTGAATTGTAAAGATTTCACTGAAGGTGAAGACATACTATTCTCATGAGGGAATAAAAATCTGAATAAGAAAGAAAATTCCCAAAGCATTCTGATACTTGTAGTAAAACAACGTCATCATGCAAGTCGCCTATTGTTCAGCGCGTATTGTCCAATGAATGAATGAATGAAGTAAGATCGCAGTGTATGGGCTCACAACAACTACCGAGGTGGACACGTTGCAATCATATTGCCAGCAATATTGCGCGCAATGCGCACCCTGTGTCCGTCCCTTGATATACAGTAAAACCCCGCATATAAGAACCTGTATTTTTCAAGTGAGCCTAAAAAGGTTCTTATATAATTGGTGCTTACTGGGAAATTAGACTATTTAGGTTCTTAAACAGGTTCTTATTTTATTAAGAACAAAATTGTGGTAGACTCAGTTATTGTCGTTGACAGTGAGTTAATCTCTCGCTGAAAAGATGGAATTGTGCGTACAGTTACTGCTAACGTTAGAGTGTATCTATACATCTGAAATGACATTGCAAGGGATCTGACTCATTTTCATTGCCTGATAGAACTTTTTTAATTTCATCAGATTTGAATTCCTAAGTAGTAAATTATAAAATAAGAACCTTTTCAAATTTTAGGCTAAAACAGGTTCTTATGTAAAGGGGGTCTAAATGGGCAATCTTAGCCTAACAGGTTCTTAAAAACCAGGTTCTTATATGCGGGGTTTTACTATATCTTTCCCTTTGTCACATTTCATCCATTGATCGTTGCCATTACATTTGTCTCATTTCCCACATGTTTCCTTAGTTTCCTCACCTCAAGTGCTACACTCGGTACTGCGCTAATCAGTTTGAGGCTAAAGCTATGTTAGACGAAAAGATGAAGAATGATGTCAACGTGCAAGACTTCCTTCAGGTAAAAACTTTAGAACAGATTTATTTAATGTCTTTCTTTTTGTTTAGTTGGGGGGGGGGGGGGGGGGGGGGGGTATACAATATGAGAAACTGAAGGTACATGTATATATAGGGAGTGCATGGACGGAAGGGTGATTTTCGCGCGTTCAAGGGGGGCGAGCTTGATTTCACCGGGAGATTCGCACTAATCATTATTTATAGCCACTTTGGAAACGAGTAAAGGACTGGCAACGAGTTTTTAGAATTAATCTAATTAAAAAATGAACCCCATCACAAGAAAGAGCATGTCAGAATTAGTAAGTTTACAAATATTCGATAGGTTTAGTTAGATATTGAACGAGTAACAGCTTTCCAAACATCTCAAAATTTACAAAGAAATGTATGTTACAGCGGACAAGCGTCCCCTGTAACCATACATTTCTTTGAAGTTTTTGAATGTCTGCAGTTCATTTGCTACTTGTCCAAACCCTATCAAACTCCTGAAACTTACTAATTCTGACATGCTCTTTCTTGTGATGGGGTTCATTTCTTCATTTAGATTAATTCTAAAAACTCGTTCCCAGTCCTTTACTCGTTTCCAAAGTGGCTAATCGAAGAACTATCCTGGTTGATAATCTTGTTATATATCATGCAGTCTGTTCTAGAATTCCTATAATAATATAATAATAATAATTTGCTTATATAGCGCCTATACAGGTGTGTTCTTATCATGTCCTTTGTATTGATTAGAGATGTCAAGACTCGCCATTTAGTAGAAGGCTGGACCTTTGGAGTTTTCTTGGTAAGTTTTATCAATCCTTTGTTCTCTGTATCTCAAACATGTTCAAAGAGGATAGCAAGTTCATTCAGGGTTCAATGATCGAAGAGGAAGGAAGATCTGGATACTTGCGGGCGGAAATCCTTTGCCATATCGATACTCCTGGGAATCTATTGTTAAGACAAAACGTTCCTCTTTGGTTTCCTTCCCGGATGAAATTGTTGCTATTAGGCTTACACCCTTGTTCACTGGTTTTATATTTGCTCTTCCTTTTCCGCAACACCACATCCCATGATGCCTTGCAATCCGTGGTAATGATGACGTGTTTTGTTTAGATTCACCTCGTAGTCGTCTTGTCAAGTATCCTCTTATGATAAAAAGCATCATGAAACTGGTGAGTGCGATGTGAACACAACATACTCGCATAACAAGCAATATGAGTGCCCAGAGGGTTTTTGTTATTTTATAAAATCAACAAAAAACTACGATCCGTCTCTTTGTTTTCTATTCTCAGGAAGTTGAGCGCGAAGAGACATAGTGAATCACTGCTGACCAACGTCAACGCGGAAGCCTTTACGCCTGTGTTACGTTGGTTAACGGTTATTAACGATCATGTTGCGCGATTGTTTCCCGGTGAATGGCTCGCAGTCTATGTCGGTACCAGGAAACCACAGGAATGTCAGAATGTTCTCGCTCTTGTCGAAATAGTTCGGTTTCCTTGCTCCACTCTATAACGTCTTGAAGTGTTTAGCTAAAGTTAGTCTAGAGCTGGACCCACTTTTCACAATTATACTGATTTTATAGTAAAAATGGCGCGCGTCAAAGAAAATTATAGCAAGAGATCTTCGACCCAGATTTATATTTCTGCGCGCGTTTCTTCAGACAGAGCGATAAATAAAAGTGGGTCTAGTTCTGGACTAATCGAAAGTATGTCTTTCTTAGACTCCACGAGATCATCAAGACAGAAAGCTTCTGGAAGATGCGGTAAGCAGTCAGAATCACTTTATGCCAGAATATATTGCGATAAATTCCTCTCCGTAGCTTGAATCTTATAGAGATTATTTTGTTCTTCACCACTTAAAAGTACTTATCATGTATCCTGTTCTTGGATTTCCAGAAACGATGTATAGAAGAAATTATAGAAGAAGTAGACAAGAAGACGGGAGAGGCCAAGGTTGGTAACTCAGTGCGCGTGCGTATCAAAGTAAATTCTCGAAGTGTGCAGTGGTCTAACGTTTTCTTTATCCTTGCAGTGTCAGTTTGTGTTGTCAAGAATAGTTTTCCTCTACGATAATCATGTAAGTCTACCATCATTTATGTCTGTACTCACATTCTACGTGCGTATATACCCAGTTGCGCGCATGTTATACCGTAGTAGTTACCTTCCTCAGTAGGGTTTAGGGCTTCTTTATTATTGACATAACATTGTTATTATCATAGTGCACAGAGCTCTATCAATCTAAGATAATGCTGTGTAGTGGGACCTTAAAAAATAAACATGGAACGGTAAGCGAAAAATATTTTTTAAATGATAACAAAAAAAATATTGTTCTTTTCTGTGTGCTCTTCATGGATGAAATTTGCAGCCCGGGATAGGGATTAAAATGAGGTA
Organism: Actinostola sp. cb2023; assembly: GCA_033675265.1. Taxonomy (NCBI): domain Eukaryota; kingdom Metazoa; phylum Cnidaria; class Anthozoa; order Actiniaria; family Actinostolidae; genus Actinostola; species Actinostola sp. cb2023. The sequence continues at coordinate 899,418 of JAUJYZ010001540.1, forward strand.
ATTTGTTTATTGACCAGAAACTGCAAGCTTTTCTCTTTGAAAAAGCACTTCTTCTTACGCGACCAGCAACACGAGGTGGTCGATCAAGTTATCAGGTGTTCACAGAGGTAAGCGTGGCAAATGTATATATTCCTAGGTTTTGCGGAGATAAATTAAAAGCTGAGAGGCTTAGCTATTAGGTATAGGTATCACTACTTGTAGATGTTTATTGATGTTACTGCATATCTTTTTTTGCAGCCCATTCTCGCAGAATATCTACACGTAGAAGATTTACCTGACGGTGACGTCAGACTAGGAGGATCGTTTAAAACCGCTCTGTCGAGACTAGCAACATGTAAGTCTTAATTTGGGTAGTTTTAAGCTTACATCATCTTGTTGATATAGGGTTACGTTGGTAGTAGTAGTTGTTGAGATGGTGATTTGACAGAGCGTGTAGTTGGGTGGTGGGTAGTGTTGCAGTTTAGCGGTGATAAATGATAAGTAGTAAGAAGATGGCAGTGGTGGGGGTTGGATTGTAGTGGTAGGTGCACCACAGTTTGTAAGCCTATCCCACCCCTTACCTTACACCATTGAGATGCTTACATGCAACCACGCCCTATAGTGGTGCACCACTGTGATAGCTTATAAGATGGCTGGTGGTCCCTATCCCACCCCTTACCTTACACCATTGAGATGCTCACATGCAACCACGCCCTATAGTGGTGCACCACTGTGATAGTTTGTAAGATATCCCACCCCTTACCTTACACCATTGAGATGCTCACATGCAACCATGCCCTATAGTGGTGCACCACTGTGATAGTTTATAAGATGGCTGGTGGTCCCTATCCCACCCCTTACCATACACCTTTGAGATGCTCACATGCAACCATGCCCTAGAGTGGTGCACCACTGTGATAGTTTGTAAGATATCCCACCCCTTACCTTACACCATTGAGATGCTTACATGCAACCATGCCCTATAGTGGTGCACCACTGTGATAGTTTGTAAGATATCCCACCCCTTACCTTACACCTTTGAGATGCTCACATGCAACCATGCCCTAGAGTGGTGCACCACTGTGATAGTTTATAAGATGGCTGGTGGTCCCTATCCCACCCCTTACCATACACCTTTGAGATGCTCACATGCAACCATGCCCTATAGTGGTGCACCACTGTGATAGTTTGTAAGATATCCCAACCCTTACCTTACACCATTGAGATGCTCACATGCAACCATGCCCTATAGTGGTGCACCACTGTGATAGTTTATAAGATGGCTGGTGGTCCCTATCCCACCCCCCCCCTTACCTTACCATTACACCTTTGAGATGCTCACATGCAACCATGCCCTAGAGTGGTGCACCACTGTGATAGTTTGTAAGATATCCCACCCCTTACCTTACACCATTGAGATGCTCACATGCAACCATGCCCTATAGTGGTGCACCACTGTGATAGTTTATAAGATGGCTGGTGGTCCCTATCCCACCCCTTACCATACACCTTTGAGATGCTCACATGCAACCATGCCCTAGAGTGGTGCACCACTGTGATAGTTTGTAAGATATCCCACCCCTTACCTTACACCATTGAGATGCTCACATGCAACCATGCCCTATAGTGGTGCACCACTGTGATAGTTTATAAGATGGCTGGTGGTCCCTATCCCACCCCTTACCATACACCTTTGAGATGCTCACATGCAACCATGCCCTAGAGTGGTGCACCACTGTGATAGTTTGTAAGATATCCCACCCCTTACCTTACACCATTGAGATGCTCACATGCAACCATGCCCTATAGTGGTGCACCACTGTGATAGTTTATAAGATGGCTGGTGGTCCCTATCCCACCCCTTACCATACACCTTTGAGATGCTCACATGCAACCATGCCCTAGAGAGTGGTGCACCACTGTGATAGTTTGTAAGATATCCCACCCCTTACCTTACACCATTGAGATGCTCACATGCAACCATGCCCTATAGTGGTGCACCACTGTGATAGTTTGTAAGATATCCCACCCCTTACCATACACCTTTGAGATGCTTACATGCAACCACGCCCTAGAGTGGTCAGGTTTCATGGCGTTTTCATGTATTGATATTCTCTTTTATAGCCAAGAACGTATTTCGAGTTTCTTGTAGGGACCGTCACAATGGCCAGTCACACACACTACAAGCTCCTAGTGACCACGACAAGCGACAGTGGCTTAGTGCTTTACAAAGTATAATTACAGATGCACAGAACTACAAGACATACGTATGACAGTAATCTACATTACATGTAGGCTCTACGCAGTTTTCCCAATGTGGGATCCCTGTGTCATACCTACGAACACAGGGATCCCACAAGAGAGAATACATACGAAGGAGGCTGCACTACCTGTACATAAATAGTGTGTTATTGCGATATGATTGGCTCCCGTTGTAAGGGAAGAATTCTACTCGTGTTATCAAAGATAATGTTTGTAAATATAAAACTACGAAAGGAGAAAGAAAGCATTCACCTAGATTTAGGTTCAGTCTCGTTCCCAGTCATTACTCTATATTTACGTAAATTAGCGAGGTTTATCGGAAATGAGTATGGGAAAAAGACCGCTAAGTTTATCAGACAGCACGGTCGACCGCTGACCACTTGTGTATTCACTATAGATCATTCCATGGCGAACAATTTCATACAGTCAGCGGATGACATTGCTGGCGCGTAAATGACACGTTTTTATTCTAAGAAAACATTGGCCTTTCATCGTAAAATTAGAGCGATTGTGTGATATTACACTGCTTTTATTTTTGTCTATTGTTATTATAATACTGCAGATTAGCATATATCGGAAGAGCGTTCGCAAGGTGGAATGCACAAGAGAAGGTGCCAAACTAGAACAAAAGAGCTGCATAATGAATCAACAACTAAAACTGGTTGAAAAATGTTCTGATTTGAAGCTTATATTTGGCGGCCTTAAAATGTTTCAATGAGCTTGAATTTACAAGAACATCTCAGCTACAATCTAAATTTGAGCATATTCAATTTTAAACAAAATTTACCGACGGCATTTTTAATTATGACTTTTTTAGTAAAAATAGAACGAATTGTGGACAACAAGAGCAAAGTAAACACCTCATCGTGTATGACTTGAGCTCACATTTTCCGATATCATTGCAAGCGATTTCTCTCAACTTTTCCAGAAAAGTAGTTCAATATCATTACAACAATTGAAGACTAAAATTGAATTTTGATACGCCCGATTTACTTGGATTTCAGGTGATTGATTTTTAAAATTACTTTATTTACGCTTGAATTATATACTCAAACATTTTCATCGAAGATATCTCAAAAACGCTCTCACAGAATTTGCTTGTATTCACTAGAACTAGAGACAATTATGCCCACTATAAGATCACAAGAGCATTTTCCAAAAATAACCCCCTAGAATCTATAGAAATCGAGAATATGTAAAAAGAGGAATTCTCTCTCAGCGTTGCCATAGTAACGCTGATCTCCATAAAACATACTTCATCAGAAACTTTGATCTTTCTGTAACAAGGTTGTAATACTCAATTTACCAATAGATCGTTCACAAACGCACAATTGTGTTTCAAACGCAAGAGGTATCGCTACGGAAAAACCCAAAAGGACAACAATGGGATAATCACCGAAAAACTACCAAGTTGTAAACGATTTGGGAACAACCAAAGAGGACATTTTCAGCGGTTTTAATAAGGAGTTATTTGAAATGGACACTTGAACTTTCGAATCAGACTTGTGGAAAGAAGCTTGAACTCCTGAAAAATGTTCTGAACTACAATAACTGTACGGCATCTCGGGTCAGTTACAAAGACAGTATGGCGGATGCTTAGCTAATTATACCTATTTTTCAACGGACTTGGGAACAATGTTAGGCATATTCCACATGAGAGAAACACTAACCATGGGCGAGACGAAGTATGAAAGAATGATTTGGGACTTGTGGAGATTGAGGAACCGTAATGATATAAGAGGTACGACAAAAATTGAATGAAATTGCACTGTTTTCTCTGTAATTTTGAAGTGACCCGTAGTTGAATACGAATGAGCATTGCGCATGCTCGCGGCCATGGTGTATGAAATTGTTCGCCATGATCGGCAATTATCTACAAACAAGAGACCATAATACTACTATAATAGTAGTATTAGTAGTATTATGATGAAGGGCTATGCCCGAAACGTCTGTAAAAATACAATTGACACTTAAAATAATTTTGTTTTACCATTGTTTTATAATAGTATTATGGTCTCTTGCTACAAAACAAGGCGTTTCTGCCAGCAGGAAAATAAATCCTAGCTTTCTGACGTTTTTTTACTTGGTCCAACTGTTTGTTTTCGTTGTATCGACACCCACTAAAACACTGACACACGATCTTGGCCAGTGTTAATTTCGTGTAAATTCTGTGTAAATTAAATGTACATGTTTTTCTGGACATTTACACACAATTTACACGAAATTAACACAATATTCACAGTGCTAATTACCAGAGCGTGCTTTTTACCAGTGACCGTAGACATAGTATAATACTGTTCTTATGTATAGTGTTCTTATGGAGAGAACCCACGACTACATTTAACAATTAGACTATGAGTTCGAGTTTTCTATGAGTCAATAGTCAACGAGGCGCATAGCGTCGAGTTGACTGTTTGAACGCATAGAAAACGAGAACGAGTAGTCTAATTGTTTTAGTAGAAACCAACTAGCATACTACCTTCGAATTTATGCCAATATTTATTGATTTTTGGCTTTGTTTTTGTTCAAAACGCCGGCTTTTTCCCTACTCACTATCTATCACTCAATAGATAGTGAGTACGTTAGCCAATCAGATTGCAGGATTCGTGATAGTGTGCTAGTTGGTTTCTGCTAATAGGCTGTTCTTATCTTATGAAGAGAACCCACAACTACAGTGTATAATACTGTTCTTATGGACAGACAAGCATTTTTTGTTGAAACAGACTTCACTCATTTCGTATTGTATTTTCAATTTCCTAGTTCGTCCATGAGAATAGAAAATAGTTTCATGACAATATCCGGGGATCCCAGGAAGCACACCCTCTTCCCCTCTACATGCAGAGGCTCTGCTTCGCGCAAACCATCGGGACGTACATTTCTCAGCAGATAGTTTTAAACAAATTTTGTAAAGTTTTTAGAAATACAAAAAATGGCTGTACAAATATATGATTTCTCATCACAATCACTATTGAAATAATTTCAAATTATTGAATAAATATTTACAAATACTCGCAACAGAATCTATATTTTTTAATTTCATACTGTTTTTTAATGTAATAAATAAAATGTTACACAGTAAGTGCACCAAGTATTTGTTGGATTATTGTTGGATGTGTGTTCCATCTTTCTCCGTTTCGTACTGATCTCTTCATTTTACCTTGCGTCTCTAGCTGTCTTCTGTTTCCTCTTTAATCGTTCACTTTCTTTCCCACCTGAAGCTGCGGTTCACAAGGACCGAGCTGGGCTTCCTAACCCCGAGCACACTGGAGCAAACGCGAGCTTTTTTCAAACCTCAGAAATTAGTTGAACATTTTTAGTTTTTGTACATTTCCAAACAATTTCCAAGGTTTGAAGAACGGCCAAAAATTCCGTTTAGCATAGTTGGCCTGTGGAAACGGGCTCGTTCACTACAGATGCAACGCCGCAAACTACTACCACTGAAACATTGATTTTTATCAGTTTAGCGGACTGATCATTTTATCGTAGTTTTGGGAATAGAGTGCAATTTAGAAAAGCATGAAATAGTACTAACTTTATATAGTACTAAATCTGAGTGTTATTTCTATTGTTTTCTATTGTTTCATTAGTGCTATTTAGTACTAATTAGTTATTTAGTTTTCACGATTTTCTAAATTGCACTCTATGGAGAACAAGACGCTCAATGAGCGTACACTCGGGCTTATGACAAGGACAATGTCAGTTGCGTGAGGAGGGACATGACAATGACTGACAGTTGCGTGACGAGGGAGACTTAATGTATATATGTGTCGGTGAGCATAGATAAAAATCTCCGAATCGTACTTCCGTAGCATGTACTTGGAACGTCCAGTTGAGGTTCATATTCATGGTCAGACGGTTCTGATAACGTCTTTGGTTTCTTCGTTATCGCAGAGGAAAGTTGAACTTCGTATCTTTTAAACATCCAATTGATTCAGACTACGGTATGATGTGACAAAGCTCGACCAATCTGCTGTCTCTGCCTATACATTGAAAGATCTTGTTCGATTTATCTCGAAATCAGAAAGGAATTATCGATTAACAAGACGCTCAATGAGCGTACACTCGGGCTTATGACAAGGACAATGTCAGTTGCGTGAGGAGAGACCTGACAATGACTGACAGTTGCGTGACGAGGGAGACTATGTATATACATGTATGTGTCGAGTTCATTTGATTTGCCTTTGACTTTGAGTTCATTTGATTACCTTTTGACTTTGAGTTCAATTGATTTGATTTTGATGATTTCGTGTAAAGGCCCGCTCTCTAGCTTCAGATCCCGAAACTGACGTCGAGTTTGGAATCGAGTTCGAGTTCGGGTTCGAGTTACGGTTCGAACGTCGAATAAAACTATTCGACCCGTTTCTGGCGCCATCAATATGCAACCTCAAGTGACCTCAAGAACGTTTGAAAACGTATGATATACGTACTTCGAACAATCGGAGATCTTTATCGATACTCATCGATACAAATAATCTTTCTTGTCACGCAACTATCATTGTCATATTAAATACCCGACTATACGCTCATTGAGCGTCTTCTTCTGTAACAGATCCCTGAAATCTAGTGACGTTTTGATTTCGATTGTATTTTTGCCGTTCACTGACCTGTTTTGAGCGTGGAAATTCTGTTTTAAATAGCGCTTAACGTGGCGGTTCTAAAATTAGATCGCGTAAAAATGTATGACTCAGACAAGGATCATACAACTGTCATCGTACTGAAAAGAACACGGATTTTCGAACATTGACCTTTCTCGCCTTTGCTTTGATGTAGTTTTGAAGTACGATTTTTACGATTCCTTTTCCTTGTGAATTTTTCAAACGTGGAATAAAATAAACATTCATCATGAGTTATTGAAAATGATACGTCTTGAGGTTGCATAGGTCAGATGGTTCTGATAACTCCCTCACGTTTGTATTTGTTAAATATATTTTAAGCGAGCTTCTAGTCCTTCTACCACTTCTAGTCATTGAACGATGAACTAGAATCCTGACCTTTTAATAGCTTGAAGATCTACAGCTGCTTTCAAAACTAAGATTCAAATCTACTTGAGTCCTGTGTGTCGTTTGTTTTTTTCTTATCTGCTGAGTAATCTTGAAACTCGATACGATTAAATACGTCGCATACTTTCTTCATTCTTTGACCGAAGAAAACTACTACTACTACTACTACCGAAAAACCCATTTTATAACTCGGGCTTCCTTCGGAAGGGCCCGAGTAAAAATCAAAAGCTGCTTCTGTTAGATTTAAGATGTGACCTCAAGTGACCTCAAATACGTTTAAATACGTACGACAGCGTACCTTAAGAGTCGGAGATCTTTATCTATGAGTCACCGACACAAATATTCTCCCTTGTCACTGAGCGTCTTCTTCTGTAATAGATCCCTAAAATCTAAGGACGTTTTGATTTCGATTGTATTTTTGCCGTTCACTGACCTGTTTTATTTGAGCGTGGAAATTCTGTTCTAACAAGGATCACACAACTGTAGTCGTACTGAATTTTTCAAACGTGGAATAAAACATCCATCGTGAGTTACTGAAAATATTAAACTCGACTGGCTCGATTGCTTGCATGACTTCTGTACATATAGCTTTCTGTCAATAGATGTAGTTACATCGCTGGTCGTGAGTTTAATTATAAATACTCAAGGACATACGACTGGACTGTACACGTACTATTACAATTAGCAACAAACATGGCATAGCCGCGAGGTCATGATAGTTTTTGAGTTCATTTCATTTACAGTTTTCAGTCTCGACTGGCTCAATTAGCAACAAACATGACAACATAGCGAGGCTTTAAACACGCTCATTTCACGGACATAACTGTACACATACTATTACAATTAGCAACAAACATGGCATAGCGAGGTCATGATAGTTTTTGAGTTCATTTCATTTGCTTTTCAGTCTCGACTGGCCTGACTGTTTGCATGACTTCTGTACATGTACATATAGCTTTCTGTCAATAGATGTACATGTAGTTACATCGCTGGTCGTGAGTTTGATTATAACTAGAATCCTGACCTTTCAATATCTTGAAGATCTCAAACTGCTTTCAAATAATCTAAGATTAAATATCTACTTGAGTCCTGTGTGTCGTTTGTTTAGTGATTAGAGCGGTTTTCCGCGAATTCAGGGAGTTCAATTATAAATACTCAAGGACATAACTGTACACGTACTACTTACAATTAGCAACAAAAGGCCTACTCTGGGGTCCAATGTCGCCTAATAACAAACATGACATAGCGAACTAGAATCCTGACCTTTCGATAGCTTCAAGATCTACAGCTGCTTTCAAATCTAAGATTCAAATCTACTTGAGTCCTGTGTGTCGTTTGTTTTCCCTTATCTGCTTCAGGAGTAATCTTGAAACTCGATACGATCAAATACTTCGCATTCTTTCTTCATTCTTCGCATTTTTTCTTCATTCCATGACCATGAAAAAAAAAAAAAAAAAAAAAAAAGAAAGTGTATTTTCGAACTCGGGCTTCCTTCGGAAGTGCCCGAGTAATAAATGAATTATAAAATGGCCTCATTGATCTTTTGTTGGTGACGTCATCAGATTTTCGCGCGCCGTCGCGAAGCATCAGCATGATCAGCATGTGGCATGGGTCCACGGTGGTAGCTCGCTGCACTGATAGGTCTAAGTACGGCTAGAAAAGCCTTTTCATGCGTAGCTCATAACACATAAACATGCCGAATCAGCGTTTAAATAATGTCTTCCACAAAACCATCGAAAGTAAAGGAGAAGCAAAAGCAAAATGCCAAGAAATCGTGCCTTCCTGTCGAGCCAGAATCAAAGCACGAGGACGACGGGATTGCTGCTGATCGTTTGACGTTGAAAAGGTCTCTCAATAGTAGAGAAAACCATTGCAATAATGCCCCGAAGACCAAGAAAAAGAGCTTTGTGATACCAAGAAAGAACAAGCAAGCCAAAGGTTTGTTTGTGTGACCATGCCTGCTGCAAAGTGTCGCCGCCTACTCGGCCGTACTCGGTACTCCGCTGTTCACGTTGATTGTTATTACTGATCGATCCATCTTTTCTTTCCAGAGCTTTTGCAGCCACATCGTTTTGATTCAAGAGAAGTGAGAGACTTACTCCGTCATGTTAGACAGTCCTTTCGAAATCACGATTCCTTTTGTATGTTTAAATTCGAGAAAGTTGAGTTCGTGAATAACGAGAAGCTATCACAAAAGGTAAGCTTACTGGCTGCTGCTACGTCGAGTTACAGTATTCTCATCAATTTGGCGTGAAATTCTGGTGGATTTACGGCTTAAATCATTAGTATATACCTAACTGGTTTGTTTTTGTGTTGAAGTATGCCGAGAAGAAGCAGGAAATACGTCTTGAATTGCCAAAGAACCGAGAACTCGAAGAAAAGTTTGCATTTTTTTACACGACATCGAGGACCAAGGTATGCTGACTGTGACAGGAGGGAAGCACCCCAACAACTTCTAGATTTAAAATGGCTGTGGGCAATGATGAGGTTGAAATTCGATATATTTTGAGAGTGACTTGATTTTGATTCATGTTTATAACATGTAAGAATGTCAAGTTGGATATAAATTAGTAATAAAATGTTCCAAATGTTCAATAAAGGATGACAAATATTAATGTCAGGAGGAATTGAAGAGTCATTGCCATTAAATTATTTTGTGACATGATTATTTTGTTTTGATTTGAAACTGAAATGTTTTGATTAAATGGCCACATAAACCCAAACATTAAGCCAATAATTATTGGTTATATTTTATTTGTGACTAATGTTTGAATGATCATTATCTTAATTTTATGTTGTATTTTGGTCTAGGCCAAGGCAGTATGCGAACATGGTCTTCAAACTGGACACTGCCAATTAACTTTCTTAGGGGATCCTAAACTAGGTAGGAACACCCTTCATTCTTTGTTCACACGGATGAATATAGTACCTGTGCTTCCTATTATAACTGCCCTATTTACAATTCCAGGTGTTTATCTTTGTCGATATGCTGACGTTGTTTATAAACGACCTTTGGATGTTGAAGATGCAGGATATTTGATAGTCTTCAATATGGTGAAGGTACTGTAAATACAAATAGGTATAATAAAGCGTATGGATTTTTATTGATATTCTGTACTGATATTGCAGGGCAGAGTCAAGGGAATAAGTGGTGGCAACCCAGAACAACAACCAACTCCACATCACGACTGCCATGTATCCAAGTTGTTCACTAACCTCCCATCCTCAGCTTCTCATGGAGATGTCTATGGATCTTCTCAGGTTTGTAAAATGAAGCATGTGTTGCACTATTATGATTTCATCCTATTTACTTTATTTATTGTTATTTTGCAGTTTTATTTGTATGAGATTGATGAAAATAGTGAAGATTTTCATGCCAAACAACCAAGACAAGTCTTGCCTTATGCTGTTTTGACGTTCTCCATTGTGAAACCAGAAGGGTTGCAAGCAAGACCACCAAATGAAAAACCTGAGGTATAATAATATTGTGTACCATGTTCAAGTTTGTAGTTACTCCATATATACAGTACCTAAGTGCAAAATGGGTGTCAGGTTAAAATCAAAGAAGCTAAGACTGCAAAGGATTGAAGGAAAATCAGTCCATATGAGCCACATTACATGAAGATTAATTCAATGTTCTCATATTTTTGAAAATATATGAGCTCTTAACTAAGATCCTACAAGTCTGGATAAAAGGTCGATGATTTTATGATGTTATTTGAGAGTTCAATTTCCCAGAATTGTGTTTGGTCATAGCTTTCATGAATTTCACCCTGACAATGATAATTTTATTATGCAATAATTAGTTATCTGAAGGTTGTTTTATTACTCTAAGGAAAAGAATCCTGTATCAAGACTTGATAAGCCCTCAAGTACAGATGAAACTACTGTTAGCTCTCCAATACCTGAAGGTATATTGGCATTAGATATATCCGCCAGGAATTTGTATATAAATGTGAAACTTATTGTACTCTAATTTACCACACAGATGACTTCACTGAGAACATCCAAAGTGCATTCAATGTATCATGGACGGGTCAGCTGTTTTACAAAAACAAGTTTATAGCCTTCATAGATCTACTTAGCTACTCTAAAAAGAAACTATTACTACCAGATTATGTGTAAGTTCAATGCTTGATTGCTTGTTGCAATGTTTTAGCTAAAGGTGCAGACACAGTGCAACATTGAGCACAATGGTGGCAATCACAAGATTTCAGTGTATGTGTCCACCTCTCCATTTTGTTGTGTGTAACATTGCAGAAATGGGATCAAATTGTACTTGAGTAAGTTTGGCTGCAACAATTACAAAGGTGGACACACACACTGCATTTCTTTTTCTTCACCTTTTAAGGTGAAAAAAAAGTTTAATCTATTATAGTAATTTATTCTAAATTCATCACTTTACAGAGAGCAGAAAATCAACATATGTAAAAAGATTTCTCAAGAGCATCTTAAGTCCTTGTTTAAGAATCCTATCTTTAGAAATGGAAAGCCGGCTTCCACTGGAGTTAGCAGAGGTTAGTTGTAGAATTAATCACTTTTGACAAAATGTTCAAAGATGATACAGACTATGTCAGGAAGATTGCATTTTGAACATTGATTTTGATAATGTAGTTTTAATAAAAGGTATAAAAAAGGTAAAGGTCAATATTTAACATCTGTGCCCCTTCACCCAAAAATGGTCTTCCAGAGGGACAGTGCACTCTTTTACCCCCTCCCTCCATCAGTGCTCCATCCTATGGGTATTTAAAGGTGCACAGAGCTACACGGATTAGAGGGAGGTTGAAACATGGATGTGAGATCATGAAGAATCAAACCAGGTTCCTCTCGCATAGAAGGCCACACACTAACCAACTATGACATCCTAGCTCCTATAATGAAAGAATAAAAGAAGAGTGTCTAGATATCAATTTAATTTGATGTCACAAGTACATGTAGTTGTCCCTTTTCACATCACTAACATCAACATGTGTTTACTATATATTGCTTATTTGAAAGCATTTTCTGTTTTCATTGTAGAGTTTGGTAGTGGTGGCAAGTTTATTTATTATGAAATACAACCAATAAACCAAGAGAGAGATAGGTTTGACAAACTGTTATCACACTTTGTCAAAACCAACACAGTAAGTATATACTTCACACTTTCATGGGAACCCTGTTTAAGTGCTTTGATTTCCTTTGTAATGACTAAACACCACTAACTTGTTGTAATGTTATATTTGATCATTCCAGGCAACAGTCTTAGAATACTATAGTGGTGTAGTTCATATGTACATAATGCCAACATCGCAATTAACTCATGATATTGGTAAGAATAATAATAATACTTTATTATTTATAAAGCACTTTTTCTAGTGCTCAAAGCGCTATCTAGATCATAATTACAATGATATAAATGCTAATACTATAATTCCTATAATATAAGAATAACTTTCAGAATGCCCTCTTGGTGGGGATGAACATTGGGACATGAATAGTGGATCAAATACTTTTCCTGGCTATCATTTAAATACTCATTCCTATAGTGTTAGAGTTCAGTTCCTGAAAGGCCAATTAGTACTAACCCAGGATTAAACACCTTAAGAAAACCATTCATTTTAACTCCAGATTAAACCTTAAGAAAACCATTCATTTTAACTCCAGATTAAACCTTAAGAAAACCATTCATTTTAACTCCAGATTAAACCTTAAGAAAACCATTCATTTTAACTCCAGATTAAACCTTAAGAAAACCATTCATTTTAACCCGGGATAAACACCAATCAACCTATCAGGAACTGGGCCGAGAGTACATGTATTTTAACTCTATATTGTAGTTGACATTATGATTGTTTTCAGGTATCACAGATGATAAAAGCCCCATTATTCTTCATTCTTTGGTTCATGTCAAACGTATACGTCCCTTCCCTTTGAAGCAAGGTAAAATTAATGCTAGTGTCTTATATACATCATTAGAATGATTGTTGGAAACTTATTTCTTCTCTCACCTTCAAAACACAGAAAACCAGCAACCGGCTAGATATGATGACACCACCTCCAGTGAAGACAATGTTAGAAAGCGAGTTCAAGATATCATTAGGGAAAAGTATGAAACCAAGACCCATAAACGACACAGTCATTCAAAACTACCATCTTTATTTGCCAAAGAAATATTTATCAACCCCAAGAAGATGTCTGATCTAACGGTATCAAGCAGTGGAGTTTCATCTGAGGAAACTGGATCAAGAACACATGAATCTTCTCGTACAAAACGTGCAGATTATCTAAAGAGGACATCACACAAGTCACATAGGAGTGAATCTCGGAATGGGCATGATGAACGTGATTATGGGCAAGGGGCACATACGGGTAGTTACAGTAGATATAATTTGGTTAGCTCAAAGAGTAAAAAAAGTTCATCATCATTGGGCAATCTTGGTAGTAAGAATTCTTCAAATCAAGAAAAGTCGAGTTCTCCAATTCTAGCTTCCCAGGCAGAAGCACATGACCCAGGAGATGAAACTGATAGACCAGAGTTAGACCAACAGCATAACTACAAGGATAGCAACAGAGAAAGCGCAAGACAGTTGCAGAGACCCACTTCTTTCGACCTTGTAACGGTGCAAAGTTTAATTGAGGCGTTTAAAAGACAGCGGGACCAGTTAACTGCTGAAGTTTCTAAAGTTTCTAAAGGAACAACAGTGCCATTAGCTGTAAATCCAAGGTTAAAGCAAATGCGAGATTCAAGTTCAGAAATCAATACAGACAACGAAAAGAAAACTGATAGTTCTGGCATTACTACCAAATATCCAGCAAGCCCTCCTCCCACACAATCACCACCACCACCACCTCCTCCTCCACCTCTGCCTCTTAGTCCTCCCATTGCGCTATCACCTCCACCTCTTCCTAGTACACCTGGTGCATCCTTAGTAGAATTTTCCTCTACATCTGAAGTTTCACCATCAACAGTATCTACTTTGTCTACCTTCAGTGACATACCATCAGCACCACCATCCAAGAGCAACAATGTACCAACGACTGCTGCATTACCTACATCCTCTTCGACAAGCTCCCTTTTATCTCCACCTTCCATTGAAAGAAGGAACATGCCTATACCGGGGCTTGAACTACCTGGAAGTCCAAACTTCAATTTAATCAAGATAAAAAGGTATCAATTGGGGGGGCCAATAGAAGTTATATGAATAACTCGAAGTCCCACCCTCTATCACCACTGGTGCGTCCTCTTGATGACAACAAGTTTGTTGCACCATCTCCTATCCTAAGTCCACAGCCAGTTCCTTTGGTTAACAGAGAGAGCACCACAAGCTCACCTTCACAGAACAGTTATTCAAGCTTTTCTGATAAATCACCTCAAAGTCTCAGTATTAAGTCGAGGCCTTTGACTCTGGCAGAGAAAACTTCATCTAAAGCCATCGAGGAAGTGATGAATATTCTCATGCGAAATGCTGATGCACAGAAGCACAGTACATCAGTACCGGAAGATGTCAGTTCTGTTCATACGAAGGGTGATAATAATACTGGGGAGTTTCAATTGAAAATGAAATCTATTCTCAAAGCATCATCCAAACCTACAGAGAATGATAAAGGGAGTCTGGTAGTTGATGTAAACAATCTGCCACCACAAGACACCTCGAGCAAGCCAAATATATCTTCTGTTAAAGATCTGTGCAAAGAAATCAACGAAAGTCCAGTTAAAGTCGTTTCTTTGGATGAATACAGAAACAAGATGAAGCTACAAAATCCTTCAATGAACCAAGTTTCAGATCAAGACAAGACAAGTACTGGTGATGAAACTGTCTGTCTGAAGACTCCTGAACGACAACACGTTAAACAAATCGACTTCCAGAGCCCTGCTACTCCAGAACTCAAGAGCGGATTAGAACTTATACACACTCTTCTGTCCTACGATAAAGATGAAAAACTGTCACCTGGTAACGTAGTAAGATCAGAGTCTCCTGGTCAGACTGGGAGAATAGTATCTTTATCTAAGCAAACACATACGCTCAAGGGCCAAGAAAAGACTTTGGAAGAGAAGAAGACCACGCCTAGAAAGGAGGAACAAGCGGGTAAAGAAATCAAAAGTGCACCAAAGAAAAGAAGACGAATAGTGACTATTAAAAGGAAGGTACCAGAACAAAGTAGTGGATGGGATAACATGACAAGTGATATATCGGATGCAGAGCTACCTGAGGATAAAATAACCAGTGATATATCGGATATAGAACTTACTGATGACTATATAGATTCAGGTTTGTAATCTACTTTCACTGCAATGGGCACATTTCGTATGAATGTGGGAAACGTACGGACATATGGTCACGGTCTGATACGGGACGGTTCGTGCGGTGACCGTGCCGTGTCCAAGCATTCTGATTGGTTGAGCAATGATTTTGCGCGCTGTGATTGGTTGAATAGATGTCTTGGATTCCGTACCGTGACCGTAAACTGCGTGTCATAGGTTTCCCACTCATACGAAAACGACTGCGTTACCAATTTCGTAAGACTAATATGTGTTGGCCCGCAGTCGACGGAAACTGAGTCGGTCTTGATTTGTGCAAGATCAATGTGAACTGCTTGTGCGTTCTGTTTGGCCGGGGCTTTAATGAAATCCATTCATCGGTTCGAAAATGGCAGGGCATGATTTTCTAGTGCGATATTCACCGCCAATGTAGTCTTTAGTGATTACATTGTACAAAGCTCTAGGATGTATACAACTTGATTTCAGACGGCGTTAATGAATGTCCGTGTACTTCCCTGCTCTAACACTTTTAGGACATTCTTTTCTTTTCGTAATCTACTTCCTTTCAGTTAACTCCTTTAAAACTATCCCAAACACATAACGTACTCGCTATAAAGCTTTAACCTAACCTTAAAACGAACCTAGGAAGATCTGAATAAATAAACCACGACGTATTGTTTGTTCTAACACTTGCGTTGTTAACGATAGATAACGGAAGCGCAAAAGCAGGGAATAACTCGAGATCTTCATCCCGATCTCGTGAATCTATCCCGTCAAGTCGACAAAAGAACCAACACCGCCGTGATGAGCATGAGAGAAGGTTCCGTGATCGCCGTATCCAAACCCGGTCTGACATGGAGACAAGTGAAGCGTGTAGAAGGGCGTACAATACAGCTCGTAGTACATCTCGTAGTGCGTCTCCTGATGACTGGGATAGAGAGAGGAAGAGAAGGAGAGTAGACCAGGGTCAAAACAACTACCAAAAAGGTAACGTATTTTTTTACGAACGAGAGAACGAACGCTGGAATAAATGAACGAACGAATGAATATAAATGAGCGAACTATATGAATGGATGCATGCATGAATTATTATTATGAATGGATGAACGAACGAATAGACGATGGGAGGGAGTGAAAGAGGGAAGAAGGAAACTAGGAATGAAAGAATTGTAATATCTAACAGTAGTTTTTCCACTAGATGACAACATCTCTAATGACAGTGATTCAGCCATGTCTATCTCTCCCATTAACTCGCCCATAAGCTTTGAATACGCTATTCCAACTGACGGTTCAGCCATGTCTATCTCTCCCATTAACTCACCTGTAAGCTTTGAGTACGCTATTCCAACTGATGGCACATACCGCTCAATCAAAGCCAGTCCTACAAGGTGTGGTCACTTAGAGGTGACAATTCCACAGGATGGCTGTACTATACTTGGTGGTATGTCAATACCTAGGAGTCCTACAGAAGTAGAAAGGGTACATAGTCCAGGTACCCCAGAGACGGCGGTGCCTGCCACTGATTTCCTTCATGCTAACATTGGCTATTGGTCGTCTGTGTTTACTACCAAAGGGACAACGCATACTACAGATATTCTATCATATAGTACAATGGGTTACCTAGAAACACAAGGTATGATACTACAGATATTCTATCATATAGTACAATGGGTTACCTAGAAACACAAGGTATGATACTACAGATATTCTATCATATAGTACAATGGGTTACCTAGAAACACAAGGTATGATACTACAGATATTCTATCATATAGTACAATGGGTTACCTAGAAACACAAGGTATGATACTACAGATATTCTATCATATAGTACAATGGGTTACCTAGAAACACAAGGTATGATACTACAGATATTCTATCATATAGTACAATGGGTTACCTAGAAAAACACAAGGTATGATGATACTACACTACAGATATTCTATCATATAGTACAATGGGTTACCTAGAAACACAAGGTATGATACTACAGATATTCTATCATATAGTACAATGGGTTACCTAGAAACACAAGGTATGATACTACATATATTCTATCATATAGTACATTGGGTTACCTAGAAACACAAGGTATGATACTACAGATATTCTATCATATAGTACAATGGGTTACCTAGAAACACAAGGTATGATACTACAGATATTCTATCATATAGTACAATGGGTTACCTAGAAACACAAGGTATGATACTACAGATATTCTATATGGTACAATGGGTTACCTAGAAACACAAGGTATATCACACGGATGTTTTAGTGCAACTGGCCCCACCTTTCTCAATAACTATATAAATAGTGGTCGCGAAAGAAATGTAAAGGCTACGAGAAGCGCGCGCGTAATCACTTCGTCTCTCTCGAGCCAAGCTTTTCTCTTCTGCTCTGCTTCTACTCTTTGACGCGCGCGTATATAAAAGTGGATCTAGTTCTGTAGTAATGATGTTTAGGATCAAGGGCTCTATTCATTTGACCTGGAAGACCACCGGTCTGTCCGTGGTCTCTCCGCGGATTTTAAAAACAGAACGCATCTGGATATACCTGAAAATCGTGACCTTGCTTCAAGATGGCGACTGCTCGAGATAATATATTGATCTACGGACAGACCGGCGATATGGAAAGCGCTGTTAGTCTGCACCCTGAGGAGGTCTTGATGGAATATAATTACCTGGATGTATGTTTTAGCTATTGGTGTTGATTATACACCTATTCCAAATATCGTTGTCCTGGCCGAAAGCAACAAGCAACAAGCTGACGACCGCAAAGGACTTTGGGAATCTCCTAATTAATTAATTTATCCGTGGTATTTGAGAAGTTATCCCTTCGGACGTTGAATAGCAATCATTTGGAACTATTCGGCAATTTGAAAATGCATGTTGTCAAAATGTCTACGGATGAATAAATGAATAAGGAGAAAGTTCCAAAGTCCTTTGCGGTCGTCAGCTTGTTGTTTGTTGCTTTCGGCCCGGACAACGATTTTTGGAATAGGTGTATAAGCTTTCTATTATATCCCTTTGCCCTTTTGTTTTAGATGACACGTGTTACGGAGCTGCTGCTAATCAAGGTGATATTCAACGTTCATACCTTGACAACGATAGACAAGATGGCTGGTCCACTCCTTCTCCTCGTCCTTATACAACAAAGGCTGACGACGGCGATGTTGACGACTATCCACCGAGGAATGAAGATCGTATCTCACGCGGTGAAGGCAGGTGTAGTACTTTTAAGACTAACGACCACAGTAGGCGACATGGTTGAAACACAATCTACTTTGGTCTCGAATGCTTCTTGAAATGTTTGTCATTTTCTCTCCCAGATTGATCATTGGCGGTGTACCTGCTTCACTGCATTGACCGAGCAAAAGGAGATATAGCGTTGTGACTGTGAAAAGTCACGGTTTGGCCCAGTCACGGCCTGGTCAGGGTCAGCGTTAATCGGCTAGGCCCGGCACGACCCGGTCAGGGTCAGCGTTAATCGGCTAGGCCCGGCACGACCCGGTCAGGGTCAGCGTTAATCGGCTAGGCCCGGCACGACACGGTCAGGGTCAGCGTTAATCGGCTAGACCCGGCACGACCCGGTCAGGATCAGCGTTAATCGGCTAGGCCCGGCACGGCCCGGTCAGGGTCAGCGTTAATCGGCTAGGCCCGGCACGACCCGGTCAGGGTCAGCGTTAATCGGCTAGGCCCGGCTAGGGCAGCGTTAATCGGCTAGGCCGGCACCCGGTCAGGGTCAGCGTTAATCGGCTAGGCCCGGCACTCAGGCCGTGTGTAACGGCGACTAGACTATCTGTTAACACTATCAGGCATGATTGATTATTTCATTTCTTTCAAACAGATTACTTACCAAGAAGATGCGAAAACATTTGCGAGCCTTCTGGTTATGAATCACCGTCATATATGGATTTAAGGCGACCCTTTTTTGGAACCACAGAGGATATAATCCCCTCATTGTATGATAAAAACGCTTTAACGAATGACACTTGTACAGAAGATGATTACGATGATAAATACTTGGACAGATATCAAACTCTATCCACGAGAGCTACTGATATACGTGACAGAGAACAGAAATTGTATTATATGTCCAGAAGTCCATACGAAGATATTGACTCGCCTCGTAGTATGGACTCGCTTACAATGGACGATTATGGCCATGAACGTCTAATTACAGAAGGGCGTGGCTCACCCCTTACTCCAGAGTATATGGATTCACAATACCCCCTGGAGAGGAGAGGTGTTGTTGACGACGATTTTGGCGATTATTTGTCCAAGTCATCGAGTGATGTCGAGGATGGATTTGACCAACGTATTTGTACATATGAGCGCGAACCGGATACATATCAAGATGACTTTTCAGACGAAGAACTAAGAGGACCCCGACATTGTAAATATGACGAGTATCAAACTGATGATCGATATTACAGTTCAGACGACGAAGATCCACGTGACTCGCGTGTATCTAAACGTGCAGCTGAATGTGAAAGAGAATCAGATGACGAAAGTGTAAATACCTCCGATTATTATGATCGTGAAAATTATCAATACCTGGATGATATCGCCGACGACAATATATCCACAACAACGTTAGCATTTGATCGTGCTGTGTGCGATGGACTTCGCGGTTTTCCTACACAGTTGTTAAACTTGTCTGATTACTACAGCGACGCTCAAGGTTATACTAATGCCACTGGTCCAGTGAATTCATCGAATAAGACAGATACGACCCACAGGGTATCGAAAAGTCGCGACCCACGGTTGAATCGTGACCCGAGACTTAATCAAAATGCGGCTGATACCAGTAATGTTGCAGCTGAAACAGAAGGAACTGCAACTGACCAACGAGGGATGTATACGAATGAACGCAATGGTAAAGGTTCTTTTTAACTTGTTGAGATTTACATATTGTGATCGTTGCGGAAGAAATATTTAATGTTTGGTTTATTTTTTAGTTGAGAAGAAAGCTGTCAAACCATCCACAAGAATACAATCGTATTTTTATGTGTATTCTCCTGAGAACGACAGCCAGTGTGAGTCTGTCAAGGTAAGGATGAGGTGAGGGAGGAGAAGGGGAGGGAGGATGAAGGGGGCTACCTGAGCTAAAGCTGGTATTAGAGCCGTTTTCGTATGAGTGGGAAGTAGTAACGGTTCGTGCCGTGTCCAAGCATTCTGATTGGTTGAGCAATGATTTTGCGCGCTGTAATTGGTTGAATACCGTAAAGTTCCGAAAGTAGCGAGCCCCCAAAAGTAGCGACCCCCCGAAAGTAACAGTAAATATTGATGCTTGATAGCAAATCCCGAAAGTAACGACCCCCCGAAAGTAGCGATCCCCCCGAAAGTAGCGATCCTCTAGAGCGATGATTAGATAGATGACGAACACTTGTTTAGCCTAAAAACATTTTTTGAAACAGCACTAAATGCAAAGAGACAGAACATTTACTGCTAGATGACGAAAGCAAACGTAGAGCAGAAATTTACTGCTAAGCAAACGTAGCAAAAGGACTTGTCATAATAAAATACGTTATAGATCCTGTGAATATTTTTCTGTTGGTTAAAATGGATCAAATACCGTACACAATGTCGTTTAGGTACACGGTATGGCTCCTAAAAAGTTAACGATTTTAGCACCCCGAAAGTAGCGACCACCCGAAAATAACAGTTAACTAAGGTTGCAAAATCCGAAAGTAACAACATCGTTACTTTCGGAACTTTACGGTAGATGTCTTCGATTCCATGCTGTAGGTTTCCCACTCGTACGAAAACGACTCTATTACATCCTTTACTCTGCTACCACGGCAGGATTTTTACTGTTGTGAAAGTTTTTTCAACCTGAAAATACCTCGGCTCACAGGGTATCTTTCATCAAACCTGCTTCTTTTGTATTGGTAGAATTACATGTTGAAGACTGGTGCCCAGTATATTAATGTCAGTGATGAAACAAAACTAAAGTCTGTAAGGGGAGGTATAAGGGTTCTTATACGTGGCAAGCATAAATCTGCTCTTCACAAGTAAGTGGTGTCATCAATCATCCAATTAATTCATCAGTGTCTTCATCAACACCTTCATCAATACTGTTTTGTTCTAGAATTAGCAACTTATCCAAGCTGAAATGCTTGAAGAACGTGAAGTTTGCCCTCTTCAATACTGTAGATGGTAAGTACCCACTAATATAGTAGCATGGTCAACTCTCTTTACGGACACCCCGCTATTACGGACACCCCGCTATTACAGACACCTCTCTATTACGGACACCCCGCTATGACGGACAACCCGCTATTACGGACACCTCTATTACGGACACCCCGCTATTACGGACACCCCGCTATGACGGACAACCCGCTATTACGGACACTTCTATTACGGACACCCCGCTATTACGGACACCCCGCTATTACGGACACCCCGCTATTACGGACACCCCGCTATTACGGACACCCCTCTATTACGGACACCCCGCTATTACGGACACCCCGCTATTACGGACACCCGCTATTACGGACACCCCGCTATTACGGACACCCCGCTATTACGGACACCCCGCTATTACGGACACCCCGCTATTACGGACACCCCGTTATTACGGACACCTCGTTATTACGGACACCTCGCTATTACGGACCCCGCTATTACGGACACGTTATTACGGACCCCGCTATTACGGACACCCCGCTATTACGGACACCCCGCTATTACGGACACCCCGCTATTACGGACACCCCGCTATTACGGACACCCCGCTATTACGGACACCCCGCTATTACGGACACCCCGCTATTACGGACACCCCGCTATTACGGACACGCTATTACGGACACCCCGCTATTACGGACACCCCGCTATTACGGACACCCCGCTATTACGGACACCCCGCTATTACGGACACCCCGCTATTACGGACACCCCGCTATTACGGACACCCGCTATTACGGACACGTGTTATTACGGACACGTTATTACGGACACGGACCCGTTATTACGGACACCCCGCTATTACGGACACGTGTTATTACGGACACGTGCTATTACGGACACGTGTTATTACCCGCTATTACGGACACCCCGCTATTACGGACACCCTGTTATTACGCTATTACGGACACGTGTTATTACGGACCCCTGTTATTACGGACACCCCGTTATTACGGACACCTCGTTATTACGGACACGTCGTTATTACGGACACGTGTTATTACGGACACGTGTTATTACGGACACGTGTTATTACGGACACCCCGCTATTACGGACACCCCGCTATTACGGACACGTGTGTTATTACGGACACGTGTTATTACGGACACGTGTTATTACGGACACGTGTTATTACGGACACGTGTTATTACGGACACGTGTTATTACGGACACGTTATTACGTTATTACGGACACGTGTTATTACGGACACGTGTTATTACGGACACGTGTTATTACGGACACGTGTTATTACGGACACGTGTTATTACGGACACCTTGTTATTACGGACACCTCGTTATTACGGACACCTCGTTATTACGGACACTCGTTATTACGGACACCTGTTATTACGGACACGTGTTATTACGGACACCTCGTTATTACGGACACGTGTTATTACGGACACCTCGTTATTACGGACACCTCGTTATTACGGACACCTCGTTATTACGGACACCTCGTTATTACGGACACGTGTTATTACGGACACGTGTTATTACGGACACCTACGTTATTACGGACACCCGTTATTACGGACACCCCGTGTTATTACGGACACCCCGCTATTACGGACACCCACGCTATTACGGACACCCCGCTATTACGGACACCCCCCGTGTTATTACGGACACGTGTTATTACGGTTATTACACACGTGTTATTACGGACACGTGTTATTACGGACACGTGTTATTACGGACACCTCGTTATTACGGACACGTGTTATTACGGACACCTGTTATTACGGATACCTGTTATTACGGACACGTTATTTATTACGTGTTATTACGGACACGTGTTATTACGGACACGTGTTATTACGGACACGTGTTATTACGGACACGTGTTATTACGGACACGTGTTATTACGGACACCTCGTTATTACGGACACCTGTTATTACGGACACCTGTTATTACGGACACCTGTTATTACGGACACCTGTTATTACGGACACGTTATTACGGACACCTCGTTATTACGGACACGTGTTATTACGGACACGTGTTATTACGGACACCCCGGCGTGTTATTACGGACACCCGTTATTACGGACACGTGTTATTACGGACACCCGTTATTACGGACACCCCGTTATTACGGACACCCGTTATTACGGACACCGTGTTATTACGGACACACGGACACGTGTATTACGGACACGTGTTATTACGGACACGTGTTATTACGGACACGTGTTATTACGGACACGTGTTATTACGGACACGTGTTATTACACGTGTTATTACGGACACGTGTTATTACGGACACGTGTTATTCGTTATTACGGACACGTTATTACGGACACCTCGTTATTACGGACACCTGTTATTACGGACACGTGTATTACGGACACGTGTTATTACGGACACCTTGTTATTACGGACACCTCGTTATTTCGTTATTACGGACACGTTATTACGGACACCTCGTTATTACGGACACCTCGCTATTACGGACGTGTTATTACGGACACGTTATTACGGACACCACGTTATTACGGACACCACGTTATTACGGACACCTCGTTATTACGGACACGTGTTATTACGCTATTATTACGGACACCACGTTATTACGGACACCACGTTATTACGGACACCTGTTATTACGGACACCGCGTTATTACGGACACGTGTTATTACGGACACCTCGTTATTACGGACACCCCGCTATTACGGACACCTCGTTATTACGGACACCTCGTTATTACGGACACCTCGTTATTACGGACACCTCGTTATTACAGACACCTTGTTATTACAGACACCTCGTTATTACAGACACCTTGTTATTGCGGACACCTCATGGACACCTTGTTATCACGGACACCTTGTTATCACGGACACCTTGTTATTACGGACACCTTGTTATCACGGACACCTTGTTATTACGGACACTGAATTTATAATCCCTGAGGATGTCCGCTATAACGAGAGTTGATTGACTTCCACCCAATGAACAGTATTCAGGTCTTCTAATTGCATGTTTTGTTTGTTAGATATTGCCAAGAAAACCCGTGCTTACACCGCTATATTCCAGTATGGTGGTGTACTCATCCCTGATGATGTTATCTTGAAACGAATTCATCCAGGTACATACATCACAATAAGATTATCTAGTGTAGGATGTTCCTTGTGGTGAATAGTATCGTTTTCGTACGATTAAAACGTCGCTATGATCCTGTCCCACTCACGACTCTAAGAATTATGTTAGTTAAAAATGGTGGGTGGTGATAATGGTGATCATGTTATACTGCTGAGATGATGATATTGATGGTGCTCCTGATGTTCTGCTGCTAATGGTGATGCTGGTGGTGATCATGTTATACTGCTGAGATGATGATATTGATGGTGCTCCTGATGTTCTGCTGCTAATGGTGATGCTGGTGGTGATCATGTTATACTGCTGAGATGATGATATTGATGGTGCTCCTGATGTTCTGCTGCTAATGGTGATGCTGGTGGTGATCATGCTATACTACTGCATCTGCTGAGATGATGATATTGATGGTGCTCCTGATGTTCTGCTGCTAATGGTGATGCTGGTGATGATCATGTTCCGCAGATGATACTGCTGCTGCTAATGATTATGATGCTCTGAGATACAATTCCCTATATATTGTTGTCTGTCTGCTGAGTATTATATAGGTTTCTTTATTGTATTTTTACAGTCTACTTAGAGGCATTACTCACTTTTATGGCCGAAGAAAACGCCATTCGCCAAAAGGTCTTCTGGGTGATGAACATTCGACACCAAGCATACAAAAAGCTTGGTTCTCCAAGGTACAGCATGCACTCAATGTATCCCATGATGCTTACAGAGATCACGTAATAAAAGTGTTTGTATTTATAGACCTCAAACATGGAGAGACACTTTTGTTTTGGACCTTTTGAGAAAGTACAGGAATGAAGGATTTGTGAACATTATTCAGAAGGTAACTCAATAGCCTACTAAGCAACCCAAATGTGTAGGGGTAAGGTGGGGAAGGGATGCGGGGTAGGGAATGACTTGTCATTTCTCCCCCTCACCCCTCCCCTAGGGTTGCAGTGCAGATTAGTCCTTCAACGTTTTTGTGTCGTTGGTGACTCAGATTGATTATATCCATTATTATCGATGAAAATCACAACTCATTCAGACAAACTCCAGTCTAGACGGCCATCAATCAAACTAGCTTTGCTATGATTGGTTAAAATCTGGACATGCCCATGTCGTTTGATTGACGTCCAGCTATTTTCCAACCAGACAAGGCAGTGTGATAATGTTTGTAATGGCATGATTTGTTTAGGACTATGTGACGGAGGGCTTGTCACTTATTCAACGATACTTGGACACGGCATGGAGGCAACAGAGAGATCTGATGGCAACCTACAGACACTTCATTATGTTGTCAAGTAAGTATATAACTCTCTCTATACGACTACTCTGATAACAGCACATATTAATGAACACCCGTCAATATGGGATTTGAACCCGTGACCTCCTGGATACTAGTCAGGCGCTCTAACCACTGAGCCACTGGGAACTCGTGATTAAGCAGGTCTTGGTTCGTATTAATACCCAGGTCACTTAGGACGTACACTGTACGATCAGCTAAGCGGAAGGAATCTTGTCAGATATAAGTTGTTTGTAAGTTATATGGTAATTTGTCGCTTGGTAATAGTTAGTAATCTAGTTCGTAAGGTTACTAACAATTACCAAGCTACAAATTACCATATAATTTACAAACAACTTAGATCTGAGTGATTGAGATGTTTCATTGTTTAGATATGGATAAACTACGATTAGAAGCATCTTGGTTTCGCAATAGAGGCGTAAGTATAAGACATTAATAATACTGTTTATATTTGTTAACTACCTCAAGTTCTTCGTTGTAATGTTTGAATGTTTTTCTCTCTACAGATCGGTTTCATGGATATCAAGACATTTCTCCTATCGTTTGCTGGGTAAGTTATTGTTCTAAAACTGATGGCTTTCACTTTGTATTCATCTGATTTTCTCTTTTCTTGAATTACTCAACAATGACACGTTTTTCTGATTGTTTCAATTAGGGAGAAGAAGACTCGGCAGTTGCTGTCAGTCAACACATTTAATACTGATGACAGTGATACTAGACAAGTTACCCCAAAGAATACAGGTAAGGCAGGGCTCGACACTAACTTTTTGAGGTACTAGTCCTTGGGCTAGTGACTGTGGATAATTATTAGTCCCTAGGTCTAATTGATAAGATTTTCACTAGTCCACAGCAAACTTTCACTAGTCTGAGACTAGCAGACTACTGCTAGTGTCGAGCCCTGTAAGGATTGAACCCAGTAATGGTAAAACCAGTAGTTACACTACCCTTTGTACCAGAGGTTTAGCTGTTCTAATAGCCGTATAGCAGAACATCTGGTACCCAGGGTAGGGTATGGTAACACCAGTAGTTACACTACCCTTTGTACCAGAGGTTTAGCTGTTCTAATAGCCGTATAGCAGAACATCTGGTACCCAGGGTAGGGTATGGTAACACCATTAGTTACACTACCCTTTGTACCAGAGGTTTGGCTGTTATAATAGCCGTATAGCAGAACATCTGGTACCCAGGGTAGGGTATGTGGGGTGCGCGCTCAATAATTCCCAAATAATTCTAAGTTTACGATTGTTTTGGTTGATGTTGTAGGTTCTGCTGTAAACACCAAGTCATTAGACCATACAGACAGCGATAGACATTCAGTTAATAACAGATCATTCAAGTCATCCACCATGGTATCGCGCTATACTAACTATAAGAACGATAACAGCATGAAAGAGACACGACTTGAAATACTCTCCTCCATCAAGGACGTTAAAGACAGTCTTATGAACAGTATGGGAGGACATAACGCGATAGCTCGCAAAGATATATCAAAGACTAGCAAGGCAAATGATGCCTCTAAAGTAAGGACTCGCAAAGATACGACGTCCTATAAAGGCGACGTAGGGTTAAAGAAACAGTCGATGTGGTCACGGACAGTACGTAGCGCAGGCTCATGGAGGCACGGCAGGACTAATGGTGATCACACACAGAGAGAGGACGGTTGTAGGAAGAGAAAGGAGTCACCGCACCAACCACGAACAGTCAACAGTTCCGATCATCCTGACAGAAAGCATGTGAAGGACTCCAACCATTCAAGGTCATCAACTAGTAAGTCGTATGAAGAAAGAATGTTTGATCGTATATACAGTAGTAAGACATCACCTGTGCACAGACACTCTCTACATATCGAGAAAAGAGCTTTGTAGGGTCATTTTGTTAATTTATTCATTCATTCATTTATTTATCATTTGTGCGCGCGCCCATTCTCTAATGAACTCGCAGTTGTACATAATTCAAGACGCATTGTGACATTGTAAATAACGAATTCTGAATCATTTTTAAGTGAACTTGTTACTTTTTGTATCGAAATTGAATAAACCATTTTCAAATCAAAGATTCCTTTATATTTTGA
Source organism: Actinostola sp. cb2023 (assembly GCA_033675265.1). Lineage (NCBI taxonomy): Eukaryota > Metazoa > Cnidaria > Anthozoa > Actiniaria > Actinostolidae > Actinostola > Actinostola sp. cb2023. Next base: position 927,567 of record JAUJYZ010001540.1, read on the forward strand.
TTTCGCAGCTTGACTGGCGGACTGACCAGGAACACTGACAACCACTGCTGTGGCCTCCCCCCCAGGGTTCTATATTTGGCCCACTAGGCTGGGTCGACAAGGAACACTGACAACCACTGCTGTAGCCTCCCCCCAGGGTTCTATATTTGGCCCATTCTCCTTCGGTTTTAGTTTCGCGAGCTAGCGTGTTCCGTGACGAGATCACAACCGGCTGCGAAGCAGACTAGGTTCAGAAGGGCAGTTCAAAATGTTATTAAAAATATATTTTTTCAATTTCTTACAGAAAATATTTCTATATACGAGTTCAAAGTTTTATACGTGAAATTATGTACATAGAGAATCTTTTTGTACATAGAGAATCTTTTTGTACAGTAAATATTTCATATTTAGTTGTTAAAGTTTTTGTTCTACGAAAAGAAGATAATAATAAAAACTTCAGACGTTCAACTTGAGAAGTTATCACTGGTTGGAAGAGCGAAAAAATACCTCTTCACTACAATAGGGGGTTTCAGTGGGTGAAAACAATTAGCCACTTTAGAAACGAGTAAATGACTGGGAACGAGTCTTTATAATTAATCTAATTAATTCCATCACAAGAAAGAGCATATCAGAATTAGTAAGTTTTCAAAGTTTTGTTAGGTTTAGTAGCATGTGTACATTTTGTCTGCGCATGCGTTTGGATTCAGATTTCAAAGTACCTATTTGCATAATCGATACTTCAGCTTTTTTCATTCATGTGCCAACGATGTGCCAACCAGAGATCGATTGGCTGTTGAAACAAAACGTGTGAGAAGTCTTTGTGGAAATGGTTGGCAATTTACATCACAATGTTAATGTTTGTAAACATGAAGTATCGCTATTGTTTTGCCAAGTGCACTGCTGTGGAAGATTTAGTGAGCGATCTACGTCTCTAGAATGAAGTTTTAGAAAATCATTGAAAGGAAATCAATAGTCCGCCTACTTTTGTGGTGCTGTGGATATTTTTTTTCGTATAATGGAACAAAATCCGCCAAAACATGGCAACATTTCTACGGAGAAGTCGGGTGAATGAGTGATACTTGGACACTTCAAATCCACCGCAAAGCAAGAGGGACAATTTTTCAACTCCAACAAACAAGACCTTACGAAACTAGCATGAGTGAAGCAATAAATCACGGAAGAAAATTGCTGGGGGGTGAGCTACTAAGAGAGGTTTTCTTATAATTCAGTTTGACACGTCACCAATTCAGATAAACGATTCGCAAACACAATGCTGAATAAAAACTCAATGTGAATCAAACTTCTATCAAACGGTTTACAACTGATTCTAAGAAGTCCATAAAAATGAAGAATTGCCCTATACCACTATGACGTAACGGCTTATTTATGAGGGGGACAGAATCGTGAAGAACAATAGAAATTTGAACTAAATCTGCTCTGCTGAGGTTCGCTTGATTTCAAATTGGCTAGTTTCCAGATATTATGTTCATCGATACTTTTCCCACAATATTTACTGTGTTTGTGACTTTTATCGCTTTCAGACCGTCTGTAAAATACATTTATTTGGGAAATCCTTTGTGTTGTTGCTGTTTTGTCCCCCTCTAGCGACCATGATCCTTAGCGTTTAAACAATAGATTGTTTTGATTTGACGTCATAGTGGTATAGGGCAATTAAGCTATCCTTTACAATAAACTTCAACACATAGAGTGTCTGTAATATGGTATACACCAGCGATGAAAATCAGTCAAAATCATAACAAATAGAGTGTACTGATACCATAGTACCAAAATAATACGATCTCACATCGAGGGACAATTTTTCAGCTTAAAATAAGTTCTCGAATGCAAAGAATAAACTTAGAAAAAGTCAATTTGTGCTATTTTCGGCTGGGAGGCTAGTTAATAAGTATTGTACTTTAGGTAGGAATGTTAGGAAAACACGTGCAAAAATGATAAATACCCAACTGAACCGAGCAAAATACTTTGAGAATACTTGAATGTAGAGAACTCAAATTCACAGAATGTGACCTTCAATGTGTCAGTACTAACGTTCACTGTGAAGTATCTCTTGAAATCATCTTCGATGAGAATAAACCCAAAGGACAATGTAGCTGGTTTTAAGATAACTCCTTGTTTTGGCGGATTTTGTTCCTTGATATTTTATCATCTACGACCCTTATACGGAAACAAATCATCTACAGTAAAACAAAAGTAGGCAGACTATTGATTTTCTTTCAAATATTTTCTTGAACATCATTCTAGAGACGAAGATCGCTCAATAAATCTCGCACCGCAGTGCAATTTGCAAAGAAAATGGCGGCAAATCACTTTCAAATCTGAATTCTAACGCATGCGCAGACAAAATGTATACATGTTAGGTTTAGTATATTGGAGGTTTCTTGGTGTTGCAGAACACCAGATGACGTTAGACAATGAACACAAAGAACGAGAAGAATGAACTTGAACCAAAACAATACCCTGCATACAAAGAAACCTAACCAAGAATACAATGCAGACTGTAGCACCAAGAAACACCCAGTATATTGAACTAGACGCTCTACTAGCGTGAACTTGGGCTTCTTAATAAAGCTGTTTTGATAGATTTTAAATGTGAAACCTAATAGCTTGTATCATCATACAGAAGTAGTTTTAGCCTACATGTATTACTTGCAGAATTTAAGTCACTCGTTGCGTAACTCAGTAGAGCATACATACGTAATTAGCTTCAACACTCACACTCCTAGCTGACAGCTGCATGGCGAAGCACATTTCGATTACCTTGCAAGAAACGATTTCACAAACTCAATAAAATTACGATCGAGTTAAGCCACAGACATCTGTTAGAAATACACTTTCAGACAGAATTGCAAGGCCAAAAAGTATTCTCTAGGATATTTGCATATTTACTAAGCAGTATTAATGAACGACTCGACTGGCTCGAGCAAGGGAGCACGGCAAAATCCTTTTTGAATGCTGCTGGTGATTTGATTTATCGTTACGTACGTCTGCCATCTTGAATTTCGTTGATAAGCTGCTGACCACAACTTCTGTATACTCAAAAATTGGAACGATACAGAGAAGATTAGCATGCGCATGCGCTATGGTGACCACTTGCAGATTTGGCGTAGAAACACAAAAATAACCGTCTGTAATCTTAGACTTGGGCATTCCACAGGAAGCCCAAGTAATGAGTAACAGCTTTCCAAACATCGCAAAATTTACAAAGAAATGTATGGTTGGTTACAGGGGACAAGTGTCCCCTGTAAACATACATTTCTTTGCAGTTTTTGAATGTCTGCAGTTGATTTGCTACTTGTCCAAACCCTTTCAAGCTCCTGAAACTTTCTAATTCTGACATGCTTTTATGTTTCTCGAGACAACAATTTTCTTGCAGGTTGCAAACTTTGTTGCAGAAGTAGAAAAGCTTCTACTTTGGCGCAACATAAAATTTTGCAACTCTTGTGATGGGGTTCATTTCTTAATTAGATTAATTTTAAAAACTCGTTCCCAGTCCTTTACTCGTTTCTAAAGTGGCTCATTGCTCGATTTCGACGTCTTTTCCGGTATCGCGCATAAATTTTATCAGTATTAAAGTGAAAATAAACCCTAATCGACCCGATGGGCGTGGCAACAAATAGTTTTTACCCCTCTGCAGGTAGCAATTCTAAATGAAAACTAGTTTCCTGATTTTATTTACGGGCAAATACCCTAAAAGTGCATTATGGGTTAATGTGGTCACCATCTGTTTCGTGTAGCATGGTGTATCGAAACCTCGCACCCTTGAAGGGGAGGGGTGGAATACAATATTCATTTAGTAATGATTGGAAAGATTTTATTTGATAAAGCACTAACTGAATAGACCTCTTTAGCTTCGTATGTCAATTGCCCATTTCAAACCATGTGATGTAAACATGGTGTTCTCTGGAGAAATGGGCAATTTACATACGAAGCTAGAGATCTATTAGATTTGGCTTTAATGTACATTTTATAAAATTCGTTAATTGTTTCTCTAGTTTTCTGACATAAGTTATTTCATGGAGCCGTTGTTGGCTTCATCGATGAGTTGTATAAATCACTTTGTACTTGTACAAGACGTTAGGTACAGTATATATACGATATATTTCAATTCAAAATCTACAAGATGCACAACATTACGCGCAATATTGCCGGCATGCTTGCGTACCACCTGCAATAGGCCATATGCACTAACGGGTGTCAAAATGTGTCAATGAACTCCAGAAATGAAAAGAGCAACTCGATATTAGTAAGAAGGCGAAATTTCAGGTCATAACGTCTGACACAGGAGAAATGACATGAAATATAAAATCGAGTGTTTTCTAATAATTTGTTTGGAAAATGCATTGGATGGCATTTTTTGCCATCCAGCACATTTTCCATACGAATCTTAATAAAATTTGCAATTTTATATTTCATGCCATTTCTGCTGTGTTAAACATTATAAGCTGAAATTTCGCCTTCTTACTAATATCGAGCTGCTCTTTTCATTTCTGGAGTTCATTTTGACACTGCTGCTTGATTTGAGAAAGTTGGGTCACGTGACCCGTTAGTGCATATGGCCTATTGTCACGCGCAAGATTGCCAGAATTGCAATATTGCACGCGAAGGTTGGTACATGCAATTGCTGGCGATATTCTGCACAATGCATGTAACACCACTATATTCATGGCTATTCGAAAATAAACAGGCATTCATTAAACCTAAAAACTGTTTTCGATTTTGTAAAAGCTAAGCTTCTTTTTCCGAACTTTTGTTCATGTTTGCAGCGCTGCAACAGTTTTCTTATTCACTGATATCAATGCCTTACAAAATACTGGTTTTCCTACTTCGAGTCGTACAGCGAGACCAACTTCACTCGGTAATATATATATACAGCTTATTAGATGTTTTCTCGGGTATTACGGGCTGATATTTTACGAGTTGCGAATGTATTTTTCCGAGCCCGCAGGGCGAGGAAAAATGCGAGCAACGAGTAAAATATCAGTCCGTAATACCCGAGAAAACATCTAATGAGGGATTTATTATATAACTGACGTAATTTTATCAGGATATTGTTTTTTGAGTTTTTTGAGTTGTGAACAGGGCATTACGAATTTCTACAGGGCATTAACGCCTCATATCGGCCCTCAAAAATGACCAAATTTGGTCAAATTACGTCACAGTTATATAATAAAGAGAGGTTATTAGTCGGCTAAGCATCTAATACGGCTGTGTATTTTTACGAGTCATTTGGTATTTTGGCGAGCCTTTAGGCGAGCCAAAATACATGACGAGTAAAAATTCACAGCCGTATTAGATGCTTAGCCGACTAATAAGTTGTTTATTATATTTTTTGTCAAAGAAACTAGCTATTCTGGTGAAAGAAAAACAACAAATTACAGTGAAAACTTGGAAATCTCTGTACGAGCGCGCGCTAGTCAATGTAGAATTCTCGCACGCTGATTGGTTAATTTTCATCGCACGATTCTGCATGAATGATTGGAAAGCCAGTTTGAAGTAACTACCCAAAATACGGTCCCATATTTCGCGCGTTCTTGTGCATATTTCGTGCGTTCTTTGACAAAAAATATAATAAAAGGGCGTACTGGCCCCATGTAACTATACCTCGCTACTTTCCTCCCACGGTGGTAAGTCATATCGAGGGTACAGTATTGCAGGGGGTAGTCTGTAAGGCGGTGGAAAAGGTTCTTCTGGCTCCTCTGGTGGTAGATACGAAGGTGGTGGAGTTTCATAGACCGGGGAATGTTTCGGTGGTGTAATGTTATCCTCCTCATCAAAATCTCCGCTGTTGTTGTCATAGTACATGTACGGGGATTTATACAACGATGACTCGGACATGTACGAAGGTGGATGACTTAGTGAGTCGTTTTCTAGTATCAGAGGTTTGCCTGGCAAGGGTTTCATTTCCATTTCTGGCTCTAGGATGATGGGCTTTCTCTTGGTGTATGTTCGTCTTTCTGGGTCAGAAGGTTTAGCTCGCTTGCGTCGTATAAGCAGGAGAAGAAGGATGGCCAAGATGATTAAAATGATCACCACGATAATCCCAGGAATGACATGCTTTTCCCATAAACCACTTGGTTGAGTGCCTACGTTTTTCTCGGGTATAAATGGTGCGGACGTAGTGATGTTTTGAAGGCATACACCACTTAGAGTTCGCGTGGCATTGGTCAGGGTATAGTCTGGGGACAGGTGATCTTTGAAAGCTGTGTTGACACCGTTGGCATCGACGACCTTCTCAGCAACAGCGTTTACCTTTTCTCTGTCGCATTCATTGCTTGGAATCGAGTCGTTTGTCCATGAGAACACTACTGAACCTTGCTTGTAGGATAAAAGCCTGATTTGACTCGTGTCAGGGTCCTTATAGTAGCTACTTATCTTATCGATCAGATCAAGTCTTTGAGAAAGATTGCTATTAAAATCACTAAAGCTGTTTCCCAATGTTATTGTAAGCGATTGTACATACGGGATACTCGATGACGCAATAAGGATTTCAAATCCGTCGTACGCCTCAGCTCCTGCGCTGTCCTTGGCCACGAGAACAAATTTCACTCCTCGCTCAGGATCGTTTGGATCAGGAATGTCTTTCTCCATCGGTAAACCCGCCATCGTTTGATTCCTTACATCAAACTTCAACCAGAAGTTCTCTGGAACATTTGGAGTGCCTTCGCCATTAAGCTTGAGTGATAGTGTTAAGTTTCTAGTATTCCCGTCTTCCTCGTCGTGGAAGGTGTCTTTAGGAATAGTGTAGGTAAAAACCTTGCCAGCTGTGGCCTGGAAGCGTCCAATGTCGTTCTGTAATTCTGGTGGTGTGTTGGGCTTCGTTGTTGGAAGAACCGCAGAGGATGAAGGCAGTAATGAAGACGTTAATGCCACTGAAGTAATTCCAAACGATGTTTGCAAGCTTGAAGCATCTGTAATATAAGAAGAGTAAACAATATAATGAGATGACGTGACTGATGTAGTGGAATATGAGTCTTGTTGCGAAGTGACTGTCGAGGCAGGAATGCTTGATGGACTTGTGGCCAAGAGGATGCAAGATGATGTTAATGAAGAGGTTACTTTGAATGAACTGAAAGATGTTTCAAGAGATTTTAACACGATTCCAAAGGAAGAAAATACAGGCACAGAACTTGACAAATAGAATCTAGATGGAGATTCAGCAGGGTAGATTAGAGATGAACTCGTCGATGAAGATGATAACAATACAGATGTAGCTAGAAAGGACTGAGACACTGAAGGTTCAGTTGACGTCTCTGCACTAGTAAAGACAACAGCAGTTTCTATGCTGCTGAAGGATGTTGACGGAGTATAAAGAGAAGCCGCTTGACTTTGTAGCGAAGCTGATTGAGAAGATGAAACAAGCGAAATAGTTCCTGGTGAGAAATAAGAAGTATGATGGAAGATAGAATAGAAAGGTGAAGATGCACCAGCAATCATGGTCGATGAAACCAAACTTGGTGGTGGTGATGATGTAGTGATAAATGGTAAAGTCAAAAAGTCGATCGATGGTGAAATGGACAAAGTATCCATGACCGTCGTCACTTGAGTAGAATGAGAGAAAAGATGATATGATGATGTGGATACTGATGGAGATGGTATGGAAACTGATTGTGTGGTGAGCACAGCTTCAGTAAGGGACGATGAGAAGACGTGTCCTTCCACAGATGAAAACGTCAATGTTGAAGTGAGCTTATCACTGTAAAACACTGGAATCGAGGTGAGGTAAGATGTTGACAGAAGGTGAGAAAGATTTGAAAATGAAGACAAAGATCTCGGTGGAGGAATGATGAATGGTGTTGTTGAAGTGAAGACGGCAGAAGTAGTGAACAGATAGACTTGCGTGGTCACTTGTGAGATAACCACATTTGCCGAGGAAGCAGACACATGCAAACTTGTAAAATGTTGTTTTGAAGGAGTCGGTGCAAGACTGACACTAGATGATGAAATGGAGAATGATCTTGTGAATTCTTTTGTGGCAGTTGCAGTGATTGAATGCAAGAAAGAAACAGATGGAAACAATGACAAAATGGTCAGAAATTGTTTGGTTGGAGTTACTAGAAATGCAGACAACGTGAACAATGATGTGTTTAATGATGAAACTCTGTCAGTGGATGATCTTGTCAATGTAAAGGATTGGTTGAAAGGAGTTGCAGCAGTTGAAGGATAAGAAGACAACGTGAACAGTGATGTGTTTAATGATGAAACTCTGTCAGTGGATGATCTTGTCAATGTAAAGGATTGGTTGAAAGGAGTTGCAGCAGTTGAAGGATAAGAAGACAACGTGAACAACGATGTGTTTAATGATGAAACTCTGTCAGTGGATGATCTTGTCAATGTAAAGGATTGGTTGAAAGGAGTTGCAGCAGTTGAAGGATAAGAAGACAACGTGAACAGTGATGTGTTTAATGATGAAACTCTGTCAGTGGATGATCTTGTCAATGTAAAGGATTGGTTGAAAGGAGTTGCAGCAGTTGAAGGATAAGAAGACAACGTGAACAGTGATGTGTTTATCGACGAAAAGCTTGGTGCAATTGAAGGGAGAGATGAAATGCTAAGATGTTTTGTGGAAGATCCAGCAACTGGAGACAAAGAGAATACAAGACAATGTGAGTGAAGTGATAAGATGGTTTGCCGCAGAAGTTGCAGCAAATGGAACTAAGGTCGATTGACGTGTGGGAATCAGTGTTGCTGAAGGAAACAAAATTAAACAGATATTTTGTAGTGCAGAAGGATGAAAGAAAAACCAACAAGGACTTACTAAAAGTGATCTAAAAACGCCCACAAAAATACGATGATAATCATGATTATGAGAAAATGTTCAGTTAAAAGGAAAAACTAGGTTTGAAAGAGAATTACTGGTGAATAGAAAAATGGGTTTCCAACTTTCTAAAAAGAATGATATGAATAGTGAGCGTGACAGCGTCGTTTTACACTGTTGTCAGTTATATTTGATCTACAAGTATTACTCTGTTGAACTCACTTGTAAATACTGGCATGGATGTTGAAGGTATCGCTATACTGCTGTTAGACAACATTAAAGAGATGGTGACGACTGGTGTAGGTACACTTGTAGCCTCAATACTTGTAGTCAACCTCACTAAACTACTTGGCACTGGGACAACAAAACTAGTTGTATTCTGTGCTGTACTTGTGACCACGGTACTGCTCATCAGGCTCGATTCGTTCAACGTACTTGGAATCAACCTCACTAAACTACTTGGCACTGGGACAACAAAACTAGTTGTATTCTGTGCTGTGACCACGGTACTGCTCATCAGGCTCGATTCGTTCAACGTACTTGTAGTCAACCTCACTAAACTACTTGGCACTGGGACAACAAAACTAGTTGTATTCTGTGCTGTGACCACGGTACTGCTCATCAGGCTCGATTCGTTCAACGTACTTCGAATCAACGTTGGTAAGATTGTAGCAGTTGTTTCACTAGCAGTGCTTGTTGACGGAACGTAAAAACTTGGCGAAACCGAAGAAGCTGTGACATCTGTAGTGATGTATGTCGATGTACTGTTACCCATTCTTGTCAGCGTCATAGAAGAGAAGTTTGCATATGATGTAATTGTCGTCGACATGTTTCTAGTGAGTACTACAATACTAGAGTTCATGACAGATGTGATAGTACGTACAATAGACCAGGAAGGCAGTGTTGTTGTCGTTGGTGGCACCACAACCAACGACGAACTGTTCAATGTTCTTGACATAACAACAAGACTCGAGGTATTCCTCATTTCTTCTATTTGTGAACTTGTTCCATACTGAACACTGCTGTTGAGTGGATACGTCTTTATTGCCATGGAGACAAGAGTTGATGCAGTGGAAAGCAGAGGTGTTGTTACCATGGACACGTTGCCTGCTGACTGTGTCTGTGTTTCATAGCAACACTACTTGGAAAAATCACAGACGAGACGTTCGCGACTGTACTGTTGGTGTAGTTATACGTCGAGCTTGGTATCACCTCCATCGTTGAAGAAACATGGCTGCTTGACAACATTACCGTAGAAATACCTTGAAAAGAAAGAAGGATTGAATCAGTGATCCCGTACTGACGACGTCACACATGCTGCCGGGGACGCTTGGTTTTTGGCGAAGACGTCGACACTAAAGGTCACGTGATCGTGTAATCACGTGGTAGTGAGCGTCACCAATGGTGCTGGTGCTGATTAGAGAAACTGTTAGCAAGTAAAAGCATTAATGTTATTAGAGTATTTGAGATGGTTTTATAAGATCAAGAGATTGTGGTTCATCAAAGATGAAATTAAATGCGTTTGAAGAAAATTAGCATTAAATATAAAGAAAGTCGGTAGAAAGATTAGAGAGCCAAGAGAAGGTAACCACGTGATACTAGTCGTTGTCAAGGTAACAAGTCAAATAGTCTTTTCGTTGCTATAACAACTGAACGTCAATTCTACCATTCTACCTGTTGCCATGGTGAAATTCACTTCTTTGCTGGAACTAATGGTCGTTTGAGGAAACTCCAACGTGCTTGTCGCGTTCGCTGACAGCACTGAGGTTGAATTGACGAGGCTTGAATCCAAGCTACTTGTTGGAACTGACATCGTGCTATACGGTTCCAAACGTGTCGTCACGTTCACTGTTCTTGATGTAAAACTCGGCTGTACGTCTGTAGTTTGGTTTTGTACAGAGCTCGTTAAAGTTATACTAGACCTTGAGATATTCATCACTAGACTTGCTGTAAGTGTTTGCAAGATGCTTTTTGTACTTAACATTTCTGTAAAGTTCTTTGCGCTGGAAGAATTGATTTTAGATACAGTTTGTGTTGTAAATGTAGTACTATTTGCAGCAACAGACGATGAATTTAGACTCGCAGGACTGCTGGACGGCATTATACTCGTGGTATAGGCTGTAGTACTATTTGCAGCAACAGACGATGATAGACTCACAGGACTGCTGGACGGCATTATACTCGTGGTATAGGCTGTAGTACTATTTGCAGCAACAGACGATGAATTTAGACTCCCAGGACTGCTGGACGGCATTATACTCGTGGTATAGGCTGTAGTACTATTTGCAGCAACAGACGATGAATTTAGACTCGCAGGACTGCTGGACGGCATTATACTCGTGGTATAGGCTGTAGTACTATTTGCAGCAACAGACGATGATAGACTCGCAGGACTGCTGGACGGCATTATACTCGTGGTATAGGCTGTAGTACTATTTGCAGCAACAGACGATGATAGACTCACAGGACTGCTGGACGGCATTATACTCGTGGTATAGGCTGTAGTATTAACAACGGTCTGTGTGTAGACTGACAAGAGAGTAGATGTTGGCACGGGAATTGCTGAAGTCAATCTCGATGACATATTAAATCTCACCGAGTCGTTAGCCATGACTGAGCTACTTAGTGTTAAGAAACTGGTGGCATGCAATGTACTGCTAAATGCAACAGTGCTGTTTGTTCTATTGACAAATAATGGTGGTGTGGAAATGATGAGTCCAATAGTGCTCTTAGTGAGACTTAATGTTATATTACTTGATGGAAATGACGGCAATCCAGTGCTTAGGACTACAATGGATGCGTTTTTTGACGATACCGTAGTCTGGTTGTAAGAAGGCGTTGAAATGATACTCTGACTTCCAAGAACTGATGTTGTAAGACTGCCATTAAGCGTCCTAATAGAACTTATGTTTTTGACTTCTAAAGTGCTACTTGGGCTTAGAGTGTCAATAACAGTGCGAATACTTGTCGCACTAGAATTTAATGTCTCTCCTACACTAGAAGAGACGTTGGCAGTCGCACTTTGAGTCAAATGGCTTCTAGACGCAGTCGTGCGAGTGAGCGCAAAGCTAGACATCAAAGTGCTTGGAAATACAACGGTGGTAGTCTTCACAGTTCTGAGGAAGCTAGACAAAGAACTTCTGTTCTCAGACGTCACTGACTTTGTGCTGAGTACAGACGATGATAAAGTCTCTCTCGAAGAACTATTCGTTGTCATATCGGGTCCAATCGTGGTGTTCCGGGAAGCAGTCGATGGAAAAATAGACAGAACCGACGTCTTATTGATTAATGAGATGGTGCTCGTGACTGGTGATGGGAATGGAAGATAATATTTAAATCAAATGTGGTGACGAAATAATGCCAAGAATAAAGACATTGATACCCACACAAGCAAGGCTGATAGTGTTAAAAGTGTTTAAAAGAGTTTGAAGTTAGAGTTTCCACGGTTTAGAGTTAAAATGCAAAGACGTGCATTTTCATGCAAACACGTTACCGTTACCGTTCGTAAAGGTTTATCTTGTTTAGATATCCACGGTTATATACATTTTGAGTAGTTTGGCTGTCAGTGGAGATACTTGCATCAAGAAGTCCTTTATCCACGACTGTCCCTTTATCGTTGTTGACTGAGGTGAACGTATAGTTTGTGATACTCTATGGTTTACGATGAAGTGAATGCGGTTAACTTGTTACGTGTATTTAGTGATGTTTGTAACGTCGCGTTTTACAGTGTTTATAGTGGTATTGTGGTGTATAGTGGTTATTTACGATCTATGTATTGTATTGTAGTATTGAGGGCCATTAGTTTATCAGCTTTAGCTGTAAAGTGTTTACCCTCTTGAAATAAAGTTATTATTATTATTATTATTATTATTATTATTATTATTATTATTATTATTATTACGTATTATTACTTTAAGTGTTACGTGGTTTATCGATGTTTTATCATGCATTCAATAAAAACAAAAAGGCAACATACAACAACGCGTATTCTACACAACATGGACGTAGAAATGGCAAAACTAACGCATGCAGTTCGCCCTTCGACGACGACCTATCGTTAGAGTCAAATATAATGCAAACTATAAGTCACGTAGTAGATGCTTTGCTGTTGTGTGCGTAGGCTATACGTACATGCTTTAATTGACTAAATACAAACAACTAATAATGCACCCAACAGATTCAGCTAGATCCATCATACATGCATGCACTCAATCCTTCTATCTTTGCATTCTATACTACAGCAATTCAAAATACTTACCATCAACCAAACTTGTGTTCATGACAGTTGGCGATATCCTGCAAGACGAAGGTTGGATTGAGAAACATTAAAGCGAATTTCAGACGCGCACAGCAATAATGCACTTTCATGTGCGCGACACACGTGCCGTGGATAACCAGCTGTTACCCTTAATAATCTCAGATCATCTGTGGACAATCATTTGACTTGGTACGCTGCGCACACCTCGATCGATCATAAAATACAGATCTACACGTTTGTGCAACATTGCCAGTGCAACCTCTGCAATTGTTGTGACAAATCCTAATGAGGTACAACAATGTGATCTTACTTCAACAGTATTGCGCGCAACAAATTGCAGAGAGACACACGCTGAAATCGCGTCAGTGTTGGCAATATTTTGCGCGCAATGTTGCATCATGTGTCTTTATCTTCACCTTTTTCGTGGCCGCCGCGAGCACGTCGATTTTTTACAGTTTTAGTCAGCTTGTTGCCATTTATAGGCGCAGTATAATATTTAGCTATATCAGTACCGGTACTTACATTGACGAGATGTTCACTGTCGTTACCACTGGCACAGTAGAAATACTTGGAATAAGCGACAGCACTGTACTAGTATTACTAGATGTAGCGATAGATGTCTGTACTGAGGAGTTCACAGGACTTGCACTGATAGTAATAGAAGTATTAGGAAACACGGAATACACACTAGATGACACAGGTATCGACATCTTGCTGCTGGTCGCATTCTGCGTTAAACGTGGAGATATCGTCGATGAAGAAAAGACGAATGACGAGGTCTGAAAACTTGGTTCAATAGAGCTTGTCTGGTTGACTGCCATAGAACTGCTCGCAAGTCCAGATATTGTAGAATTAACTGTTGTTGTAGTGAGTGTTACATTGGCTGTTAATGTACTAGTAGATATTACAGTGGTATTGGTCAGGCTGCTTGTCATCACTGATGTTGAATTAGGAGAAAATGAAGAGTTGTATATTGTAGAATTATCTGGAAGAAGAATGGTCGGACTCGGTGTGATGGGTGTAGAATAAACAGTTGAAGAGTTTACAGAGGTTGCTTGTACCACAGTACTGTTAGGTAGTAATGAAGCGGAAGAACTTGTAGCATTGATCTCTGGTGCTGGAGAAGACATGACCACAGTACTGTTAGGTAGTATTGAAGCGGAAGAACTTGTAGCATTGATCTCTGGTGCTGGTGAAGACATGACCACAGTACTGTTAGGTAGTAATAAAGCGGAAGAACTTGTAGCATTGATCTCTGGTGCTGGGGAAGGCATGACCACAGTACTGTTAGGTAGTATTGAAGCGGAAGAACTTGTAGCATTGATCTCTGGTGCTGGTGAAGACATGACCACAGTACTGTTAGGTAGTAATAAAGCGGAAGAACTTGTAGCATTGATCGTTGACGATGGAGAAGACATGACCACAGTACTGTTAGGTAGTAATGAAGCGGAAGAACTTGTAGCATTGATCTCTGGTGCTGGGGAAGGCATGACCACAGTACTGTTAGGTAGTAATAAAGCGGAAGAACTTGTAGCATTGATCTCTGGTGGTGGAGAAGACATGACCACAGTACTGTTAGGTAGTATTGAAGCGGAAGAACTTGTAGCATTGATCTCTGGTGGTGGGGAAGACATGACCACAGTACTGTTAGGTAGTATTGAAGCGGAAGAACTTGTAGCATTGATCTCTGGTGCTGGGGAAGGCATGACCACAGTACTGTTAGGTAGTAATAAAGCGGAAGAACTTGTAGCATTGATCTCTGGCGGTGGAGAAGACATGACCACAGTACTGTTAGGTAGTATTGAAGCGGAAGAACTTGTAGCATTGATCTCTGGTGCTGGTGAAGACATGACCACAGTACTGTTAGGTAGTATTGAAGCGGAAGAACTTGTAGCATTGATCTCTGGCGGTGGAGAAGACATGACCACAGTACTGTTAGGTAGTATTGAAGCGGAAGAACTTGTAGCATTGATCTCTGGCGGTGGAGAAGACATGACCACAGTACTGTTAGGTAGTAATGAAGCGGAAGAACTTGTAGCATTGATCTCTGGCGGTGGAGAAGACATGACCACAGTACTGTTAGGTAGTAATGAAGCGGAAGAACTTGTAGCATTGATCTCTGGTGCTGGTGAAGACATAACTAAGTAAGTCGCATTCATTACCGTGAAAGTTGATGCAACGCTTGAAGTATTTAGACTTATTGTTGAGCTGACTTCACTGCTAGTATTTGCTGTAACTGTAGATGACACAGATTGTACGACCGTTGTAAAGTTCATTGATGACAAAACCTGAGGTGTACTAGATATATTAATGGTTGCTGAGCTAGTCGACGCCACAGAGAAACTAGATGACAAGTTAATGGATGGTTCTAGAGCCAGAGTTGACGACACCAAAACTTGTGAAGTAGCTGTAACATATAGAGTAGTCTGTGGCATCATCGTTGAATTGTAGGAAGCAGAAGACCTTGACAACGAACTACTTTCAGATATAACGATTGTAGAACTGCTTATCACTCGTGTTGGCGGGATACTTGTTGCTACTGGAGTAGGAGTCGCTGCTGCGGCACGTCGTACTCTATGTCTAGACCGTTGGACACCAGAAGTTATATGCCAACCAATGACAGGGAAGCCAAGAACATCACTCATTGTCCCATCTTTTGCCTTGGTCTCCAGCGCAGTAAAATAAGCATCACTAAACCTAATCGCTCCACAACTTAGCTTCCAAGTTAATAGACTCTTTGATCCAGGCTTAAATCTACCATCTCCATCACCAGAAGTTATTATGGACAGCTGTTCAAGCTGTGAAAACAGTGGGTGTCCATTATCAGCTGTAAAGACAGCAACTTTACTTGAAGGCATGTTCAAGTGATCAGCCATTGCAGTAAGAACCATCATACGCTGATGACCACTGAGTTGATGAAGATTTGCACTGAATACAACAGTTCCAATCACAGCCTGACTACCAGGAATGCATTGAAAATGGTTGCTGTTCTTGTCTGTTTGAGATGAAGGCATTTCTACAGCAATGGAGGCAAGTGGAGAGTCAAGTTCCATAGGATAGTCCTCTGTGGAGACTTTGATAGTAAATGCTTTAATACCACATATTCTTCCAGTACCACTAGAACTGTTAGTTAGTGCTACAACAAGGATGTCATAACTACCAGTATCTTTTATTGATGCAACTCCATAAAGTTCTTTCTTGATGTCATTGAAAAAGAGCCAGTGAGGTAGTGATCTTGTACTTCCCTCAGATACCTTAGAAAGAAAATAACATCAAACATCAGGTGAAGCCAGATCACCACATTTCTATATACTGTCACGATAGTGGATTACTTGTGAATAGAAGTAGATGGCTTGCATTCTAACAAACTGATTGGCAACATGGATTTACTAAACATAGTAAAATGATTAACCCATGCATTCCCATGAACCACTAGTGGGGTATAGAAAGGTGCCTTTCTGTTCAGTGCCTGGCTGAAATTTAAGCATCACTGGGGAATGTGGATATCCTTTTTGAATACCCTCTTTCAACTCCTACCTGCCCCCTGTTCTGCCCTACCACTACCACCCCCCCCCCCCCCCCCCCCCCCTGGCCACCCCCCCCCCCCCCCCCTTCCTGGCCACACCCCCCCCCCCCCCCCACCCTGATAGACAATCGGCTACAAAGAGGCTTACCTCTAGTCTGTCAACGTTACAGTCAAACACACTGTACGGTAACTTGTATATAAATCGTGTTCCAACAGGAACTAATGCATCCACAAGCTTTGTTTCTTGCTTGTGCGGTGAGTAGGACACTTCTTCAGCTAATGAAAGGTTCAGTAATAGCAATCCATAAAACAATAAAACACATCGAGAAAGCATTGTCTTGTTACTGTTTTTCTGTAAACTGTATAAAATTCTTGATAAAAGTATCGCAAAGTATAAAATATTATCTAAAATTCTTGTAGTAAAAATGTTTATAACAGTTCTCCATCTCCATGTACAATGTTGTGAAGAAAAGTTTAAAAAGTTTGATTGAGTTTGTAGCTGACATCGAGTTCTTTGATGTTTATCGACATTGTAGAGTAGTTCGTTGTTATGATTCTTGCTTTCAAACCGCCGTTTGGAGCAGGAAGCGCATCCCAGTTCATCCATCTTGATTTTGTTCTGTCTTAAAATTCCAATGTCATCATTCACTGAAATTATATAACATATAAAATAACGTTTAACATACCGAAATATTAATTAAACATATGATTGTCAATTTAAAACGTTTTCTTAAGACTAACTTCAGATCGACCGAGTAGATGTCTGTCGTAAATCACAACAAACTTGGTCTGAAAGGCTATAATGTAAACACCGGTGTATCTATATATAGCACTTAGACAATACCTCACGTCATCGCCTAACAGCTAAATCAAGAGACTGCATACATGGAATATACCATTACCGTAACGTACAGCTCGAGAAATCGATGTGAAAATGGTACAACACGACATAATATAATCCTAGAAAGTATATGTCAGCTAGTAATAGAGACCCGTTGAGGCACGCATTGATTTCCGGTATAAACAAAGTCCGTAGCTAGGGAACCATCGACTTGTATTACACTACGGATGACAGATTGACAGTTGTTCTAACATTGTTAGTTATTAAAATATAGAAACTGAGTACTGTATCAATCGATAATTACTAAACTTTAGAACTGTTATTCATTTCGAAATGATTCTGCCGTTCAATGAAGTATAAACCAACATGACGGAGCGTCGCTCTGCAGATCAGCGCGTGTCGAGTTTAAATCTGGGCAAAACAAAGAATCACTTTATATTCGCACATGAGAATTAATTTCTTGGGGTCTCAGCTAATATTCAACATCCAAGTATTTTCGTCGGTGGCTAATAATTTAATATTTAATATTGTATGTCACATTAAAATTCTTGCCGTGTGTTTGTGGTATATAAACGCTAAAAAACCATTTGAATGCCAAATAGCGAAGCCCACTGATCTCCTTGGTTCATAGCGATAATTTTGGTATTTCACTTCTAGCTTTGGTATCTCTAGTCTGTCATGGTTACCATGATATCAATGTAAAATACCCCTACAAAAACTCAACTATGAAATATGATAATATGCACTTTTCAAAACACGAATAAATATAAGTTCTTGCTAATCCACTAGCAGGTTTTTGACCGATGTTTGTGCGATCCTAAAAGGAATGTTTATATAGTCTTTCAGAATCAAGCAATAGAAACATAGATATTTACCTATCCTAGATCTATTTCTACGCAAAGATATCGGTAACTATCATAAATTACTACATGAAGCTTCAAACTTGTCGAAACCAACTTAATTGTCAAATGAAATCACGACGACATTGTTCCGTTGTACGAGAAATTGACAAAGGTTTAACTGCAATCATTCACATTTCAGAGTAAAACTCGGAGATCAACTTCTGATTTCAACAAAGTAATGTTTGATACTACAAGAGCTTCTGAATTGTTGTCTCAGCTGAGGAGCTGAATAAAATCTCGATCGTTGTCACTGAAAGGACGCAACCACATCAAATATAAACTTTACATATATACCTTGCTGTAGATCCTGAGATCCTGATGAATTTTGTGTCTTGTATTCTGTGTCGACTTTACATGTTATGCCAAAGTTGTCGTAGAATATTCATTTTCATAATCCATTCTCATACTTCATTACGTTCAAACTTTACTGGTTTTGGAATTTAGATACATCTTTCTTGTCGGTTACCCTGGCATTACAACGCTAACCACTCAAGCGTCACATCCATATATGGATATCGAGAAAATTATACTGGGATCGGAATAGGACACCGGATCTCCCGGAATTGCATTGATTTAGCTTTCGGCTGTTTATATTGACTTCAAATTACGTGCCTATCTCTGTTGGATGCTTTGAACTAAAACAATATAATAGTCTGTGCATCAGTTTTAATGCCGTACCTTTAGCCTGCATAGCCAGGCTCTCTGGGGCAGGGAAAGGGGGAGATGGGTCTGCGGACGAGGAGGGGAGCGAAGGGAATCATTCCCTTCCCTTCTCCCCAATCCCCCTCCTCGTCCCCACCCTCGTCCCCACTCCCACTCCCCCTTTCCCTGCCCCAGAGAGCCTGGCTACGCAGGCTACCGTACCTTGGGCCAACAGGGTGGTTGGTGAGGCACAGGCAGCCCAAGCTGGATACTTTTACATCACCTAGTACATTATTCCGTGTGATTTTCGGATGGTTTTGTGGCATGTTTCGTAATTTTTTCACCCTACACCTAACCCTCTAAAGAAATGACATTTGAACAACTAACCATTGCGAGACATTCTTTATAAAACATTATGAAAGGGGGAGCTAGCTGTGCCCCCCTCCCCCTCCCTAAATCCACATGGTTTTTTTCTATTTGCTTGTACTAATCAATGTGAGCCAAGGAAAACAAAGTTTATTGAAGTATATTTGTTCACAAACTTTTAGAAAAATTTACAACAAGATAGTGAGACCACACACCAAAATAAATATGAAATAAGGTTAAACAATCAACAAAGGCCAGGAATATTATTAGATATTATGCAAATTGTAGTATAATATTTCACTAACTGGTAATACAATACATTGTAATATTAATAATATTCATTTAATATTAGGAATAAATTAAAGTGTAATCTTATTAAGAAATACCTATACTAAGGGTGCGTTCGATTGACATTATTCCAGAATAGGAATACTTGGAATAATACGGAATGTCTGTTCCGATACCGGAATAAGCGGAATATATTCCAAACATTCTGCTCATCATAGCAGAATGCTTGGAATATTCTGGAATAATGACGTCATCCATCTGCCCCAGAATCTGGAATTATTCCTATTCCGGAATAAAGTCAATCGAACGCACCCTAAGTATTTTTAAATAACCTAGACATAATTTGACA
This sequence comes from Actinostola sp. cb2023, assembly GCA_033675265.1. Classification (NCBI taxonomy): domain Eukaryota; kingdom Metazoa; phylum Cnidaria; class Anthozoa; order Actiniaria; family Actinostolidae; genus Actinostola; species Actinostola sp. cb2023. Next base: position 947,494 of record JAUJYZ010001540.1, read on the forward strand.
TTTTATTTAAACAAATTCTACTCAATTCCAATAATATCTAATTGTAATTGAATTGACTGGTTCGTCTATAAATTCACTCAATTTGATAAAATAATACAATACAATAGTGATATCTGTTGTAATACTAGCTAACAGGAGGCCGCATCAATTTAAAAAAAACCTGTTTATTTAAGTGTCCAATGCATTCTAGAGCTTGCGCACTAATTGGGGGACACTGTACTCTCACACACACTACCACTACAATTTCATATTAACAATTGAATTATTGTGAGTCAACAAGTAGAATCTGAATATCCATCACATTAGTGCCTGTCAGACCAGTCACAATGTGGTCTCTACCCTTCTTAAATCCAGAGTAAAAGGTATAAGAATCATTATTGTCTATAGACTGCTGAGGATTAAGACCATCAGCAATGGCCTCGGCAACCTGACTAGGGCCAGCAATAGCACCAGCAGCAGGGCACGGTCCATCTTGTCCATCAGTACCAGCACTTAGGAAGATAACAGAGTCCTTGTCATCAGCTGAGTCGAATATTTTTCCAGAATTGTGCATATTCAACGCACACGATAGGGCCATTTCTTGGTTTCGGCCACCAATTCCAGTTCCTTTGAGATTTACAGTTGTCTCTCCTGCGCCAATAACACACAATGGCTTTGTTGCACTTTTTACTTCATTTACTAAATTATCATTCAAGAGTTCCTTTCCTCCTGGAAGTACTTCTGCATCAAGTCTTTCTCCAGTCAATGCCAGACTTGCAAGATTTGCAAAGCCAACGCCAACCTCACGTGCTTCTCCATCTAATGTTGTAGATGCCACAAGGGGTGAGTAACCAAGAGATTGTGCTTCTTTTACAGCAGCATTGACAGCAATTCTGTTTGTCCCAACCAAGACATTTTTGACATGGGAGAAATTTGATTCATCTTGTTTTGAGGTAGTGTTCTTTTCGGCATCTTTCAAGTATTTCAGAACAGATGGAGGTACTTTTTGTTCAGCGTTTAGTTTAGCAATGATGTTCATGCAGTCTGTAGGTGTAGAAGAGTCCAGGACTGTTGGGCCACTTGCTATGATATCAAGAGGATCACCAATCACATCAGACAATATCATAGTCACAACCTTTAACAAATATCAATAGATGAGCAATGGGAACTGTTGGGCCACTGGCTATGATATCAAGAGGATCTGACACCAATCACATCAGACAATATCATAGTCACAACCTTTAACAAATATCAATAGATGAGCAATGGGAACTGAGGGAAATCTCCTTAGTATCACTTCAACTCTTTGGTCTATCTACTAGTGAACTGTTTATGTAAATGTATGGTCATAGCTATACTGTGAACAAACCCTCAATAGGGATTAACTTAACAAAATAATGACTGTTACAAAATCATTAATTGTAAAAGAAACAATGATTAAAGAATATGGAGCTGATGTACCATCCTAAGTACCACCATGTCTCACCTTTGCAGGATAAGCAATCTCAGCCAGTTTCCCGCCTTTCAATTTGGAAAGGTTCTTGCGTATAGTGTTCAATTCATTGATAGTACCTCCACTTGAAGCTATGGCTTTGATTGTTTTCAATTTATCTTCCAAGTTTATTCCTTCAACAGGTGAAGGAAGAAGAGCAGATCCACCACCAGAGATCAATACTACAAGCAGATCTTCCTCCTTAACTCCTTCAGCTATCTGCTGGATCTGAGTTGCTGCATATTGAGCTCTCCAATCAGGAAGGTTATGTGCAGCACCTTCTATTACAGTAATTGGGCTGTTCTCTTTTAGCAGAGTGTTACTCACAAACTCCTCACTTCCTGAATTCTGAGACAAAAAAGAAAAGCAAAGTGAACATTTCAAGAAAGTTGGTACCATCAGGAGCCCTCCATTTGTTATATATGAGGCTAAATGTAATTTAGTCCCCGTCCACACGTATCCGGATATCTTTTGAATCTGAAACTTTTTCGATGCGGATTAAAACAAATTCGCATCCACACGTAGCGTATTCGAATCGTATTAGCCCGTCCACACGTATCCAGTTATTTTTGAATCTGCAACTTTTTCGATGCAGATTGGCATCCCGTCCACATGTATCCGGTGAATACGGTCGATGAATCTGTGCAGTAAAGACTGGATCTGATACCGTGACGTCAACGTATTCAAAAATATACGGATTCGACCATCCACATGAGGCCCGTATTCACAGCATATTCAAAAAATTCCACTCTGGAGAGCATATTCAAAAAGATGGGATTCATCGACCGTATTCACTGTATACATGTGGACGAGAGGTCAATCTGCATTGAAAAAGTTGCGGATTCAAAGATATCTGGATACGTGTGGATGGGGCCTTAGGCAAGGTTAAAATCGAGACAATGCTGGCCAATGGCCTCGCTTGGGTACCCACAGTGTGGGGGTCCCCTAGACATGGGCAGGGGCTTACAATATGTGTCATCCGTCTGCTTGGCCCTTTTGCTGTCCATCATGGATTCAAAAGAGGCTTAAGGTGGTTCCCGCATAATGAATTACCGGTTTGCCGTATTTTTTAACTCGCTCGCTCCGCGTCAATATTGCTTGGATTTTATTGTGCTTAACACAATTACTAATTCAACTATTCTGCCTTTGGACGGTGTATTCAAAATTATCATTGTAAGCCGTGTTTGTGAATGCCAGCCGATATTCAAACTACACTATTTTCACTAAAACTGCTGCAAAGAGTTTTTCCCTCGTACGATTTTTTTTAAACTTCGTGAATGGCCTTTTGAGGTCCATAGTGATGTTCTGACGAGGTAAGAAGGAAATTGATCGAGCCAAAATCACGTAACAACCGAAAGGTCCAAATTTTGACAACAAAAATATGAACTGGTGATTTCGGCTCGATCAATTTTCTTCTTACCTCGTCAGAACATTACTAGGGACTTCAAAAGTCCATTAACGAAGTTTAAAAAAAATCGTACGAGGGAAAAACGCTTGGCAGCAGTTTTAGTGAAAATAGTGTCGTTTGAATATCGGCTGACATTCACAAACACGGCTTACAATGATAATTTTGAATACACCGTCCAAAGGCAGAATAGTTGAATTAGTATTTGTGTTAAGCACAATAAAATCCAAGCAATATTGACGCGGAGCGAGCGAGTTAAAAAATACGGCAAACCGGTCATTCATTATGCGGGAACCACCTTAAGCAAGCGAATCGAGAATCTCATTACTAAGCTGATCCTCACTTGTGGCAACCAACTCCAAGCTCATCTATTGGTGATGAGTTTAAATACTATTGTGAGCCATGCTGCTTGACGATCAGGATCAGATCAGATATTAGTATATCGGCATGAAAATGGTTTTCATTGAGCTTGGAATGTCAGTAAAAGTAGCAAATAGAAGTGTCAGCAGCTCCTGACTGTTAAGAATGAGGGTTTATCATGTAATTTCAAAACTCATACATGTAGGACAAAAAAATGATTATGTACTGTTTAATAAATGAGCAAGAGTGTTTTATCGGGTGATCTGCAAGTTTATTGAACAGCTTTATAAATGATCCGTCCAAAGTAATACATTTTCGGATGATTTCAGCAAGAAAACAGCAAGGAAAACACAAACATAGCAGTATAGTGTTGCTTCTAACAACTCCTCACACATGCGCACCGATACTACTGATACTCTCAAAAAGATCCCACATTTGAACAACAGTCCAAAAGTGTGACCAAGGAGCAATCTTTCTGGACAACATATATGTCATCCCGTACAGGGAACTGGGAGGTCAATGATACAACACCAATATGAGACCTTAATCCCTTATCAGTATTCTTTATATAAACAATACTAATAAGCAGTGCATTACCGGGTATAAAGGTACATGCACGTGATGGATTTTGTCCTTCTCATTGGATGAATTGCTCATTAATTATGCATGAGTTTTTGAACATAGCTGGAAAGAGTTTGTTGAAATTTGTAAAAATGTAAAGTTTGGAAAAGATCGCTTCACAAATTGCAAAGATATGAATTTTCAAAAATCAAAATTTTGTATGAAAACCTTTGTTGGAGGCAAGAGTTGCCGCCAAGCGTAAATTTCCAAAGATTTTCATTTAAATTTCGATTTTTGAAAATGCATATCTTCGCAATTTGTGAAGCGATCTTTTCCAAACTTCACATTTTTACTAATTTCAACGAGCTCTTTCCAGCTATGATAATCATTTTTTGTCCTATGAGTTTTGAAATTACATGATAATCCCTCATTGCTATTTTCCTTTATTTTTACTTGATGGAATCTGATTGGCTCTAGAACAATGGAAAACATTGTTTAATATTTACAGCTGGCCAGACGGTTTATTACACCAGCCACAACAGACCGACAATGCCTTTTATATCAGGCTATTTATTTATTAATGCAATGAAAATAATTCTCGTTCAAGGCAGTATTAACTATTAAGTTAGTTGCTTTGTAGGCGTCCTGCAACACTCTAATATTGCACATAATAATAGCCCCATTAACACCTGATGTCCGATTTTAGATACTAATTAGATTAACACAAACTACTGGTTAAGCAGTTTGGAGTATTCACCTTAATGGCGTCTTGTAAACCACAAGGAATGCTGGCTACACCTTTGACGATATTCTGAGCACCCAAGATGTCTTCCACAGCTCTAGCCATGCCAAGAACTGCTTTGCCAAATGCTACAACGTAAACGTTTTTGTAGACCAAATACTCGGCATCATTATTGACAAGAAGCCTTGTTTTGTTTAAAGACAAGCTGTTTTTCACCATTTCTTGAGGAGTGACGGCTTTTAAAGCAGAACCAAATATTCTCACTGCATCAGAACGAAGATTGGAGCGAAGGACTCCGGTCAAGTGAAGACGGCGAATTTGGCAAAACATGGTCATCAGAAGGGTTGTTTGTCAAGCAGATAACTAGAGATGAAGACTAAAGAACCTTAACAAAATACGGGAAACGAAAACATCGCAATCAAACAACGTTTTAAAACTAGAACGGCTTTACAAAAATACCAGCTCAGATATGCATCCCTTGTCCACACGAAGGCTGACAACAAGACCCCCACCCCCTTCCCCCTCAGGATATTTTTCTTCGGGATAATAGAAAAATCCTCCCTTTTCTAAAATACCAGTTAACATCTCGCAACTTTTGATGTGTATATTAAAATGTTAAAAACCTGCTCAGAATGCTTTTAATGGCGCTTGAGGATATTTTAACCCATACATTTTATATTTCTATCCCCACCTACCCTTCCTTCGTAGGTTCATTGTTTTCGAATCAGACTGGACCCAGTCCAACAACCGTGTGCATGTGAATGTTTAGAGGAAGAAAGTGAGCTGAAGTGTCCTTCCTTCTTTGTTTGCTTTCGCAACGAATTCCTACGTAGAGTCGCTAATGCAGTTGTAACGACCGAGCTATGTCTACGGCGATGCCGTCTACAAATTGCAGCGTCTCTCTATTAATTTAGTTCAAGTCTGGCGGGAAAGTGAGAAGTGTATGGTGCCCCAAGATGGCCCAACAAACATGCTTTCTACACGTTGGGGATATTACGTCCCTCTACGCCGAGGGGAATGTCAATGGCTTTATTAGTACTCTTGGGTAAGAGCATTGATATGTCAGAGGATATATTGGTTGAAATTGTATAGTGGATTTCAATATGAGAGATGAGTAGATTCTGCTTGTTCTTTTGACAGTCTTATCGATGATCGATGTGTTGTACAACCTTCGGCTGGTGATCTTTCAAACCCTCCTAAGAAATTCCGAGGCAAGTTTCCTAATAGACCACCATGATAATGGACGCCTTCATGTTCTGCACTTCTTGTTGGCATAACGTGTGATCTGCTCACCTCAACCTTTCCCCTTTCAGATTGCCTGTTCAAAATATGCTCGATGAACAGATACTCTGCTCAAAAGCAGTTTTGGAAAGCAGCAAAACCTACTACTTCTGCTACAGATGCAGTATTACTGAAGAAACTTCACGTAAGGCGGACATTTTCATAGTAATATCGAAAGTCTAAATTTCCCGTTTCAGTATTATTAATCGTTGCTATTTTTCTGATCTAAAAATGTCGCGACCAAATGTACGACCACTAGTACTCCATAACTCCCATAAGGACCCCAACTTTTATGAAAGAATTAATTATTGCCGAAGTATTATTATTTTTATTTTGAAAAGAGTGAAAATACACTATTGTTTTGGCATTTTATTCCGGTGACAGTGCAATAAACAACCATTTCGTCATGAATTTCTTTGAGCTGCTTTTTGTTGTGTAGGTGGTAAACATTGCTTTGAAACGTCGGGTTTTATTGTTTATATGTAGATTTCCAATATTCCTTTTAATTTAATTTCATAAAGCATCGTCATATCTACTTGGTAAAAACGTCCGTCATGGGAATGATATTCACAACCTGGTTTAGTATATTGACCTTCAATTCATAAAGATCGAGTCCTACACTACAGAAACATCGTGTTTTGGTTCTTGAGTTCGAACTCTCGATTTTCCCATTATAAATTAGCGAGTAAATTGTTCTTCGTGAGTGTCAGCTACCACAGGGAGAACAAATAGCCATTATATATTATAGCGAAAAAGCTTACGGCGTTACATAATTTAATATTTTTTTGTTTGTGTGTTTGTCCATTTTGAAGACATTTGACCATGCATTTTTAACCTAGAGGCTAGATATAATATTCAATATCGCCAAAGAACGATTGATAACAGATATGATAGATAAATGTATATAATTAAACTTTAGATATTAATGAAGGGAGAACATTTCTTCGATGTGAAATGTCTTTGAGGATATATCCTGCTGGGACAATTAAGATTTTCTTGAAATGTGAGAAATGGAAATTTAAAAAATCTATATTTTTAACCTATTATACTTTTGTTCTGTGTTTTCCCAAAATGACAGAAAACATTTGATTCACTGGATGTAGTGGTATTACCATGTTTCTTAATAATAATCATTTAACAGAAATGAAAATATGGAGAAAAAAATGAAGAAATGAGAAAATGGGAAAAGTAGTGTATAGGATGAAACATTAAAGAGTGAGATATCATAGCATATCTTTGTTATCCCTTAGTAGTTGTGAAAAACATTTTCAGCGAACAGATGTTCCTTGTATGAATATTTAAAAGCCAACATCTTGCTTGATGACATGCATTGCAAACCCATGCAGTAATTCAATTTGTTGTACTTGATGACATCCTTAAATCGAAGGGAAATAGATATATGTGTACAATATGTATGTCTGTGTTTAATGGTTATAATTCTAGAGTAGGTTGTGGTTGTTTGGCGCTAACTATGGTTAATATCTCTGATTTCATGGAGCCAAATTATGGAATATTTATCAAATTCACTTTCAAATGTGTAGACGTATTCAGAGGAGTTAGTGAATTAGCTATTATTATTATTATTATTAGTAGTAGTAGTAGTAGTAGTATTAGCAGCCCATACTAGTGTACTTACTTGCTAGTTTCCATTTATATTAGTTGTGTTAGTTATTTCTGCCATCTGTTCTATTGTGGTCTAGGAAAATAATAGTTTTGAAGATTGTCTTTCAATTGATAAAACTTAAGATATGTAGTTCAATTTTCCATGCAATGGATGAATAAGCATATGAATAAATGGATGGATGAATGACTGAATGTGTGCACATGATTGACAGACTGATTGATCGACTGACTGAATCAATGACTGTCTGATCGATTGTCGGTTTGATTGATTGATTGATTGATTGATTGATTGATTGATTGAATGAATGAATGACTGAATGAATGACTGACTAATTGACTGTCTCTGAGTGAGTGAGTGACTAACTGACTTAGTTAGTGACTGACTGACTGAGTTAGTAACTGATTGACTGTCTCTGACTGAGTGACTGACTGAGTTAGTGACTGACTGACTGAGTTAAGTAACTGATTGACTGTCTCTGACTGAGTGACTGACTGACTGAGTTAGTGACTGATTGACTGTCTGAGTGAGTGATCGAGTTAGTGACTGACTGGCTGAGTTAGTGACTGACTGAGTGAGTGAGTGAGTTAGTGACTGACTGACTGAGTGAGCTAGTGACTGACTGACTGACTGACTGACTGACTGACTGACTGACTGACTGAGTGAGTGAGTGAGTGAGTGAGTGAGTGAGTGACTGACTGACTGAGTGACTGACTGACTGAGTGAGTGAGTGAGTGAGTGAGTGACTGACTGACTGAGTGAGCTAGTGACTGACTGACTGACTGACTGAGTGACTGACTGACTGACTGACTGAGTGAGTGAGTGAGTGAGTGAGTTAGTGACTGACTGACTGACTGACTGATTAATGCATCAATGAATTCAATAATATTATTGGTGTACATGTAACACATAACAAAAAAGAGTGAATTCAAAAAAGATGAATAATTAATTGTATTTCATCACGAAGGACATTCAATTTTTTTTATTTTATATATAAAATCTTTTAATAGACAGGCTCTGTGAAGAGAACAGTGTTGCATAATGCATACATTGATGCAATACAAGTCTTAATTTAGCCTACTAAGTATATATCTTATCTTTCCAAATGTCTTCCTTGCTATTCAGTTTACATCCTGCTTCACTAATTTCTGGATATGTGCTTTGAGATGCCTCAGCTGATTGGTTTGTTTGCTGAAGACAGTCCTAATGGAAAACATTAGCTGACATTTTTATGAGATTTGTTCATGTTCTTTGCTTTCCTTTGTGTTTGCTATCATCTGAATGGTCCCTGAGAGAAATTTTAAAGTTTAATATTTGATGTGTTTACATTAGACCGCTAATAAGTTGATTTATAGATTGTGTATCTGTGTATTCCATCTCTACACTTAGACCATTCAAGGACTACAAATTATTCATGCATCCTAAAATATCTCACATCTCATATCTTATTTATCAAGGTCAATTCTGATCTCTAAAGTAGTCTTGGAGAAAAACCCCAAACAATGCATCCTGTCAAGCACCCACGTAACTTGAATATCACAAGTAGATTCATGACAGTTGAAAGGATTTTTGATTGAACTAAATTCATTATGAATCTCAAAAATGTTTAATTTTAACTCCTTCAACACATCTTGTGTCATTGCCATCATTAGCTTAGAAAACTCATTTCCTTACTGTTTATCAGGTTGATAATAAAGTACTTAATTTCTCATTACATTTTATGCTGATAGATTTGTATTTCTTGTGTCAGTAGGACAATAGTTTTTCATCTATTTGTCTTGCAATGGTTATTTTCACCCCAAACTGTTGTAATGATAAGTACACATCAGTACAATAATTACTGACATGATTGATTATTACCAATTACAAGTGCAATTACGGTGAAAAGGCAAATGTAGCTAAAATGACTTGATTATAAAGTGTAATTTAATAAACTCGCAGATCATGTTTTATCGGATATAAAAACCACAATGTGCAGCAATCTGAGCTTTTGTTGAACAACTTAAAAAATATGTACACCATACCTTCATTTCATATATTCTGCAAAAATATTCAAGATTAAATAAGTTTGGCCAAGAAAACCCAAGTTAAAGTGTATGTAAGTTAGGACAAATCTTTGTCCAATTTAAAACACCAGTCACGTCACAGTTATGGGTTTCATTGTATTTTGCTCATTAATTATTCATGTTTTTGGGAAAATAGAGAGCCACCTTAAAATCCATAGCAATCCAGCTGGGTTCCTACTTCCTCCTTTTGTTAACAAAAAGAAACGAATAAATCATTGTATTGTTGAAACAGCAGAGTTTGTTCCACTTGTTCAAATACATACAGGCGGTTGGTATTGTATGATTGCAATACCAACCCTGTATGTATTTGAACAAACTCTGCTATTTCAACAATACATTGATTTATTTGTTTCTTTGTGTCTTTGTCTTTGTAATTGTACAGCATGCAGCAGAACTTGAGAAGAAACAAAATGAGACAGAGTACAAGAAGATGCTTGGGAGTGTTGTGCAGTATGGAAGTGTTGTACAGGTAGTTAGACTCCATCAGAACCTGGGTGTGTGTCACATACCTGAGTTATACGGGTGGTCAGGTTCAACAGTGTCAATGCCCAAACATGATATAATGTTTGTTTGATTTTGTATTATTTCTTACAGCTTCTTCATGTTAAAAGTAACAAGTTCCTCACAGTTAATAAAAGATTACCAGCTTTACGAGAGAAGAATGCAATGAGGGTCACATTGGACCCTAATGGTAACGAGGTAGGCAACCTGTATTATTCCCACAGACTCATATGACTCGCTAATCTTGAGATAGAGTAGATAGAGTGCACTTTTACATAGTGTTAAAGTTTCTATGTACATGTACGTCAATGCAGTCTCTACTAGTAGTTTAACTGCTTGTCCCAGCAGTATCAGTTTAAATATTAAAAATACATCGAAAATAAGCTTTCATGATGATCATGCTAGACTTTCCCTGCTGCCCTCCTTGTGCTATCCTGTTGTGTAAGGTAAGGTCTTTACTTCTCCACAGGGTTCTTGGTTTTATATCTCTCCTTTCTATAAACTAAGAGCTGCAGGAGACAACGTAAGTAATCTTGAAATAACACATCTCTAGCTACACTTTGAGAACCAGAATACCATGACAATGTACATCTGTAATGTACTAAAGAAATAGATTCCATTTTGCCGTGCATCTGTACTCTTATAGATGCACAGATTGATGAGTCAAAATGTCGTGAGATAAACAAAGTATGTCATCTGTGAATCTATAACAGACGCGTGGCAAAGTGGAATCTATTTGTGACGTCATGTGTGTGTCAGTACTCTAATTAGCCGCTTTAGAAACGAGTGGAGGACTGGGAACGAGTTTTAAGAATTAATCTAATTTAAAAATGAACCCCATCACAAGAAAGAGCATATCAGAATTAGTAAGTTTTAGGAGTTTGATAGGGTTTGGACAAGCAGCAACTGAACTGCAGACATTTAAAAACTGCAAAAACTGCAAAGAAATGTATGGTTACTCGGGACAAGCGTCCCTACTAAAGTAATTTTTGCAATTTTTGGAAAGCTGTTACTCGTTCAATATCTAACAAAACCTTTTGAAACTTTGTAATAATGCTAATTGTGATATGCTCTTTCTTGTGATGGGGTTCATTTTTTAATTAGATTAATTCTAAAAACTGGTTCCCAGTCCTTTACTCATTTCTAAAGTGGCTAATAACACACAGGCATCTACCAATCAAAGTGTGTAATATACATGTACCAATAATTTATTATGTAAAATATAGGATTGCTTGTGAGGGGATTGATTAATTAATTAGGGGTATACAATGTATGGAGAGATATGTACAAATCTGATGCGTATTTTAATCAATAGGTTGTCATTGGAGACATGGTGATTTTAAATCCAGTTAATGCAGGTCAACCCCTACATGCTAGCAGCCTTGAACTCATTGATAATCCTGGTTGTAAGGAGGTGAGTATTGTGTAGTGGTCTAACACTGGACTATTCTTCTGGTCCCGGTTGTAAGAAAGGTGGTTAGCACTATCCACCAGATAAGTCCTTTCTAACAGATAACATTTATTGGATAACTGCATCATTTTATGCAATGAATAGGACTTATCCATTGGATAGCGCTAACCACCTTTCTTGCAACCAGGGCCTGAAGTGTACAATTTTTTTAGCAGTGAACTGTACATTGTAGGCTGGTGAAGGGTCGGTGAAGGGCTCCAGAAGAAACAGGAGCACTATTACCTCCCTGACAGCATTCTCACTTCTCCCTGTGAATGCATTTTATGTACCACTTTCTTGTCCTCTACAGTGTCGTGCAGTGTTAGATCTGTTTATCACTTATTTATTAGAAATGTTCTCTGTTATTGTTTTACTTGGTCACATAGGTCAACTGTGTTAACTGTACAACTAGCTGGAAGATATCCCTGTTTTTATCTTTTGAAGAAAATGATGAGGATATTCTAAAAGGAGTAAGTCAACAACTCTTGTTCTGTATTTGCTTACATAACACACACATAGCCTTCACTGTGGAGCCATCACATACATTTGCTTGTAACAAAACGCATTCACTGTACAAGATATACGCTTGCAACAGTATCAACTGCTGAACGCGTTCGCTTGCAACCCAATCTTCAAACTGGTAATGAACAATAATAATATCCTACATTTAAACTAAGATGTTGTTTTCTAAAAGGGTGATGTTGCGCGTCTCTTCCATGCCGAGCAAGAGAAGTTCCTTACAAGTGACGATTACAAAAAGAATGCCTACGTTTTTCTTCGTACAACAGCAAGACAGACTGCAACATCAGCCACTAGTTCCAAAGCTCTTTGGGAAGTTGAGGTAGGCTGTCTTATAGAACAAGCAATAACTTTTTCATTTGTTTTGATTTTTCACGAGTTATTACTTCATCATACTGATAAAAGTAGTACATTAAGTATTTCAGTTGCATATGGTAATATCTTTGATTGAATTGGTAGTTGTTCATATATTTTCTTTTCACTTGTTAGGTTGTACATCATGACCCCTGTAGGGGTGGGGCTGGTCTGTGGAATTCTCTTTTTCGATTCAAACACTTAGCGACAGGAGATTACTTAGCAGCAGAGGTGAGGCTGGTTGTGCTGATGGTAATGGTGATGGTGGTGGTGGTGATGGCAGTGTGGTGGTGGTTGTAATGGTGGTGGTTGTAATGGTGGTGGTGGTGGTGGTGGTGGTGGTGGTAGTGGTGGTGGTAGTGGTGGTGGTGGTGGTGATTGTAGTGGTGGTGGTGATGGTAGTGGTGATGGTAGTGGTGGTTGTGTAGTAGTGGTGAAGGTGTTGCATGTGGTGGTGGTAGTAGTAGTGGTGATGGTGGTGGAGGTAGTGGTCGTGCAGGTGGATAACTGTAAAACCCTATGAAAACCCCATGAAAAACCTATGAAATAGGCAGAACCTATGAAATACCCTATGAAGTTTTTTCATAGTGCTATGAATTTGATTTTTCATAGTCCTATGAAAAGGTTCAGGCTATGAAATTTTCCTTTGCAGAAATTATCAGATTTATACCCTATGAAATGAAGTTTCATAGGTATAGCCATGCTATGAAATATCTATGAAATTTTCCTAGATGGAGAATAAACCCTATGAAAACAATTTCATAGGTGTAGCCGCTATGAAATAACTATGACATTGCAGTTCAAGGCTATGAAATTTTCCTCTGGAGAATATACCCTATGAAAAAAGTTTCATAGGTGTAGCCATGCTATGAAATAACTTTGAAATTGCATAACAAAGGCTATGAAATGCAATCACTATGAAATTTCATGGGAGTAACCTATGAAAAATATAAGTCTTATCTGACAACTTATGATTTTACTTACCAATCAATGATCTGTTTTATAGTTGTAAAATATTTTGGTAAACAACTAATAATACATTTCCATCATATCATTTGATCATAACACATTTCATAACTATTAAAATAATATAATGTAAAACATACAACATAAAAACAATCATATTTATCCTTGTATTTTATGTATGTACCAGTATGAGCAAATAAACATTACACATGTCTCCCTAAATTACATGTAGGTATATGCTCCAAATCTAAAAAAGGTGTTGTGAGAAAACTATGCACTTGTACAGCAACAAACTAAGATTTGAGTACTTATTAATTTATTATTAATCATTCACTTATCAGTTCATTTGCCTGGAGTTTTCCAAGATTTTCTCCCATTGAACTTCTTATTGTTGGGAAGACTGAAGATTATCACATAGATTTTCTCTTGGTATTTTTGGCTAATTTAGACAAAAGCTTCAATAAAAGTTTATCATTTAACCAAAGAGCAGACACACTGCAGTTTGAAAGCCATTATGATATGAACAAACAAAATGATGTGGTCAGCAGTTCGATCACATGACTAAAATACGGCTGCTGATTGGTCCGTGGCGTGTTTGCAAAAGTGAGTGGGAAAATGAAGCTTTGCAGTAGACAGTGAAGTTGTCAAGAAACTCTGGCTTTTTATTCGTTTTTATGCTGGTAAGAAAGACTGTTTAGCTATTTTTGAAGTAAGTAGAACAGGTAAAACAGCGTAGTAAGCTTTTACATGTCTTTCAGGCACATTGGAAGAGAAAAACATGCATAAAATGACTTAAAACAAGCATAGACTTTACTTTCTACGACTCTAGCAAATCTGTAAGTACCAACTAAACATGTTGTCCTTTACTTTAGGCTATAAGTTATGTTAGAACTATTTGTTGATAAATAAAGATAAACATTTGTGCACAAACTAGTTTGAATGGCTGTCTTTATTATTTCTATATCAGGTACATGTAAATCGTTGATCTTCAACAAGCTATGAAGATTTGGTTACAAGCATTGTTAGCCTGACAAAATTGGTAGAAACAAAAACTATAGTTCAACACTTTGACTAGCCAATAACTGCATATGTAAAACATAGATAAACTATTCAAATACTCATCATATTAGTAAACTATTGTACTTACATAATATTGGTAAAATTACATGTACAAAATTAATTTGCATTACCATTTTGATGTCTCTACATAATACAGTACTGCATGAGTCTACAGTATGTATCTTGGCATGCAAGTATTACCTACATTTGTATGAAACTTTTTCTTTTTAATAATAGTTGTTTGGCTTATAATAGTTTTCATTTATTTTTCTATTTATATCTTTTGTTTTGGCACATAGCCTTTTCATAGGCTGTAAATTTCATAGCTATTTCATAGGTCACAATTTTCTCCCGGTATTTATGTTTCATAGTAATTTACTATGAAACATACTATGAAACGGGACATGGTTTCATAGGTCACAATTTCATAGGGCAAATATATGAAATCCCTATGAAGTGTGACCTGTTTCATTGGTAGACCCTATGAAAAAGATTTCATAGGTACTTCATGGCCATCATTTCATAGGGTTTGTTTCATAGCATTTTCATAGGGATCATTTCATAGCCTTTTCATAGGCTGTAAATTTCATAGCTATTTCATAGGTCACAATTTTCTCCCGGTATTTATGTTTCATAGTAATTTACTATGAAACATACTATGAAACGGGACATGGTTTCATAGGTCACAATTTCATAGGGCAAATATATTGGTAGACCCTATGAAAAAGATTTCATAGGTACTTCATGGCCATCATTTCATAGGGTTTGTTTCATAGCATTTTCATAGGGATCATTTCATAGCCTTTTCATAGGCTGTAAATTTCATAGCTATTTCATAGGTCACAATTTTCTCCCAGGTATTTAATGTTTCATAGCAATTTTCTATGAAACATACTATGAAACGGGACATGGTTTCATAGGTCACATTTCATAGTACTATGAAAAAACCCTATGAAATACCCATGAAAATATATCAACTTCATAGTATCATCCCATGAAATGGCTATGAAGATACTATGAATATTTCATGGGGTTTTCATAGGGTTTTACAGTAGTAGTAGATGTGGTGGTGGTAGTGGTGGATGGATGTGGTAGTGGTAGTGGTTGTTGTGTGGTAGTGGTGAAGGTGTTGGATGTGGTGATGGTGGTGGTGGAGGTAGTGGTCATGCAGGTGGTGTTGGATGTGGAGGTGATGGTAGTAGATGTGGTGGTGGTAGTGGTGGATGGATGTGGTAGTGGTTGTTGTGTGGTAGTGGTGAAGGTGTTGGATGTGGTGGTGGTGGAGGTAGTGGTCGTGCAGGTGTTGGTGGTGTTGGATGTGGAGGTGATGGTAGTAGATGTGGTGGTGGTAGTGTTTGATGTGGCCGTGGTGATGGTTGTGGTAGATGTGATTATGATGGTGGTGGTGGTAGTAGTGATGGTAATGGTAATAATGGAAGTGGTGGTAGATGTGGTGGTGGAGGCGGTGGTGGAGGTAGTGGTGGTGGTAATGGTGGTGGTGGTGTTGGATGTGGTGGTGGTTGTGTGATGGTGGTTGTGTATGGTAATGGCAATAATAATGAAAGTGGTGGTGATGATGGTGGTGGTGGATGTGGCGATGGTGGTGATGATGGTAGTGATGGTGGTAGATATGGTGGTGATGGTAGTGGTGGTGGCAATGGTGGTGTCGGATGTCGTCATGGTGGTGATAGTGGTGGATGTGGTGGTAATGGTGGATGTGGTGGTGATAGTGGTGGATGTGGTGGTAATGGTGGATGTGGTGGTGGTGGATGTGGTGGTAGTGGTGGATGTGGTGGTGTTCATGATGGTGATGAATGATAGCCACATTGTGGTGTAGGTGGTACTTGTAATGATGATTAGGATGATGACGGTAGTACAGTGATGGCTGATGACGATGATAATAATGATTGTTATGATGATGATGATGATGATGATGACAATGGTTATATATATAAGGTTGACGAAGACACTACAAAAGATACGCAACGACACAAGCTCAAGGGATCAGGCCAAGTCTATCATCTGATAACAGTACCACACGGCAATGAAATCGCATCAATATTTGAGTTAGATCCTACAACATTAACAAGATCTGATGCATTAGTACCAAGGTATTGCAGTCTTGTTATACTTGTTATACAAGATAACACCTGTTTCGTCTCCTCTTCTGTCCTCTTCTGTCCTCTTCTGTCCTCTTCTGTCCTCTTCTGTCCTCTTCTGTCCTCTTCTGTCCTCTCTCCGCTGACTTCTATTTTTACGTGTCAGATGTTCTTACGTTCGCCTACGTCATCTGTGTACAAACACATGGGTACATTCAACGTCCATACCTATTGACAAGGGAGAAGAAAAACCAGTCATGCTTAAGGTGGCTAATTACATTATCACCATGATAACACATATACACTCAACACTAAGGCCATGTATCACTATGGTAACACCTGTACACTCAACACTAGGGACAGTATATCACTATGGTAACACCTATACACTCAACACTAGGGACAGTATATCACTATGGTAACATCTATACACTCAACACTAGGGACAGTATATCACTATGGTAACATCTATACACAACACTAGGGACAGTATATCACTATGGTAACACCTATACACTCAACACTAGGGACAGTATATCACTATGGTAACACCTATACACTCAACACTAGGGACAGTATATCACTATGGTAACACACTAGTATACACTATGGTATATCACTAGTATATCACTATGGTAACACCTATACACTAGTATACCACTATGGTAACACCTATACACTAGTATATCACTATGGTAACACCTATACACTAGTATATCACTATGGTAACACCTATACACTAGTATATCACTATGGTAACACCTATACACTAGTATATCACTATGGTAACACCTATGCACTAGTATATCACTATGGTAACACCTATACACTAGTATACCACTATGGTAACACCTATGCACTAGTATACCACTATGGTAACACCTATACACTAGTATATCACTATGGTAACACCTATACACTAGTATATCACTATGGTAAACACCACTATGGTAACACCTACATTGTATACACTAGTATATCACTATGGTAACACCTATACACTAGTATATCACTATGGTAACACCTATACACTAGTATATCACTATGGTAACACCTATACACTAGTATATCACTATGGTAACACCTATGCACTAGTATACCACTATGGTAACACCTATGCACTAGTATATCACTATGGTAACACTATACACTAGTATATCACTATGGTAACACCTATGCACTAGTATATCACTATGGTAACACCTACATTGCACTAGTATATCACTATGGTAACACCTATGCACTAGTATATCACTATGGTAACACCTATGCACTAGTATATATCACTATGGTAACACCTATACACTAGTATATCACTATGGTAACACCTATGCACTAGTATATCACTATGGTAACACCTATGCACTAGTATATCACTATGGTAACACCTATGCACTAGTATATCACTATGGTAACACCTATGCACTAGTATATCACTATGGTAACACCTATACACTAGTATATCACTATGGTAACACCTATGCACTAGTATATCACTATGGTAACACCTATGCACTAGTATATCACTATGGTAACACCTATGCACTAGTATATCACTATGGTAACACCTATGCACTAGTATATCACTATGGTAACACCTATGCACTAGTATATCACTATGGTAACACCTATACACTAGTATATCACTATGGTAACACCTGTACACTAGTATATCACTATGGTAACACCTGTACACTCAACACTAGGGACAGTATATATCACTTATGTTCACTCACAAGCTGTGTTAGCCGATAACACCCACAACAACATCAAACCATAAAAGAACAACAAGAGCGATACTTGAGATGGCATTGACATCCAAACACCATCTATACATCTATACAATCGTGAATCAATAACTGCTATATCTACTCTGTAGCAATAATATTTTACTGTGATGAACTGCTGATAATTATACTGGTCAGATATTAAGTAAAAGTGTGTTGGTGATGTGGTTGTGTCTATAGATAAGTAAAAGTGTGTTGGTGATGTGGTTGTTTCTATAGATAAGTAAAAGTGTGTGATAAGTGTGTGTGGTGATGTGGTTGTTCTATAGATAAGTAAAAATGTGGTTGTGTCTATAGATAAGTGTGTTGGTGATGTGGTTGTGTCTATGTCTATAGATAGATAAGTAAAAGTGTGGTTTGGTGAAGTGTGTGATGTGGTTGTGTCTATAGATAATAAAAAGTAAAAGTGTGTGTTGATGTGGTTGTGTCTATAGATAAGTAAAAAAGTGTGTTGGTGATGTGGTTGTCTATAGATAGTAAAATGATGTGGTTGTGTCTAAGTAAAAGTGTGTTGGTGATGTGGTTGTGTCTATAGATAAGTAAAAGTGTGTTGGTGATGTGGTTGTGTCTATAGATAAGTAAAAGTGTGTTGGTGATGTGGTTGTGTCTATAGATAAGTAAAAGTGTGTTGGTGATGTGGTTGTGTCTATAGATAAGTAAAAGTGTGTGTTGGTGATGTGGTTGTGTCTATAGATGTGTGTGTGTCTATAGATAAGTAAAAGTGTGTTGGTGATGTGGTTGTTTCTATAGATAAGTAAAAGTGTGTGTTGCATGGTGATGTTGGTGATGTGTGTCTATAGATAAGTAAAAGTGTGTTGGTGATGTGGTTGTGTCTATAGATAATAGATAAGTAAAAGTGTGTTGGTGATGTGGTTGTTTCTATAGATAAGTAAAAGTGTGTTGGTGATGTGGTTGTGTCTATAGATAAGTAAAAGATAAGTAAAAGTGTGTTGGTGATGTGGTTGTGTCTATAGATAAGTAAAAGTGTGTTGGTGATGTGGTTGTGTCTATAGATAAGTAAAAGTGTGTTGGTGATGTGGTTGTGTCTATAGATAAGTAAAAGTGTGTTGGTGATGTGGTTGTGTCTATAGATAAGTAAAAGTGTGTGTGTTGTCTATAGATGTAAAAGTGTGTTGGTGATGTGGTTGTGTCTATAGATAAGTAAAATGTGGTTGTTTCTATAGTGTTGGTGATGTGGTTGTGTCTATAGATAAGTAAAAGTGTGTTGGTGATGTGGTTGTGTCTATAGATAAGTAAAAGTGTGTTGGTGATGTGGTTGTGTCTATAGATAAGTAAAAGTGTGTTGGTGATGTGGTGTCTATCTATAGAAAAGTAAATGTGTGTATGGTGATGTGGTGATGTGGTTGTGTCTATAGATAAGTAAAAGTGTGTTGGTGATGTGGTTGTGTCTATTGATAACTAAAAGTGTGTTGGTGATGTGGTTGTGTTTACAGATTGGTACAGCTAATATCAAAGAAGACAAAGAAGCCTTTGCTATTGTACCTGTCCCGCCATTGGAAGTCAGAGATCTAGACTTTGCTAACGATGCCAGTAAAGTACTGGCTTCATTTGCCAAGAAACTAGAGACAGGGAGCTACAGCCAACATGAACGGAGGTTTGTATCTTGACTCTACTGTATGGACGATGCTTGCCATGAGTACCATGTTTATAGATTGGTTGATTGGTCGTCATTTCAATATATTGGTTCCCTCTAGGTTTGTAACACAGCTACTAATGGATTTAGTTTACTTTGTCACGGAGCAAGACAGCAGTGGGGAAGATATTCTCAACATCCTGGTACAAAGTCCAAACAGAGATCGACAAAAGTTGATGCGAGAACAAAATATATTGAAAGAGGTAAGAATCATTAGGGAAAGTTGAAGTGCTGGGTACTTTATAACAAGTAATGACGAGCTAAAAATCAAAACAAATGAAGAAATTATTTGCTTGTTTTCTAACATTTCTCTTTGTTTTATTTTGTTTATTGTTTTTTATTTAATTAATTTTTATTTTTTTTTTTTTTTTTTATTTTTTTCTCTTTGTTTTATCCTGAAGTGTATTTGTTCAAATGTTTCACATATTATTACAATTGTCTTGTAGGTGTTTAACCTGTTAAAGGCACCATTCAATGACAAAGGAAATGGTCCATTAATGAAGATAGAAGAACTAGCAGACCAGCGAAATGCTCCATTGAGACACATCTTTAGATTGTGTTACCGAGTATTACGACATTCACAACAGGACTATCGCAAAAATCAGGTATTACTAACCTGTTAAACCAGTTTTAATTAGTAGCTAGGCAACAGCCAATGGGTTGGCATCAGACTTCTCTCTTATGATGTGACACAGGGAACCCACCAAGCGCTTATGAACCCCTGTTATATATCTAATAATATTTGCAGATTTTATATTTAAAGTGTTCTATTGTGTTTGATGTAGGAATACATAGCCAAACAGTTTGGATTCATGCAGGCACAGATTGGTTATGACATTCTTGCTGAAGACACCATCACAGACCTTGTGCACAACAATAGAAAACTATTAGAAAAACACATCACCAGGACTGAAATTGAAACGTTTGTTAGTTTGGTTCGAAAGAAGAAAGAATGCAGGTATGAATGCAATGTGTTTTACGGTCTCTGTTTGCGTTTGTGTGTTATGGTGACAGCGGACATGTGTGTGCGATGGCTGTGATTTTACATCTGTGATGTGCGCGATGTTTATGGTTTGTGCGTGCAATATGTGTTAAAGATCTGTTTTGCGTTAATTTCGTTGTACAAAGTGAAATTCGTGAAGCACCTTCTTTGTATGATGTTTGTACAAGTAATAAGCAGATAAGATGCCAATGATTGTTTGATTGTTGCTTAGGTTCTTAGACTACCTATCTGATCTGTGTGTGTCTAACCACACCGCAATACCTGCCACTCAGGAACTGATATGTAAAACTGTACTTCATCCTTCAAACTCTGATCTGCTCATCGAAACGAGGTTTGTATTTGTTATTACCACCACATTTATCATGATCACCCTCATCATCACCATCATCATCCATCATCATCACATCATCAGTATCACTATCACATCATCATCATCATCACCATCAGTATCATCATCAGTATCACTATCATCATCAGTATCATCATCATCATCACCATCAGTATCACTATCATCATCATCATCAGTATCTATCATCATCATCACATCATCATCATCATCATCATCATCATCATCACCATCAGTATCACTATCAACATCATCATCATCATCAGTATCACTATCATCATCACCATCAGTATCACTATCATCATCATCATCAGTATCATCACCATCACTATATCATCATCACTATCACTATCATCATCACCATCAGTATCACTATCATCATCACTATCATCATCAGTATCACTATATCATCATCACCATCATCACTATCACATATCATCATCATCATCACCATCAGTATCACTATCATCACCATCAGTATCACTATCATCAGTATCACTATCCATCATCAGTATCATCATCATCATCATCACCATCAGTATCACTATCATCATCACCATCATCAGTATCACATCATCAGTATCACATCATCATCATCAGTATCACTATCAGTATCACTCATCATCATCATCAGTATCACTATCATCATCACCATCAGTATCACTATCATCATCAGTATCACTATCATCATCATCATCAGTATCACTATCATCATCACCATCAGTATATCATCATCATCATCAGTATCACTATCATCATCATCAGTATCATCTCACCATCATCATCATCATCCATCACTATCATCACCATCAGTATCACTATCATCATCACCATCTCACTATCATCATCATCATCACTATCATCATCACCATCACTATATCACTATATCATCATCATCAGTATCAGTATCATCATATCACATCATCATCACCATCATCAGTATCACCATCATCATCATCATCAGTATCACTATCATCATCATCATCAGTATCACTATCATCATCACCATCAGTATCACTATCATCATCATCAGTATCACTATCATCATCATCATCAGTATCACTATCACATCAGTATCACTATCATCATCACCATATCATCATCATCATCATCATCATCATCAGTATCATCATCACCATCATCATCACTATCATCATCACCATCAGTATCACTATCATCATCATCAGTATCACTATCATCAGTATCACTATATCATCATCACTATCATCATCAGTATCACTATCATCATCATCATCAGTATCACATCATCATCACCATCATCATCATCACCATCAGTATCACTATCATCATCATCACATCAGTATCACTATCATCATCACCATCAGTATCACTATCATCATCATCACCATCAGTATCACAGTATCATCATCACCATCAGTATCACTATCATCATCATCATCATCCATCAGTATCACATCACCATCAGTATCATCACCATCAGTATCAGTATCACATCATCATCACTATCATCATCCATCAGTATCACTATCATCATCACCATCAGTATCACTCATCATCATCATCATCCATCAGTATCATCATCTATCATCATATCACTATCATCATCAGTATCACTATCATCATCATCACCATCAGTATCACTATCATCATCAGTATCACATCCATCAGTATCACATCATCATATCATCACTATCATCATCACCATCAGTATCACTATCATCATCACATCAGTATCACTATCATCATCATCACCATCAGTATCACTATCATCATCACCATCAGTATCACTATCATCATCATCCATCAGTATCACTATCATCATCACCATCAGTATCACTATCATCATCACATCATCAGTATCACTATCATCATCATCACATCAGTATCACTATCATCATCATCATCAGTATCAGTATCATCAGTATCACAGTATATCATCATCACCATCAGTATCACTATCATCATCATCATCAGTATCACATCATCATATCACTATCATCATCAGTATCACTATCATCATCATCAGTATCACTATCATCATCACCATCAGTATCACTATCATCATCATCATCAGTATCATCAGTATCACTATCATCATCATCATCATCATCAGTATCTATCATCATCACCATCAGTATCACTATCATCATCATCATCATCACTATCATCATCAGTATCACTATCATCATCATCACATCATCAGTATCACTATCATCATCATCACTATCATCATCACCATCAGTCACCATCAGTATCACTATCACTATCACTCATCACCATCAGTATCACTATCATCATCACCATCAGTATCACTATCAGTATCACTATCATCATCAGTATCATCATCATCATCAGTATCATCACCATCAGTATCATCAGTATCACATCATCATCATCATCATCAGTATCACTATCATCATCACCATCAGTATCACTATCATCATCATCACATCATCATCATCAGTATCACATCATCACCATCATCACTATCATCATCACTATCATCATCATCATCATCAGTATCACTATCATCATCATCATCACCATCAGTATCACCATATCATCATCACCATCATCAGTATCATCATCATCATCATCAGTATCATCACCATCAGTATCACTATCATCACAGTATCACTATATCACTATCATCATCACCATCAGTATCACTATCATCATCACCATCAGTATCACTATCATCATCATCATCATCATCCATCAGTATCACTATCATCATCACCATCAGTATCACTATCATCATCATCATCATCATCATCACCATCAGTATCACATCATCATCATCAGTATCAGTATCACTATCATCATCACCATCAGTATCACTATCATCATCACCATCAGTATCACTATCATCATCACCATCATCAGTATCACACTCATCATCACTATCACCATCATCATCATCAGTATCACTATCATCATCACCATCAGTATCACTATCATCATCACCATCAGTATCACTATCATCATCACCATCATCATCATCATCATCAGTATCACTATCATCATCACCATCACTATATCACATCATCAGTATCACTATCATCACCATCAGTATCAGTATCACTCACCATCAGTATCACTATCATCACCATCAGTATCACTATCATCATCATCATCAGTATCACTATCATCATCACATCATCATCATCATCAGTATCATCATCATCACCATCAGTATCACTATCATCATCACCATCAGTATCACTATCATCATCACCATCAGTATCA
Source organism: Actinostola sp. cb2023 (assembly GCA_033675265.1). Lineage (NCBI taxonomy): Eukaryota > Metazoa > Cnidaria > Anthozoa > Actiniaria > Actinostolidae > Actinostola > Actinostola sp. cb2023. The sequence goes on from JAUJYZ010001540.1 coordinate 971,970, forward strand.
CTATCATCATCACCATCAGTATCACACTATCATCATCACCATCAGTATCACTATCATCATCACCATCATCACTATACATCATCAGTATCTATCATCACCATCAGTATCACTATCATCATCATCAGTATCACATCATCACCATCAGTATCACTATCATCATCACCATCAGTATCACTATCATCATCACCATCAGTATCACTATCATCATCATCAGTATCACTATCATCATCATCAGTATCACATCATATCATCAGTATCACTATCATCATCATCATCAGTATATCACATCATCATCATCATCTATCATCATCACCATCAGTATCACTATCATCATCACCATATCATCATCACCATCAGTATCACTATCATCATCACCATCAGTATCACTATCATCATCACCATCAGTATCACTATCATCATCACCATCAGTATCACTATCATCATCACCATCAGTATCACTATCATCATCATCATCATCAGTATCTATCACATCATCATCAGTATCATCATCATCATCATCAGTCATCACTATCACATCATCATCATCAGTCATCACTATCATCATCACATCATCACCAGTATCACTATCATCATCACCATCAGTATCACTATCATCATCATCAGTATCACACCATCAGTATCACTATCATCATCACCATCATCAGTATCATCATCATCCATCACTATCATCATCATCAGTATCACTATCATCATCATCACTATCATCATCATCAGTATCACTATCATCATCACCATCAGTATCACTATCATCATCACCATCAGTATCACTATCATCATCACCATCAGTATCACTATCATCATCACCATCAGTATCACTATCATCATCACCATCAGTATCACTATCATCATCACCATCAGTATCACTATCACTATCATCATCACTATCACTATCACCATCATCATCACCATCAGTATCACTATCATCATCACCATCACCATCAGTATCATCATCTATCATCATCACCATCAGTATCACTATCAACATCAGTGGAGACACTTCCTTTAATGCTGTTGTCATTCCTCTCCCCAGAGTGAGTGTACGTAGCAGATGTTCTCAATAGTAGTTGACAACATATTTTCTTTTCAGATTAATAGACGGCGACCTGTTCTTGGTGTGGGACAGCGGTAAGCATCTTAAATCTCAGCGAGACCTTGCTAAAGGAGCTCGAATGATGATCAAGGACGACATCAAAATCCTTGATTACTACCGCTACCAACTCAACCTGTTCTCACAGATGTGTCTCGATAGACAGTACTTGGCCATCAACAGCATCAGTAAACAACTAGATGTTGATCTCATTCTCAGGTAAACAAAGTTGTTGAATAATTGGCTTTGACGTTCTTATGCTTGCAATAGTTTCCCTTTCAGCTGTATTTTTGTATCAGGCCCATTCCTCTGTATTCAGGAAGGTGGAATATGACCAACAGGGGAATGGGACCAACACAAATAGCCTGGGAAGAGAGCATGCTACCTCCCTCTTCTTCCCATAAAGTGTTTATTTTGCAAGTTCAGTGTTAACAAGGCTTTCATAATGTTCACCAGGTGCATGGCCGACAAGGAATTTTCGTGTGATTTACGCGCAGCATTTTGTCGTCTAATGCTTCACATGCACATTGATCGCGATCCACAAGAACCTGTCACACCAGTCAAATATGCACGACTATGGACCGAGATCCCTAAAGAGATGACTATCGATGTGTAAGTAGTGATGTACTTTACCAGCAGTGTCCTGGAATTCTCTCTGATTCCTACCATGCATTGACGCCTGGCTGCAATCTTGGACGACAGTGTTGTTACTTTTGTTGATCACGGCAAATTCCTATAATGTTGTTTTAACATCTTTTTCACCACTCCCCTCCCCTAGATTATTGTTGTTCTGAGTTCCTACCTTGGCTGATCAATCAGACATCAACATTGCATAGGGGGAGGGGAGGGGCAAGTACACAAATATTCATTCCAAAGTCAGCTCCAAGACATTTCAGGTGCATTTGATTCACCTTGTTCAGGAATAGGAATTCCACCAGCACATCAATAGGAATATCGACTGAATCGAACGGTTATTTCGGTTTATTCTATTTATTGCTATTCTAGAAGGTCAATCGAATGCACCCTCAGATGAAGGTTCGAGTCAATTACGACTTTGTAACAACACTTTGTCCAAGATTGTAGATAGATAGATAAATCATTTATTACATCCGTCAAAAGGCTGAATTACATGCTGTGTACTATGCATGTAGATATGGGGCACGTTCTGTTTAGCAATGCGACCATTCACACAGTCTTGCAGCAGTCATGATATTGCTGTTTGATGAGTGACTGACTTTGTCATGTAATATTTGTATTCTTCGTGGTTTCAGGTACGACCAACACGAGGCTGTGGGTGAAGAACGTGAAGCAATCAGAAAGAAGTTTGAAGGTGTTATTCACTTTGTAGAAACCTACTTGCATAACATCAGTAGTAATGTGTTTGCTTTTAACGATAAGGAACAGAACAAGCTTACATTTGAGGTTAGTGTTGCCCATATATCACTAACACTTAGGTCCTTCCACAGCACCTGTCTCCATCCTATAGCACTTCCTCTGTCAAAGTAACTTTTTCGTCTTTATCACCTCCCCATCCAGACACCAAAACAACCACACCTCCCTCTATGTCAGCCACTCTGGAACCATTCTGTCTTATTACAATGGTTTCTATATCTAAACTATGTAATGCCACTTTATTTATAGGTCGTAAAGATTGCCAGGAATCTGATCTACTTTGGCTTCTACGGGTTCAGTGATCTACTGAGACTCACCCAGACACTGCTGTCCATACTGGATTGTGAACAGCGGGGTTACGCAGGAATAGAACATACCATCAAAAGTGACGGTCAGTACATCGACATAATATTCAAGCCATTACCTTTGCTTAGTGTCAGTGCACAAAAGGTTTTGAAACCACCATTGAGATGGATCATTGTCTGACACAGAGTAAAGCTGTGCACTCAGCTTAAAGATAGCATGGTCAAACTATTACCCTAAAATACTTGAACCAAATTTAACAAAATGTCATTCCAATTTTTTTCTAAATCTGACAGAAAATGCCAACAAGATGGATGTAACGAAGAGCATCCACAGTCTGGGGGCCGCCATGACGAGGGTAGCTTTTGGAGGAAGCCTCGATCCATGGGGGCTTATTCATCAAGCCGATTCAGGTCCCAAAGTCGAGGGTGAAACTGACCACGTCGTCATGGAAACCAAGTTGAAAGTGATCGAGATCTTAGAGTTCATCATGAATGTGAGGCTGGACTACAGGATATCAAGCTTGTTGACAATATTCAAGAAGGACTTTGATGAGAGTAATGCTAACCTGAGTGAAGCTGATGGTGACACTGGTACGTTTTACTTTCTCCATAATTGAATTATTTGTAGGGTTTATCTTCAAGACATGTGTCTATCGGTCTCCCTGGCAACCACAGGTAGCCCACCCGGTCTCCCTGGCAACCACAGGTAGCCCACCCAGTCTCCCTGGCACCACAGATAGCCCACACGGTCTCCCTTGCACCACAGGTAGCCCACACAGTCTCCCTGGCACCACAGGTAGCCCACTCGGTCTCCCTGGCACCACAGGTAGCCCACCCGGTCTCCCTGGCACCACAGGTAGCCCATCCAGTCTCCCTGGCAATCACAGGTAGCCCATCTGGTCTCCCTGGCACCACATTTAGCCCATCCAGTCTCCCTGGCAATCACAGGTAGCCCGGTCTCCCTGGCACCACAGGTAGCCCACACTGTCTCCCTGGCAGCACAGGTAGCCCACCTGGTCTCCCTGGCACCACAGGTAGCCCACCCGGTCTCCCTGGCAACCACAGGTAGCCCACCCAGTCTCCCTGGCACCACAGATAGCCCACACGGTCTCCCTTGCACCACAGGTAGCCCACACAGTCTCCCTGGCACCACAGGTAGCCCACCCGGTCTCCCTGGCACCACAGGTAGCCCATCCAGTCTCCCTGGCAATCACAGGTAGCCCATCTGGTCTCCCTGGCACCACAGGTAGCCCATCCAGTCTCCCTGGCAATCACAGGTAGCCCATCCATTCTCCCTGGCACCACAGGTAGCCCACACTGTCTTCCTGGCAGCACAGGTAGCCCACCTGGTCTCCCTGGCACCACAGGTAGCCCACCCGGTCTCCCTGGCAACCACAGGTAGCCCATCCAGTCTCCCTGGCACCACAGGTAGCCCACTCGGTCTCCCTGGCACCACAGGTCGGTCCCTGGCAACCACAGGTAGCCCATCCAGTCTCCCTGGCAACCACAGGTAGCCCATCCAGTCTCCCTGGCACCACAGGTAGCCCATCTGGTCTCCCTGGCGCCACAGGTAGCCCATCTGGTCTCCCTGGCACCAGAGGTAGCCCACCTGGTCTCCCTGGCACCACAGGTAGCCAGTCCAGTCTCCCTGGCACCACAGGTAGCCCATCCATTCTCCCTGGCACCACAGGTAGCCAGTCCAGTCTCCCTGGCACCACAGGTAGCCAATCCGATCTCCCTGGCAACCACAGGTAGCCCACCCGGTCTCCCTGGCACCACAGGTAGCCCACCTGGTCTCCCTGGCACCACAGGTAGCCCACTCGGTCTCCCTGGCACCACAGGTAGCCCACTCGGTCTCCCTGGCACCACAGGTAGCCCACCTGGTCTCTCTGGCACCACAGGTAGCCCAATCCTTCTCCTTGGCACCACAGGTAGTCCACCCGGTCTCCCTGGCACCACAGGTAGCCCACCCGGTCTCCCTGGCACCACAGGTAGCCCACTCGGTCTCCCTGGCACCACAGGTAGCCCACCCGGTCTCTCTGGCACCACAGGTAGCCCACTCCTTCACCCTGGCAGCACAGGTAGCCCACCTGGTCTCCCTTGGCACTACAGGTAGCCCACTCAGTCTCCCTGGCACCACAGGTAGCCCACCTGGTCTCCCTTGGCACCACAGGTAGCCCACTCAGTCTCTCTGGCAACCACAGGTAGCCCACCCGGTCTCCCTGGCACCACAGGTAGCCCACCTGGTCTCTCTGGCACCACAGGTAGCCCAATCCTTCTCCTTGGCACCACAGGTAGTCCACCCGGTCTCCCTGGCACCACAGGTAGCCCACCCGGTCTCCCTGGCACCACAGGTAGCCCACTCGGTCTCCCTGGCACCACAGGTAGCCCAGTCTCTCCACCACAGGGTCCTCCCTGGCACCACAGGTAGCCCACCTGGTCTCCCTTGGCACTACAGGTAGCCCACTCAGTCTCCCTGGCACCACAGGTAGCCCACCTGGTCTCCCTTGGCACCACAGGTAGCCCACTCAGTCTCCCTGGCAACCACAGGTAGCCCACCCGGTCTCCCTGGCACCACAGGTAGCCCACTCAGTCTCCCTGGCACCACAGGTAGCCCACCTGGTCTCCCTTGGCACCACAGGTAGCCCACTCAGTCTCCCTGGCACCACAGGTAGCCCACCCGGTCTCCCTGGCACCACAGGTAGCCCATCCGGTCTCCCTGGCACCACAGGTAGCCCATCCTATCTAAAAATATCTTTCCTCGCTTGGTAAAATCGTGAAACTGTGCTTAAAAAATCCTTAAAAGTTCAATATAAATGAACTCAACAAAATCCCTAAAATACTGAAGTTGTGACACTATCTCCAGAACACTGATTATGGGATAAACATTTGTCAGCATTAAAATAATTGATACCTTACTGAGACAGCGTTCCTTTTAGCCAGCGTGTCAACCATTAAAACTGAGACTGTAAATGATTAGTGAATTATGAAACTAATTTTCAGTTTTATTCCAGGCAAGCAAAAACGATGTAAGATTGACGAAGCGGGAGTTCCACACTTCCTCGCACCGCATACTTGTACGTGATAAAAAAACACGTCCAAATTATAAACCTTTATAATGGAAATAAAAACTAAATCTCTAACAAGCATAAAATCCTGTCAAAAACCAAATCAAACTAACCAAAGAATAAACTGAATAAATGAAAAATGGGAATGAATGAATGGGAAATCGGAAAGGAATGACATAAATTCTACTTAGAATCGCGGACGTTGTAAAATAATAAATTAAAAACTAAACTAACCTAAAACTAACACTGGTAAAATATATATCCTTGACAATTGTGCTCTAAATGGGTCTGTGTGGGGAGATACCATAGCACTCGTTTAATATAACACTAAAGTTTTACTTAGTTAGTAACTAATTAGGACTATTTAGCACTAGTTAAACAATAGCATTAGCGCTATTTAGTTTTACTATTCTTTCACGGGTATATTGTCTGGGTGCTATATAGTGTCTCCTGTGTCTGTCACTTCACATCATACAGCCATCGTAAAACTCTTTAAGAAACCTTACACGAGCAATTGGCAGCCCAACTCATGTGAGACGATACTCTTTTATGGCACAGTTGTGCTCGTATGAACGAACAGCATCTCATCGATTTGTTTGGCTTTCAAACAGGGATTGATCTGGAAAACATCAGCGCACAAGCAGAATCTATTTTTGGTGGATCACTGTAAGTTATCTTTGAAGTTTATAGCATCTTTGTAGTTTAAAGCATCTTTGTAGTTTAAAGCATCTTGCATCTTGTATCTTTAGTTAGTTTATCTTACAAAAAGTCACCGATTCATGAGTGGCTCCCTGTAGTAAATCATGCAATTTGTTTCATTTCAGTGGTTCATCTGACATTGACCTTGACCTTGACAGTCAGGGGGGACGCACCTTCCTCAGGGTACTACTCTACCTGTGCATGCATGACTACCCTCCCTTAGTCACGGGTGCCTTACAGCTGCTCATGAGACATTTCAGTCAACGACAAGAGGTTCTGCAGGCTTTCAAACAGGTAAAACCTGTTAAACTAGTTTGAACTACTCGTCTCACTTTATCCCAGTCCTCCTCTTGAAAGTTCAACCAAAGGTATCCCAACACTTTGTTATTTGCCTACAGGTTCAACTTCTGGTGTCCAACAGTGACGTTGAGAACTACAAACAGATCAAGACAGACTTAGACGAACTTCGACTATTAGTGGAAAAGTCTGAACTATGGGTGTACAAGAGCAAAAAGTATCTCACTTCTGCTTCATCTGGAAGCAAAGAAAAGAAAAAAGATAAAAAGAAAGACAAAATAAAGGACATCAAAGATGAAACTATTGATACAGACATTCCGCAGAGTGATAAGAACGGGCGAGAGGTGAGTCATCACCGCGTCACTAATTCCTTCCACTCCTAGGCTCTGTCCACAACAAGCTTTTCTCCATCTCTGCCAACACATAAACTATTCCAGAGTATACCAGTAAAAATGAGTCGAAAATGCGGAAAATTCGTTTTCAGATGTAAAAGTGTGGACGGGACCTCGCCCTCTTTTGGGAAGGGGCGTGGCACACAAGCCATTAATTTGTCGTTTGTCTATTGAATGCAAAAGAAGCTCAACATCATTTACCGAAATATTTTTTGTTTGTTTTCTAGGACAGCGACTCAGATGAGGTACGGTAACAGTTATAGAACATCATTGTAACATGTTACATTAAAAACACGATGCACTTATATTAGCCTGCTTTGCTCGTCAAGTCTGTAAAGCAGGCTACACTTATAGGTCCTTATATAGATTCTGGTAGGTTCATTAATTGTCTCAAGGTTTTGTCTTTTTAGTCGATTCGTAGACGATTATCGAGTGACAATTCCGTGGAGCTGGAGGTCGAGCATTCGGAATCCATGACTTTAAAGAATTACAAGAGAGTTGAAGCTGTAAGTATCACGTTTATCACGCAGTGTTTAGTCTGTGACACATATAAACTTCATTCTTATCGATATCCAGATCCTCCAGCGGCTCAGCCAGCTCTGTATATCTTTTGGACCTGATGACGTCAAGAAGAACAGAAAACATGAACAAAGGTTGCTACGCAACATGGGCGCACATACTGTGGTCTTGGAGCTTCTGCAAATTCCTTATGCTAAGGTAGATTGACTAGAGGACACAATGACGATGGTGGTAGATAAAGATGACTGACTATAGGACACGATGACGATGGTGGTAGATAAAGATGACTGACTATAGGACACAATGACGATGGTGGTAGATAAAGATGACTGACTATAGGACACAATGACGATGGTGGTAGATAAAGATGACTGACTATAGGACACGATGACGATGGTGGTAGATAAAGATGACTGACTATAGGACACAATGACGATGGTGGTAGATAAAGATGACTGCATGACTATAGGACACGATGACGATGGTGGTAGATAAAGATGACTGACTATAGGACACAATGACGATGGTGGTAGATAAAGATGACTGACTATAGGACACAATGACGATGGTGGTAGATAAAGATGACTGACTATAGGACACAATGACAATAATGATAACTCATTCAGTTTTAATTAATAACCTTTCTATTTCCACAGAATGAAGATGTTCGTATGGAGGACATCATGGTTTTAGCACACGAGTTTCTCCAGAACGTATGTCTTGGTAACCAACAGAACCAATCGCTGCTACACAAGCACTTGGACCTTTTCCTTACTCCAGGGGTGAGATCATCTTACTGAACAATGACTGAGACATTGGTTTAGAATTGGGCTTAAAGTGCAACTAACCCCTGTGAGATTGTTTAAAAAATCTATTCAATATTACCAAACGGTCTTAGTAATAGCAAGTGAGCTACATGTTTAAGCGAAATAACGACACTTTTGAGTTGGTGTTTGATTAAACATGTTTCGATAGTGTCTACTGTCATCATCAGTAAGGATAATAGTTTCCTTTTCATAAATCTATTTGTAAATGTAATTGTGTTTAAATTAAACTTGTGTCCCCGATTAGTGTACCACTTGTGGTACGCTAGAAGTCTGACACATTAATAAAGTTTATGTATGTTAACAAACTGGTATATATAGAAAAATAAGACAAAAGAAATTACAATAGGATATCATAGAAGTATGTGTCTAATGCACCAGTCTAAGATTTACATGGTACAATTGTTGGTTTAGTGCAGGCTTAAGCCAATGAATATGCAATGCCTCTTTAAAATATATAGTGTTCGCACGATCAATGATGCTAAAAGAATCTTCTGTTACAGAGTTGGCTTAGTGAGGACTTTAATAGATAGGGTATATAAGATTAACAACACCTGAGCATACATTACGGCATGTTACAGAGTTGGCTTAGTGAGGACTTTAATAGATAGGGTATATAAGATTAACAACACCTGAGCATACATTACGGCATGTTACAGAGTTGGCTTAGTGAGGACTTTAATAGATAGGGTATATAAGATTAACAACACCTGAGCATACATTACGGCATGTTACAGAGTTGGCTTAGTGAGGACTTTAATAGATAGGATATATAAGATTAACAACACCTGAGCATACATTACGGCATGTTACAGAGTTGGCTTAGTGAGGACTTTAATAGATAGGGTATATAAGATTAACAACACCTGAGCATACATTACGGCATGTTACAGAGTTGGCTTAGTGAGGACTTTAATAGATAGGGTATATAAGATTAACAACACCTGAGCATACATTACGGCATGTTACAGAGTTGGCTTAGTGAGGACTTTAATAGATAGGGTATATAAGATTAACAACACCTGAGCATACATTACGGCATGTTACAGAGTTGGCTTAGTGAGGACTTTAATAGATAGGGTATATAAGATTAACAACACCTGAGCATACATTACGGCATGTTACAGAGTTGGCTTAGTGAGGACTTTAATAGATAGGGTATATAAGATTAACAACACCTGAGCATACATTACGGCATGTTACAGAGTTGGCTTAGTGAGGACTTTAATAGATAGGGTATATAAGATTAACAACACCTGAGCATACATTACGGCATGTTACAGAGTTGGCTTAGTGAGGACTTTAATAGATAGGGTATATAAGATTAACAACACCTGAGCATACATTACGGCATGTTACAGAGTTGGCTTAGTGAGGACTTTAATAGATAGGGTATATAAGATTAACAACACCTGAGCATACATTACGGCATGTTACAGAGTTGGCTTAGTGAGGACTTTAATAGATAGGATATATAAGATTAACAACACCTGAGCATACATTACGGCATGTTACAGAGTTGGCTTAGTGAGGACTTTAATAGATAGTATATAAGATTAACAACACCTGAGCATACATTACGGCATGTTACAGAGTTGGCTTAGTGAGGACTTTAATAGATAGGATATATAAGATTAACAACACCTGAGCATACATTACGGCATGTTACAGAGTTGGCTTAGTGAGGACTTTAATAGATAGGGTATATAAGATTAACAACACCTGAGCATACATTACGGCATGTTACAGAGTTGGCTTAGTGAGGACTTTAATAGATAGGATATATAAGATTAACAACACCTGAGCATACATTACGGCATGTTACAGAGTTGGCTTAGTGAGGACTTTAATAGATAGGGTATATAAGATTAACAACACCTGAGCATACATTACGGCATGTTACAGAGTTGGCTTAGTGAGGACTTTAATAGATAGGGTATATAAGATTAACAACACCTGAGCATACATTACGGCATGTTACAGAGTTGGCTAAGTGAGGACTTTAATAGATAGGGTATATAAGATTAACAACACCTGAGCATACATTACGGCATGTTACAGAGTTGGCTTAGTGAGGACTTTAATAGATAGGGTATATAAGATTAACAACACCTGAGCATACATTACGGCATGTTACAGAGTTGGCTTAGTGAGGACTTTAATAGATAGGGTATATAAGATTAACAACACCTGAGCATACATTACGGCATGTTACAGAGTTGGCTTAGTGAGGACTTTAATAGATAGGGTATATAAGATTAACAACACCTGAGCATACATTATGGCATGTTACAGAGTTGGCTTAGTGAGGACTTTAATAGATAGGATATATAAGATTAACAACACCTGAGCATACATTACGGCATGTTACAGAGTTGGCTTAGTGAGGACTTTAATAGATAGGGTATATAAGATTAACAACACCTGAGCATACATTATGGCATGTTACAGAGTTGGCTTAGTGAGGACTTTAATAGATAGGGTATATAAGATTAACAACACCTGGAGTGGTTTTCATAGTGATATACAGAAATTAACTTCCGTTCTTCAGAACAATCTCTACCCTCCAAACTTGATTGATAAGATCCTAAATCAATACTTAACCAAAGTGCAAAGTAGCAACGATTCCTCAAGTACTGTTAGCGGCGAAACATTTTATTTTCAATTACCATTTGTGGGAAAATTTTCCAGCATCGCACAAAAAAGAATCAGATCACTTACTAAGCGTTACTGCAAAAACATCAACATCAAATTAGTGTTTAGTTCATTTAAGATCTCGAGCATGTTTAGCGCTAAGGACTCTATTCCCAGCGGTCTCCATTCATGTGTCGTTTATAAATTCATTTGTACTGGCTGTTATGTTGGTGAGACCCAACGCCACTTTTCAACACACGTTCATGAACATTTGCTAACGTACATTGTTTACAAACATATTAACAACTCTGTAACATGCCGTAATGTATGCTCAGAAGATTCTTTTAGCATCATTGATCGTGCGAACACTATATTTAGCCTAAAGATCAAAGAGGCATTGCATATTCATTGGCTTAAGCCTGCGCTAAACCAACAATTGTACCATGTAAATCTTAGATTAGTGCATTAGACACATACTTCTATGATATCCTATTGTAATTTCTTTTGTCTTATTTTTCTATATATACCATTTTGTTAACTATTATCCTTACTGATGATGACAGTAGACACTGTCGAAACATGTTTAAACACAAACTCAAAAGTGTCGTTATTTCGCTTAAATCTATTCAATATAAGCTGAATAGTTGGTGGGTTTAGTATTTTGTGATTTGAACCTTGCGTTTATGAGTTATAGAGGTTTGAAATCTCAATATGCAAATTTGATGATGTCTACTCACCAACTATTCAGCATATATTGAATAGATTTTTAAAACAATCTCACAGGGGTTAGTTGCACTTTAAGATACAGACACATAGATATGGTTGCAGGGTGGGTCCATCTCTGCAGCAATTGTTGTGACCAAGCTTATTGAAGTACAGTGTGATCCTACCTCTGCAATACTGTGCACAACAAATTGTAGAGACGCTGTAGTTGTGTCATTGCTAGCTGCATTGTGCACAATGTTGCGCCATGTGTCTGTATCTTTAGACTGAGCAGGTCAACTAGTCAGACGTTCTGTTAGTGTGGTAATTGAACTGAATGAACACATGATGTCAGTCTAAGACTGGCGTCGCCTATGGCCTTCTACTGGTCAATGTAGTGTGTGTAAACGGTGTTGTTGCTACTTCGTGTAGCTCTTTCAGTGTCCATTAAGTGACGTGGTGTGTTGTTTCTTTCAGCTTCACGAAGCTCAAACACTTCGCTACATTTTCATGGAAAACTCAGCTTTGTGTTACGAGGTATCAGAACGAGTTGTACAGCACATTATCCATTGTATTGAGTCGCGTGGTCGCCATGTTGAATACCTTAAGTTATTACAGACTTTAGTCAAAGCCGAAGGACAATCGATCAGGAAGACACAAGATATTGTGATGGCTGAGGTATAGCATTGATGTTGTGTACTCAGTCTTATCATCAGCATTAAAATTTTAAATTTTAATATTTTACGCCAGATATATTTTAAATAAGGGGGGAGGGGTTGGGGAAATTAGGCGGGGCTTTGGGTTTGGGTATGGGTGTAGATTTTTTTTAGTTAGATAGGTGTCCTCAATTAGTTTACACTTGTGTAAGCTAGGTAATTTGACACGTTAATAAAGGTTATTATTATTATTATTATTATCATCATCATCAGCATCATCCTCATCAGCATCATCATCATCCTCAATGTATGAATCATTTAATTTCCAATCCCATTTTCTAACAACAACAGCAACAGCAGCAGCTATAGTAACAGTAACTAAGCAACAGCAGCAGTAACAACTTATGATGACGAAAGTCATGCATCGATACAATTCCAACCATTCTCACCACCCCTCCCATATTTAGATTCAATTGTTCTTTCGTTTCAGTTAGTGAACGTTGGCGAAGAAGTGCTGGTATTCTACAGTGAAACACAAGCTTTCAACAGTCTGATCGAGATGATGCAGTCTGAGAGAGAACGTGTGGATGAGTCAGGCTCACTTCTCTATCACATCAACCTTGTGCAGCTACTGGCGTGTTGTACTGAGGGAAAGAATGTTTATACTGAGATTAAATGCCACAGTTTGCTGCCGTTGGATGATATTGTAAGGGTTGTGACACACCCTGATTGCATACCTGAGGTAACATAGTCAAAACTAGCCTTTTACTCACAAAACCCTCTTTGGGATACCTTTTCTTTTGAAGGCCGAGTGGGACCTGGCCCAAGATGAGATTTTACCAGTCCCCTCTCTTTCATCTAACACAGGTATCCCAAACCATAGAAAAGGTAAAAGAAGTGATTTTGTGTTATTCTTTATTTAGGTTAAGAATGCTTACGTCAATTTCCTGAACCATTGTTACGTGGACACGGAGGTCGAGATGAAAGAGATTTATACCAGTAACCATATATGGACATTGTTTGAAGACTTTCTTGTCGATATGGCTAGAGTAAGTATACCATAATAGTACACTGAAGCCATGGGGTTCCTCACTGACGAATCAGGTAGTTCAGTAAGGCACATCAAACCACAAATAAATGTGGTATGGACTATGGTTTTACCCTTTGCTGTGTTCTATTGTACTGTGCCTGTGTTTCCAGAACTGATAAAAATGACACTGGTAAATTAAAGTAAGAGCCATCGTGTTTGCACACTAGATTTTATCACAATAGTTCTGATGTTTTAGTCGAGCCGCAACAGACTTTTCCGTCTGTAAACGTTTTTTCCACAGCACGAAGCAACTATGATTGGATACTTAACTTAACACCTTAATTTCCCCCCCAAAAACACCCTGTCGACCCAGAGTCTGATGCATTAACCAATAGACCATCACGTCCATCACAGAATAGAAAACAATCTTTTTTTGTCTTGACAGGTTTGTAACACTGTAGACAGATTCCATGTCGACACCATGTTGGAGAAATATGTGACGGAGACCATCATGAACCTGATTACATTCTTCTTTAACTCACCTTTCTCTGACGCCAGCACTACCATCAAGGTACAACATTGGTACACACTTTCCTCTCACATTGTCACTGTCATGTACATTGTGTGATTATTTTTTATTTTTTATTTAAAGAACGTTCATCTTCTTCATCCCATGACTTGTTTGCTATACTGTACCATTGTTTGTCCCTTCAGGCCCGTCAGCCAGTGTTCGTTAAGTTGCATTAGTAAGAGTGCAAACACTAAAACCGTGAAACAGTACAAACTATTTAGTGCTAAATAGCACCAATATAACAATAGAAAACAAAAGACATTGCACTATTTAGTGCTAATTAAAGTTTGCACTGTTTCACGGTTTTAGTGTTTGCACTCTACTGCTCTCATTAACTATGTTTGCTATACTGTACAATGTTTCTCACTTCAGGCCCGTCAGCCAGTGTTCGTTAAGTTACTGCGTGGTGCATTTCGGGTATCCCAGTGTTCGTGGTTGTCGGGATCGCAAAAGTACCAAGTAGAGGCGTGTATCAAGGCTCTTTCTGATATCGGTAACTATAGTAACCAACGGTATCCATAGAAATGGATGGTCGTCATAGTAACTGTGTTTTGTGTCCTTAGCCAAGACACGTGGTATTGCTATACCTGGTGACCTCGAGACTCAGATCCAGGCCTTATTCACACGGTCACAGCTCGTCATGAAACATACACGTCATTGGTTGAGTCACGGCAAGGTACGACGGGAATCTACAATGCATCTGTCACGTGACTACAGGAGTATCATTGAAGGCCTTCAGGTGAGTAAAATTGAGTAATTGTCAGATTGTTGTGACACTTTAGTAACTTTGTTGCAAAGTTGTGCGGACTTGTAGACTGTTGGGACACTTGTTCCTGCATGATTTTGAAGGGTGTTTTCGAGGCTCTTAATATGATGACTGTGATTTGCCAAAGTTGCGCATTAATATGTTCATGATGGCTGCTGCCACTTTTAGCCATGTGGGAATTGCTTGACCCATGATCGATGTGTTTGCAGGACATAGTATCCTTACTAGAAGACCAACTTCGTCCTCTAATTCAAGCTGAGTCATCACTACTAGTCGACGTGCTCTACAGACCAGAGTTAATATTTCCTGGTCATTCAGAGGCCAGGCAGAAGGCAATAAATGGTGGTTTTGTGTCCAGGTAAAGTATTTCTCATGTTCATGTCAGCGTGAATAAATAAAGTGCCATCGCCATGTCAACCACACACGATGATCTGCCAGAACTAATATCACTGAACTGATTAATATGTCAGACTTGTACGTCACACAAAGCAGCTGCTACAAAACAACGGAGAAGCGTTGTGTATTTCTGTCTTACAAACGTTGAAGGCGATGATGGCTCGAGACACAGACTTTGGAGAAAAGGTAAGAATTACTTCTCACTCAACAATGTGCTTGAATACTGTGAGGCTACTGTTTGTTGAGACAAGTAATTTTCACGGCAATTGTAACAGTTAGTGTCGCATAACATTCCTGCTTGCTAAATGTACCCTATATTTGTCCAGTAAAACTGAAATTGCACGTTAAAGATCAAATTTCTAAATTTGTTCAATTTAACTAATGAGTGACCATTCAGTGAAGCCTTGCCTTGAATGTAACCGTAACTAACCTGTCACGTGCTTTGTTCTATCCAATAGGGTGAAGCTTTAAGTGAAGCCTTACCTTGAATGTAACCATAACTAACCTGTCACATGCTTTGTTCTATCCAATAGGGTGAAGCTTTAAGTGAAGCCTTACCTTGAATGTAACCATAACTAACCTGTCACGTGCTTTGTTCTATCCAACAGGGTGAAGCTTTAAGAGTAACACTACTAAAGCGTTACTATGGAGCCAATTTTTCCCTGTCACGTGATCAGAAGAACATCCCTGCCACCATCATCGCCAAAAAGACCGTCACACAACTTCCGGCCTGCAATACAGGTCCTGGTTCTACATTCTTGTCACGCGCTTGCGTCACGCTGTTTGAGTTGCAGTGTCACTTGGATGCGTGTGGTCTGTCGGACCTTATCATTGATTTGATTGAGACGTCACCGAATAATAGAATATTCCAGGAAGTTATGGAGGTTGCGATCGCCTTACTGGAGGGCGGGAACCCTGTAATCCAGGTAGATCTCACTATCGCGCTATAGATACAGATCGAGCTTGAATCGATATCGATTGGATTCGAGCCGAACATGCATTAACTACATAGTACTAAGATAAATCGATTCCACTAAGAAAAACGCTCTGAAATCATCTACATGTGTGTCCTAGCCCATGATGCCTTGCATGCACACAACGTTCAAAATTACAAAGAAAATCAAGAAAATTGGTGTCGGTTTGAACCATCAATGATCAAAGAAACAATATGTTCTATTTAAAGTCTATATTATATAGTTTTAGCAGGTGCATTAGTTTGAACCACCCTTGACCAATAAACAATACTGTGTTCTATTTAAAGTCTATATTATATAGTTTTAGCAGGTGCATTAGTTTGAACCACCCTTGACCAATAAACAATACTGTGTTCTATTTAAAGTCTATATTATATGGTGTTGACAGGTGCATTAGTTTGAACCATCCTTGACCAAAGAAACAATATGTTCTATTTAAAGTCTATATTATATAGTTTTAGCAGGTGCATGTAAACACAAAATCAAAACCTTGGCGCAAGACATCGTCAACTTTAACTGAAATCAATCACAGATCAAGTTTTATTTTTTTCGTAGAAATCGTCGCTCCATCGTTTCATGACCGATAAGAATTGTGAAGCGTTTTTTAAATACTTGATGGATAAGATGGCAGAGGCAGAGGCAGAAGTTAAAGCTAACGTTACGGTACAAACCTCAGAAAGCACACAAAGTGTCTCCAAGAAAAGCGAAAAGGACACAAAGGTGGAGGATATGAGAAGAGGAACGTTTGTAGGAGGCAGACGAGACACGCTGTCAACAAGTAAGGATGATTGCAGAGATGATGATGATGATGATGAGGTGGAGGATATGAGAAGAGGAACGTTTGTAGGAGGCAGACGAGACACGCTGTCAACAAGTAAGGATGATTGCAGAGATGATGATGATGATGAGGTGGAGGATATGAGAAGAGGAACGTTTGTAGGAGGCAGACGAGACACGCTCTCAACAAGTAAGGATGATTGCAGAGATGATGATGATGATGAGGTGGAGGATATGAGAAGAGGAACGTTTGTAGGAGGCAGACGAGACACGCTCTCAACAAGTAAGGATGATTGCAGAGATGATGATGATGATGATGAGGTGGAGGATATGAGAAGAGGAACGTTTGTAGGAGGTAGACGAGACACGCTCTCAACAAGTAAGGATGATTGCAGAGATGATGATGATGATGAGGTGGAGGATATGAGAAGAGGAACGTTTGTAGGAGGCAGACGAGACACGCTCTCTACAAGTAAGGATGATTGCAGAGAGATGATGATGATGAGGTGGAGGATATGAGAAGAGGAACGTTTGTAGGAGGCAGACGAGACACGCTCTCTACAAGTAAGGATGATTGCAGAGATGATGATGGTGGATGAGGTGGAGGATATGAGAAGAGGAACATTTGTAGGAGGCAGACGAGACACGCTCTCTACAAGTAAGGATGATTGCAGAGATGATGATGGTGGTGAGGTGGAGGATATGAGAAGAGGAACGTTTGTAGGAGGCAGACGAGACACGCTCTCTACAAGTAAGGATGATTGCAGAGATGATGATGGTGGTGAGGTGGAGGATATGAGAAGAGGAACGTTTGTAGGAGGCAGACGAGACACGCTCTCAACAAGTAAGGATGATTGCAGAGATGATGATGATGATGAGGTGGAGGATATGAGAAGAGGAACGTTTGTAGGAGGCAGACGAGACACGCTCTCTACAAGTAAGGATGATTGCAGAGATGATGATGATGGTGAGGTGGAGGATATGAGAAGAGGAACGTTTGTAGGAGGCAGACGAGACACGCTCTCTACAAGTAAGGATGATTGCAGAGATGATGATGATGTGGTGAGGTGGAGGATATGAGAAGAGGAACATTTGTAGGAGGCAGACGAGACACGCTCTCTACAAGTAAGGATGATTGCAGAGATGATGATGATGGTGAGGTGGAGGATATGAGAAGAGGAACGTTTGTAGGAGGCAGACGAGACACGCTCTCTACAAGTAAGGATGATTGCAGAGATGATGATGATGGTGAGGTGGAGGATATGAGAAGAGGAACGTTTGTAGGAGGCAGACGAGACACGCTCTCTACAAGTAAGGATGATTGCAGAGATGATGATGATGGTGAGGTGGAGGATATGAGAAGAGGAACGTTTGTAGGAGGCAGACGAGACACGCTCTCTACAAGTAAGGATGATTGCAGAGATGATGATGATGGTGAGGTGGAGGATATGAGAAGAGGAACGTTTGTAGGAGGCAGACGAGACACGCTCTCTACAAGTAAGGATGATTGCAGAGATGATGATGATGGTGAGGTGGAGGATATGAGAAGAGGAACGTTTGTAGGAGGCAGACGAGACGCTCTCAACAAGTAAGGATGATTGCAGAGATGATGATGATGGTGAGGTGGAGGATATGAGAAGAGGAACGTTTGTAGGAGGCAGACGAGACGCTCTCAACAAGTAAGGATGATTGCAGAGATGATGATGAGGTGGAGGATATGAGAAGAGGAACATTTGTAGGAGGCAGACGAGACACGCTCTCAACAAGTAAGGATGATTGCAGAGATGATGATGATGATGAGGTGGAGGATATGAAAAGAGGAACGTTTGTAGGAGGTAGACGAGACACGCTCTCAACAAGTAAGGATGATTGCAGAGATGATGATGATGATGAGGTGGAGGATATGAGAAGAGGAACGTTTGTAGGAGGCAGACGAGACACGCTCTCTACAAGTAAGGATGATTGCAGAGATGATGATGATGGTGAGGTGGAGGATATGAGAAGAGGAACGTTTGTAGGAGGCAGACGAGAGACGCTCTCAACAAGTAAGGATGATTGCAGAGATGATGATGATGATGAGGTGGAGGATATGAAAAGAGGAACGTTTGTAGGAGGTAGACGAGACACGCTCTCAACAAGTAAGGATGATTGCAGAGATGATGATGATGATGATGAGGTGGAGGATATGAAAAGAGGAACGTTTGTAGGAGGTAGACGAGACACGCTCTCAACAAGTAAGGATGATTGCAGAGATGATGATGATGATGAGGTGGAGGATATGAGAAGAAGAACGTTTGTAGGAGGCAGACGAGACGCTCTCAACAAGTAAGGATGATTGCAGAGATGATGATGATGATGAGGTGGAGGATATGAAAAGAGGAACGTTTGTAGGAGGTAGACGAGACACGCTCTCAACAAGTAAGGATGATTGCAGAGATGATGATGATGATGATGAGGTTGTGCTGGTGGTGGTGGTATTCCTCCCATGAACTAATGAGATGAGTGTTGGGTGTAGAGAATATTGGAATGTAGTAAGAAGTATGTGTGTGAGCGATAGTTTGAGGACCTCAAGGTATTACATATAACTGTTTAAGTGCTACCGTAAGAGCGTGATGAAGGTGATGATTTCCAGTTCAATATAGTTATTGTTTGTGCTTTAGGTTCATTGACGGGCATAAGTGAAGAAATACGCGAACAGTTGGTGGACGCAGCATCGCATACAGGTAAAGCGTATGCAGCCGTGAGAAGAAGTCGAGAACCAGACGCAGATGCTGACTTGTCACCCAGGTACAATAGAGCACTTTGATTAATTCAATCAGACAACTGTCTACACCACTAACTGCTCACCCTCTCCCCTATGGGAAAATCTGGGGAAAAGCCAACATCAATCTCTTTGGTTGCCCGTTCAGTTGCTGAGTGAGCGGTGGGGTTCACTAGTTATTAATTCTAGATGTTATTGATTGTTTGAACAGGTTTCCTCCAGGTAGCGGGTTCGGGTCTGACGTCCATGGATTTCCTAGTGGAGGCGCAAGCAAAGGAGATTCTAAAGCCATGGCGCCTGAAGTGATTGCAATGAAACCAATCTTACGGTTCTTACAATTGCTTTGTGAAAACCACAACAGAGACTTACAGGTAGGCAGCACATGTCGTTCGATGTGTGCTGAACACTGACAACTGACTAGAAGAAGTTTGTGGACATGTATCTATAGTAAACAGCCAGGGAGATCTCTTGTAATCTCTGTAGAACGGCCAACATTTAATTATATGTATGTTTATTTCTGAAATATGTCCAGAGTTTCTTCTCAAACCAATACTTGGAACGTTTTCTCTGCACCGGCCACACAACTTAATCCCGAGTTTGGTCATTGAGGAAAGAGTCGACATTCTTTGTATACTTGTCAATCGTTCTGTTTGTTGTTTGTAGAACTATATCCGTCGTCAAGACAACAACAAAACCAATTACAATCTGGTTCACGAAACCCTTCAATTCCTTGAATGTATTTGTGGTAGTACGTCAGGTGGTTTGGGACTACTCGGTCTTTACATCAATGAAAACAACGTTGGATTGATTAACCAGTGTTTAGACAGTCTGACTGAATACTGTCAGGGTCCTTGCCATGAGAATCAGGTAATGAATCCCCCCCCCCCCCCCCCCCCCCCCCCCCCCCCCTTGATATTGTTTGTTTTCACAAAAGATTGTTGTTGTGTTGTCAGACTGCTATCGCTCTCCACGAGTCCAATGGTATCGACATTGTCATCGCCCTTGTCCTCAACGACATCAACCCCCTTGGTAAACAACGAATGGACCTCGTTTTAGAGCTCAAGGTAAACCACACTGGAACTTCCTTCCATGGGAGGGGTACAGGGGGAAATGTTTTGTTGAGTATTCGTGTTGTCCCCTAAATTCGCTTGTGCATGAGGGATCCTAAGGGTTTATAGGTAAGACGTTTAAAGCAAATCAAGATCGCTTAACAGACTCGTTTCTCATGCTCGCTCTGTTTAGTTCATCCTTCTCTGCATAAAAGAGCGGGAATGTGTAGACCTGGGTTCTAAATTGGTATCATGTTTAAGGATTGTTTGTTGTTTACAGAACACGGCATCCAAGACGTTGCTTGCAATCATGGAAAGCAGACATGATAGTGAGAACTCGGAGCGAATTCTGTACAACTTGACCCCTAAACAATTGGTGAGTACCCCCTCCCCCCATATAGTACCCACTCGCCCCATATAGTACCCCCATATAGTACCCACCCACCCCATATAGTAATCTCCACTCCATCCCCCCATATAGTACCCACCCACCCATATAGTGCCCACCCACGCATCCCCCATTTAGTACCCACCCACCCCATATAGTACCCCCATATAGAGTACCCACCCACCCCATATAGTAACCCCCACTCCACCTCCATATAGTACCCACCCACCCATATAGTACCCACCCACGCATCCCCCATATAGTACCCACCCACCCCATATAGTAACCCCCACTCCACCCCCATATTGTACCCACCCACCCATATAGTGCCCTCACCCCTCATATAGAGTAGTACCCCCACACCCATGAACACGCCTGGCTTGGGCTTCCTGTGGTGACCTGTGGTGACCATCAGTCTGAGAGGAATGATTTGTGATTGTCAGGTGGATGTGTGTAAACAAGCTTACCACCAAGACTTGTTAGACGATGAAGAGTCTGGGGTATCACCTCGTGACGTGGGACATAACATCTACATCCTGGCTACTCTGGTAAATATACTACAGCCTAATAGAGTTTAAATCTAACCAAGTGATGAACAAGAAAGTTGAAGTAAACTGATATACCCGTAGAACTGAGCACTGATGGTGGGAGGGGGTAAAAGGGCGCACCGTCCTCCCCCTAGTAAACCACTTTTGGGTGAAGGGGCACGGACATTAAATACCGACCTTTGGCTTTTTATAAGCTTAGTTAATTTCTTTGACTCGACAGCTCTCTCAACAAAATAAAGACCTTGCATCGCTACTTAAAGTTGGTACAACTGTCGGCTCTGACGCTGAGGAGCTCTCAGGTGACAGCGCCCTGGATTACTACGCTAAGAATACTGCACAAATTGAGGTACGAGAATAACTCAAGCAAACTCCTTGAACTAATCTTCATTCAGTGCGCAAAGCAACAAAAACATTTAATAACAATAATAATAACTTTTATTTATACACAATAAATTTATTGTTAAAGCTACAGCTTGTGGGGTCGTGTAAAACGGGGAAGGTTTTCTTTTGTCAGTGAAGAATTACTCTTGTAAATCTACGCTTGTATCTGCTGTATACTCAAGCACAGTGTACTAGCTACATCGTTCATTGTCTTTACACGATACCATTGCATGATTGCAGTGTCGTTCTCAGGGCCTCACTATTCAGCGCGTATACCATAGAAACCCCAAGGAGAATGGGGATGGGAGAATCTGTGCAGTATTAATACGTATGTGTGCGTTTATGTATTAGGTTGTGAGACAGGATCGCATCATGGAGCAAATAGTGTTTCCTGTTCCACAAATCTGTGAGTTCTTGACTGATGAAAGTAAGAACTTGGTGTATACTACGTGTGAGCGGGATGACCGGAATAGCAAGGTACAATAATGTAGATTAGCAATCGTTAACTCTATGTGATGATACTATCTTTATATAATCATTGATTATCAATTGTAATAATTCTTCCACACTAAACAGACCTGGACAGACCTAGTACCAGAGGCATTTCGCACGTTGATGCGCCACCGTTTTCTTCTCGCAGTGGCTCTAGATTAACGAACCATGACTACATGATCTCTTTTGAATCAATGTAGTGTGAGTAGAAGCCCCTCGGGTAACCCCCAGGTGTACAGAAGAGCAATGATGCCTGTCTTCCAGAGCTGATGTTTCTGTCTCTGTCTTTCTACAGGTGTCGGATTTCTTTGACCGCACTGAAGATCTGTACCAAGAAATGGAATGGCAGAAGAAACTACGAGGTACTAATCATGTGACTAGGTTTGTCTTGGACTACGTTACTAACTAGTCTTTTACTATTCAGAACATCGTCTGTTATTTGGTCTCAGTAGTCGTTTAAGTCTCTGGCAGCAGATATCAATGAACCTCGCTGTGTTAATCAACGTTCTTGTTGGTTTCTTTTATCCCTTCTCTGATGGTCCTGGAGGTATGTGATAGTCCATCCACCACCTTAACTTACAACAAGGGTGGTCGCTTACTGAAGGTTCGATGTCTACTCGACCACCTCCCATAAGTGACCACCTTGACTTATTTACAACAAGGGTGGTCGCTTAATGAAGGTTCGATGTCTGCTCGACCACCTCCCATAAGTGACCACCTTGACGTTGCAACAATTTGGTTGCTTAATGGAGGTTCGATGTCTACTCGACCACCTCCCATCAGTGACCACCTTGACTTACTTACAACAAGGGTAGTCGCTTAATGGAGGTTTAATTGTTTATCTTTCAGAGTTGGACCCCCGTCTGTCTGCTCTAGTGTGGCTGGCCATGCTGGTATCTTTTGCTATTATTATAACATTCCCTCGACCCTCAGGAATAAGGACATTCGTGGGATCAGCTATCATTAGACTCATCTTTTCTCTTGGTCTTGAACCTACGCTATACTTACTTGGAGTCGCTATTGTAAGTCATATGTAACGTTGCGATGTGAATAAAAGTTGCGCCAAATGAGTGGAGCAACGAATCCTTGAAGTGAGGTGTTTATTGTGGATAATTAACTTGTGTTGCTATGGTTTCAGGTCTTAAACAAGGCTATATCAGTCATAAGTTTTGTTGGTAATCATGGCACATTTCAGTACGGACTGCGTCGTATGTTGACAGACAAGGAACTCATCTTACACTTAACGTACTTTGGCTTTGGTGTACTTGGTCTTACTGTCCATACATTCTTTTATTCAATACTCGTAAGTATCGTAAGGTAGACAAACGTCTTTTTCAGTTTTTGCTCTGGGTGTTGAGATCGATCGCTCTTAGTTGTGATGCATGTCATCTTGTTGCGTTAGAACATCGTTTTGATTGTGATGCACAATCACATGTTTTGTTCAAACTTCGTGGTTTGTAACGCAAGTCGCATGTTGCAATCAAATGTTACAATTAGATTAAAATGCATGTTTGTTGTGACTTACCGTCATTATTTGATTGTGATGTATTGTTAACGAATGTTTATTGTTCTTACTGTTCTATTATTATTATTATTATTATTATTATTATTATTATTATTATTATTATTATTATTATTATTATTATTGTTTGTATTTTATTATCATTAGTTAATTGTTATTGAACAATCCAAGCGATCATTTTAAATTTTGTAAATAAGGATTTTTATCTATTTTTCTATCTCTTATTTGTAATTTGTTTTGAGGAATAAAGTTATCATTATTATTATTATTATTATTATTATTATTATTATTATTATTATTATTATTATTATTATTATTATTATTATTATTATTATTATTATTTATTATTATTATTATTATTATATTATTATTATTTATTATTATTTATTATTATTATTATTATTATTACTAATCTTTTTCATATACAGCTACTTGATGTAATACTCCGTGAAGAAACGCTATTGAACGTCATCCGCAGTGTAACTCGTAATGGTCGCTCCATCATCTTAACAGCAGTGTTAGCACTCATCCTTGTCTACATGTTCTCTCTTGTGGCATTTTTGTTTCTCAAAGACGATTTCCTTGTAGAAACAGATCCTCCACCAGCAATTGCACAAATAGGTAATAATCATTGATTAATTATTAGTAATTAATGATAATAATAACTTAATATTTTCTATAGCGCAAATGTACTTTATACCAATATGTAGGTAGGTATTGGTTTATTCATGTCTTTTTCATGGTTAAAAAAGAGGAGCCAAAGCAAGTTTCCTTTGAGTTTTAAGTTCTCGTCACTCTTGCCTTTTGTTGTAGGTAAATCTTGTAGTGTGGGTGACAAATCATGCGAGTCAACATTCACGTTTAGTAAACGAAACCTTCCAGACGACAACAAAAAAGATGAAATTAGTCCTGTGAAGGAACGAGCTTGCGACACCCTCATCATGTGTATTGTAACAACATTAAACCAAGGATTACGTAATGGTGGTGGTATTGGTGACGTTCTCAGGCGACCCTCGAGCACCGTAAGTTCATCGATAAATAATCTGTAAATGTTTGAAGATGCGCATAGATTATTTACATGTTTTCTTTACTTCCAACAGGAAAAGATGTTTGCAGGTCGTGTTATTTATGACTTGCTGTTCTTCTTTGTGGTGATTATCATTGTGCTCAACCTTATTTTTGGTGTCATTATTGACACTTTTGCTGATTTGAGAAGTGAAAAGCAGACAAAGGATGAAGTTTTGAAAAACACGTGTTTTATTTGTGGTGAGTTGACAATAACTTAGAAACTTATCAAGACCATAAATGGCTAACATTGTTTTCTGATTTGTTCCAGGCCTCGATAGATCAGCATTTGATAATAAATCAGTTTCTTTTGAGGAGCACATCAAGCATCAACACAACATGTGGCATTACCTGTATTTTATAGTCCTCCTGAAGGTCAAAGATCCTACAGAGTTTACTGGACCAGAAAGTTATGCCATGCAAATGATCAAGGTAGATGTGCAGATTAATTTTAGCTACAGCAGTTTTTGATACTATACGGACTCAGAAGTTCAAACACCAACTTTGTTTCGGGAGTTTTGGCTTTTGTCAATCAAATTTCCAAATTCTGTTTTGTGAAAGCCAGCCAATTCCAAGTAACATGTAGAGCACCATCTTTGAAAATGTCCACTCAAATATTTGTTCCAGATGACAATGGAAACATTGCTCAGTCCTCCGTTGGAGAGTGTCGGAAGTTTGGTAGACACGTCAAAAACTGCAAAACGAAGTTGTCATTTGAAGTTCTGAGCCAACATAATATTGAAAATATCAGTCACTCAGTCAAGCAATCAGTAAGTCTGACCAACCATCCAGGCTGCCATTCAATTACTATTTAGTCAATAACTCGGTCAGACAGATAATACAATTCATTTGATGTTCTTTCATATTTATTGATTTTATAGGAAAAAAACCTGGACTGGTTTCCAAGAATGCAAGCCATGAGCTTAGTTATTGATGAAGGAGAAGGGGAACAAAATGAGATGCGTATTCTAAACGACAAGCTGGAATGCACAGCAAAACTTGTTGGTACTTTATCACAGCATCTAATGGAGCTAAGGGAACAGGTCTGTTATGAACCAGCGGGGTGGAGTAGCCGGCACCCATACCTACCAGCACCCATACCTACCAGCACCCATACCTACAGCACCCATACCTACCAGCACCCATACCTACCAGCATCCATACCTACAGCACCCATACCTACCAGCACCCATACCTACCAGCACCCATACCTACAGCACCCATACCTACCAGCACCCATACCTACAGCACCCATACCTACCAGCACCCATACCTACAGCACCCATACCTACCAGCACCCATACCTACAGCACCCATACCTACAGCACCCATACCTACCAGCACCCATACCTACAGCACCCATACCTACCAGCACCCATACCTACAGCACCCATACCTACCAGCACCCATACCTACAGCACCCATACCTACCAGCACCCATACCTACAGCACCCATACCTACAGCACCCATACCTACCAACACTCATACCTACCAGCACCCATACCTACAGCACCCATAACTACCAGCACCCATACCTACAGCACCCATACCTACCAGCACCCATACCTACAGCACCCATACCTACCAGCACCCATACCTACAGCACCCATACCTACCAGCACCCATACCTACAGCACCCATACCTACCAGCACCCATACCTACAGCACCCATACCTACCAGCACCCATACCTACAGCACCCATACCTACAGCACCCATACCTACCAACACTCATACCTACCAGCACTCATACCTACCAGCACCCATACCTACCAGCACCCATACCTACAGCACCCATACCTACAGCACCCCCATACCTACAGCAGCCCATACCTACCAGCACCCATACCTACCAGCACCCATACCTACCAGCACCCATACCTACAGCACCCATACCTACAGCACCCATACCTACAGCACCCATACCTACAGCACCCATACCTACAGCACCCATACCTACAGCATCCATACCTACAGCACCCATACCTACAGCACCCATACCTACAGCACCCATACCTACAGCACCCATACCTACCAGCACCCATACCTACCAGCACCCATACCTACAGCACCCATACCTACAGCACCCATACCTACCAACACCCATACCTACCAGCACCCATACCTACAGCACCCATACCTACAGCACCCATACCTACAGCACCCCTACCACCAGCACCCATACCTACCAGCACCCATACCTACCAGCACCCATACCTACCAGCACCCATACCTACCAACACCCATACCTATCAGCACCCATACCTACCAGCACCCATACCTACCAGCACCCATACCTACCAACACCCATACCTACAGCACCCATACCTACCAACACCCATACCTACAGCACCCATACCTATCAGTACCCATACCTACAGCACCCATACCTACAGCACCCATACCTACCAGCACCCATACCTACCAGCACCCATACCTACCAGCACCACAATAGTAGTTCTATTGAGGGCCTACACTGTATGCTGCGATGTTTTTCCAAGAAAGCTGGATGCTTCTATAAACAAATATGCAATTCAGAGGAGGACCAGTTTCCAAGGGCAAAGCATACACCCTATGCATAAATCGATTTATGTAATTTGCATAAATTTGCAAAAACTGAAAGAATAACGAGTTAAGTAAAGGTAAAATAATAGATTGAAAGATCATCCACAGTTTAGTAATTACCCCAAAAGTGCATTAATAAAAATGAAACCATCATAAAGTAATAAGCGTTTGAAAGGTGCAAAATACATGGAAACGAGGCTGGTAGGCCCAAAGTCCAGTTTCTGGCACAAATCTTTGTAATTTCAAGTCACTATAACTTTTCAAGATTGCATAGTACAGCCCTAACATTTGGTGTGTTCATTTTTGATAACACTTTCTTCAAAGAGATGGTCAGATATTACTGCAACATATTCCCAATAACAAAGTGAATGTGATTTTACGATTCTACCATTTATGCATAGGGTGTATAGGCTTGAAGATGGAACGACTAGTAATGAAATATTAATATGAAATGTTGCACACAGGCACTATTTAACAATTAGACTACGAGTTCAAGTTTTCTATGAGTCAATAGTCAATGAGGCGCATAGTGTCGAGTTGACTATTTGAACTCATAGAAAACGAGAACGAGTAGTCTAATTGTTTTAGTAGAAACCAACTAGCATACTACCTTCGATTTCATATACCAATATTTATTGATTTTTCGCTTTGTTTTTGTTCAAAATGCCAGCTTTTTCGCTACTCACTAACTATCACTCAATAGATAGTGAGTATGTTAGCCAATCAGATTGCAGGATTCATGATAGTATGCTAGTTGGTTTCTACTAAACTTTGATAGTTCCCCTCATCGAGGCAACGCTGTCACATCGTGTGATCGATTTTGACCAATAAGTGTGGCCTGTAACTTTATTTGATCCTGGTTGCCTGCACAAGAAAATTTATGATAGTTTTACTCTTTTACCACCAAGGCATCCATTGATACGCTTATCTTTTATTGTAGATGACAGAACAAAGAAAACAGAAACAACGTATTGGTCTGTTGGGTCCTCATAACAACATGGCTCCTGCTTCTAACAATTTTAAGATGTGAGAGTTGGATTTTGATATAAAAGTATTTAAGCCATATGCAGGTAGTAAATAGCACAAATGTCACGAATTCCTTCATCAAAAGTTTTTACTCGGTGAATCAAATGAATACAGCATGAATCGGGTATTGCATCGGGTAAAATCCTGAAAAAAGGTTTCAATAACTATTAACTATTACGGATACTCGTACAATTCTACATCACAAACACATACATGAACAGAGGACACATTGAAGAAATTGAAATGAATGAGGCTTACCAATTGATGAGGGCACATGGTTTCACACGGTGCTATGATAAGTACAAACACGTGAACACGATGTTGGGTTAGCTGCATGTGGTATCAGTAAAGTACGGAACGGGACACGACACTACGCAACATGTAATAATTGTAAGCGAATTGTTGAGGTTGACCTCAACACCATACATACAAGATGTACCCTTGTGTGACTGTTATTTAAACAACACAACACACATGTCAGCTCTTATTTTGTCAAAATCCATGTCACGTAGCAGGGAGCATTTACATAGAATTGACCAAAGTTTACATGTATAATAGCAAATGTATTTCATCGGGTTATACATATATTGAAATTAGATTATTAAGTTTTGAAAATTTGGACATGGATTTACTAGTGATTTAAGAGGATAAAATATTTATGAGGTTGTACAATTTCTTAAAGAATTTAATAGTTGTTTTGTAATTTAAATTAGGTGAGAAAGTAGATATTTTAGGAATTAATCTCTAGTTACAATAACATGATATGAAATCACAAGGTATATGGTAATAATAATAATAATATTAGAAACAGTGCATATGACATGAACATTTTTATTGGCCTCAATTATGCAGATTATTGGTAGTATCAAAGAAAACAATCAATTTTCGGTGAAATGATTGCTTTGAAAAATATTTTCGAAAAATACATCAGCTGTTATGACGTCACTTTGTTTGAAGAGCCTCAAAAATAACCAAAATAGTCATACTTTTGTCCGACCATAAGACAAAAACATAAACAGGTAAAGCTTCTAACTTTTTTGGTGTTTAAAGTATTATATCTGTACTTTTAATCTACTTCAAATTGTTTGTTGTTCTTTTCGTTTTCTAGCACAAAAAGCGATCGATATTTGCCATGATTTCAATGAAACCAGGGTGCGATCAAACAACGTGACGTCACACTTCGCAACATGTTTTTCACAAATATCTCTAAAAGCAATAATTTAATCAAAAATTATTTGTGATATTATTATTTCCATCACTAATCTGTTATAAAATGAAATAAAAAACATTGTGTTATATGCACTTTAATTAAGATAATAATGTAATCATGAATTTATTGCTTTGAGGGAAGAGAAAAGAAAGGTTAGAATTTCTATTTTAGCATTGAGTGTAGACATACTTTATGTTTCATGTAAGTATTCAAAATATTTTTGATTTGTTGTAAGTACAGTAGCTTTGACAACTATCTCAGCATCATCGTGTTGTTGAAAATTGTATAATTAAAATTTTGATATTTTGATGGCTTGTGTTGTAACAATAATAATAATTTATTGATTTCTATAATAATTGCGCTAATTGAATTTTCTGATCAACAGTACATTACAACTTGATATACCGTAAATGCTCGATTTAGCACCCTGGGCGCTTATAAAATGATTAGACCTCTAGGGCGAGGCGCTTATTCGAGGGGGGCGCTTATTGGAAGCAGGGTGCTTATTTCTTTTCTCAGATGTTGAACTCAATGTTTTCCAAACTTTATTACCGGTATACGGTCCTGTAACATACACATACAGTGAATAAAAATAGTAAACATGTACCGTGCCGTACTTGGTAAACTGTATACTGGTATACTGTACATGTATACGGTCCTGTAACATACACATACAGTGAATAAAAACATGTACCGTGCCGTACTTGGTAAACTGTATACTGGTATACTGTACATGTATACGGTCCTGTAACATACACATACAGTGAATAAAAATAGTAAACATGTACCGTGCCGTACTTGGTAAACTGTATACTGGTATACTGTACATGTATACGGTCCTGTAACATACACATACAGTGAATAAAAATAGTAAACATGTACCGTGCCGTACTTGGTAAACTGTATACTGGTATACTGTACATGTATACGGTCCTGTAACATACACATACAGTGAATAAAAATAGTAAACATGTACCGTGCCGTACTTGGTAAACTGTATACTGGTATACTGTACATGTATACGGTCCTGTAACATACACATACAGTGAATAAAAATAGTAAACATGTACCGTGCCGTACTTGGTAAACTGTATACTGGTATACTGGTATACTGTACATGTATACGGTCCTGTAACATACACATACAGTGAATAAAAATAGTAAACATGTACCGTGCCGTACTTGGTAAACTGTATACTGGTATACTGTACATGTATACGGTCCTGTAACATACACATACAGTGAATAAAAATAGTAAACATGTACCGTGCCGTACTTGGTAAACTGTATACTGGTATACTGTACATGTATACGGTCCTGTAACATACACATACAGTGAATAAAAATAGTAAACATGTACCGTGCCGTACTTGGTAAACTGTATACTGGTATACTGTACATGTATACGGTCCTGTAACATACACATACAGTGAATAAAAATAGTAAACATGTACCGTGCCGTACTTGGTAAACTGTATACTGGTATACTGTACATGTATACGGTCCTGTAACATACACATACAGTGAATAAAAATAGTAAACATGTACCGTGCCGTACTTGGTAAACTGTATACTGGTATACTGTACATGTATACGGTCCTGTAACATACACATACAGTGAATAAAAATAGTAAACATGTACCGTGCCGTACTTGGTAAACTGTATACTGGTATACTGTACATGTATACGGTCCTGTAACATACACATACAGTGAATAAAAATAGTAAACATGTACCGTGCCGTACTTGGTAAACTGTATACTGGTATACTGTACATGTATACGGTCCTGTAACATACACATACAGTGAATAAAAATAGTAAACATGTACCGTGCCGTACTTGGTAAACTGTATACTGGTATACTGTACATGTATACGGTCCTGTAACATACACATACAGTGAATAAAAATAGTAAACATGTACCGTGCCGTACTTGGTAAACTGTATACTGGTATACTGTACATGTATACGGTCCTGTAACACACATACAGTGAATAAAAATAGTAAACATGTACCGTGCCGTACTTGGTAAACTGTATACTGGTATACTGTACATGTATACGGTCCTGTAACATACACATACAGTGAATAAAAATAGTAAACATGTACCGTGCCGTACTTGGTAAACTGTATACTGGTATACTGTACATGTATACGGTCCTGTAACATACACATACAGTGAATAAAAATAGTAAACATGTACCGTGCCGTACTTGGTAAACTGTATACTGGTATACTGTACATGTATACGGTCCTGTAACATACACATACAGTGAATAAAAATAGTAAACATGTACCGTGCCGTACTTGGTAAACTGTATACTGGTATACTGTACATGTATACGGTCCTGTAACATACACATACAGTGAATAAAAATAGTAAACATGTACCGTGCCGTACTTGGTAAACTGTATACTGGTATACTATACATATACGGTATTGACGGTATACCGTGTTTCTGTTTATTTATCGGTAAAGTTTATTTTATTAAATAATACAAGAGAGTTGTTTCTGCATTTCTTTTAGGGGGAGGGGGGCGCTTATTGGAAGGAGGGGGGCACTTATTGGAAGGGGGGCGCTTATAATTTTATTAGACCTCTAGGGGGGGGGGCACTTATTTGAGGGGGGCGCTTATTTGAGGGGGGCACTTATTAGAAGCAGGGCGCTTAATCAAGCATTTACTGTATCTTATATCTACTTCAAAGAAACTTATACAGAAATGATTTATAACTATTATTTCTCCCCGACTCATCTGACACAAAGTTAAATTACGTTGAATCATCAATCTGATCTTTTGTAATATCATCATTATCATCATCATCATTTCTCCTTGCACCATCTTTAGCTTTGTTTCTACCTCGTTTTCTGACTTTAGGAGTAATCTTTCTTTGTGGCAAAACCTTGAAAAAGGCTTCACTCCAGTCCTTACTCTCCATATAATGCATTAGAATTTCAAACACTTGATTGACAGTCAATACAGTACGTGTTGTCAGTTTTAAAAACTCATTGATAGGTAGTTGCGCATGGCCGATACCTTTACATTCAGCCATATCATAACAAAGGCCTTTGTGATGATTATGATCTACGAGCCCACCAATCACATATGTCTTTGACATGTCAATCTCTCTGAGAACATTTGGTGAGTCTGAACTTAAATAGACTATCTCATCTTTAGGGAAGACATCAGTTAGATGCTCTGCCTTGATGTGTACATCCCAGTTGACATAGTGACCCTGAAGGTCATCAAGACGCTTCTTACATTTATCTCCAAAGCTTGTGAAGTAGAGTTGCAAAGGGTGATCTGCACGACGGTTGAGAGAATAGCAGCGTTGCAGCTGTTTTGTTAGCTTATTGATGTCTTTATCAGACATTAGGTTATCAAAGCTCAGATCAATGGTAATCTTGAGTGGAAGCGCGTCTGGAGAAGCCATAGTTTTATACTTTATAACAGGTTGATCATTTGTGGGATTCGTTACTTTCTCACCTTCCAATTCACGTTGCTCTCTTTTCAATCTCTGTTTTTCTTTTCTCATTACTTTTCTCAACTTTTTGATTTCTTCGTATTTTTGTTGTTTCAGTAGCTTTTTCTTCTGTCTTTTAGATAAAGACTGTTCATTATTGTCCACTGATGGTTCATCATCAGATACCAGCTCCTCGCTCATTCTTTTCTTGTTCAATAACTCGTCGTTCTGTTGAGCTTTTTCTCCACCGACATCATCTTCTTTCTTGTTCACTTCGGTCCGTTCATGTACTGCTTCTTCTAATTGCACATTTTCAAGCTCTGGTTTTAAACCAGTCCCCAAATCGGCATTCTTTGGTAAAGAACTCATTACAAAAGGCACGAAAAGTGAAGAAGTTTTAGCTAAAAATTGAAGTTGATTTCATTCAAGTTCCACCATATTGGATTTTACCCAAGAACCATTGCTAACCTAGTAAATACCCATAAGTCTTTGCAATCTTACTATTCCCCCAAGCTCCACTCGTCATGAATATTCATTGCAAGGGTCGCCTGGTAACGAGTGCCTTTCAAACTCACCCGCCATTACAAAGGCACGTCAAATAATTCATATTTCAAAGCCTTTTAAAAGCATTTTTGCTTCATACAAAGTGTAAGTAGCTTCGTCATGGAGCAGGCTATACAAGACACGGTGATTCATGCCGCTAAAATGGTCGAAGAACACGTTGACTCTGAAATAGACCGCTTGGAGAGGATGACGTCAGATGAGATGGAGGATCTTCGAGAGAAACGACTCGAACAGCTTAAAAAACAAGCTGAAATGAAAAACGAGTTTCTCCAAAAAGGTCATGGTACTTACTCTGAGATAGCTAGTGAGCCCGATTTCTTCCCAGAGACGAAGGACAGCCCTAGAGTGGTGTGCCATTTCTATCGGGATACCACATTTCGTTGTAAAATTGTGGACAAACACCTCGCCCTTCTTGCGCCTAAGCACGTGGAAACAAAGTTCGTCAAAATCGACGTAGGAAAATGCAAGTTTCTCTGTGACAGATTGAGCATCAAAGTTTTACCGACGATAGTATTGGTTAAGGATGGCAAATTCGTTGATCGTATCATTGGCTTTGATGAACTTGGCGGCCATGATGAATTCTCTACTGCAATGATGGAATGGCGTATAGCGAGGGCAGAAGTTATCAACTACAGTGGAGATTTGAGTCAACCACCTGACAAGCAAAAATCTACTGGCCCTAAATTTATTAAGAAGTCTATCAGGGGTCAACATGATAATGATGACGACGATGATGATGATGATGATGATGATGATAACTAGTCTGATGATTATGTTACTAAGGATCTGTTACTAAGTGCACCAATAGCCAAACATGTGGAGATTAAGTTAGTTATTAATTATGTTAATCAAATTGTGTACAACTAAGTACAAGTTAGAACTCTTAGTCTATCTGGTTACCAGAGCTTTTATAGACTTCTTTAACAGACAGGTTTTGTTTTCATCTTGTACGTAACAGCAGCAGTAACTCACTCGGCATAATTTAAATGCAGAACACTTTAAAAGACTTTGATGAGATACAAATACTACTTGACTTTCTGCAAGACATACTTTACATTTTGATTACATATTTTATATCTTGAAAATGGTTACTACTGTAGCTAGAGTTCTGTTCAAATTTAGATGTTAGTATAATATGTAATCATATTGTCTCAAAGTGAAACAGACCTAAAACGACAAACAATAACTTGCAATCACCTGATAATAATGGAGATCACAGTCTTGAAAACCTTTGATCGTAAATAATATCCTTATAAGAAAAGCAGGAAGAAGTTCAAGGCAACTGAAAAGACAAAGCTAAAATAGCACACATGCTGTGTACCAAAACCAGTGGAACCATTACCATGCTATCTGCAGCTTTCTGGACACCTGCCAGGACAAGAGGTTCGCCATCATTTAAAGTGACTGTCAGCTGCCCTTTGTCTGAAACTGTAAACTTTTGTGTTTCATCAAGTAAGTTTTCCAAGACTTCATCTGCCTGGAATGGATGAGACTGAATAATCCTGCTGATTGTTTTTGATTCAGTTGTAATCACAACCAGGATCTTCTTCCTTGAGAAGGCATAGACTTGTTCATCAACGTACCTCTCAATCTGATAGCTATACAGCCAAGTCTCACTTTGGGACTTGCGAACCTTGATGAGATGTTTAATGAACTTGTATAGCGTGTGATTTGTATTCATATGTGGCCACATGGATTCCCTGCAATTTGGGTCGTTGCCGCCATTAAAGCCCTGCTCTGTACCATAGTAAAGAACTGGAATACATTGAGACATAAAAATATAAACAAGGTTGTTTCGTAAAGCAGTGTGGCTTGGATTTTGATGAAGAAACCTTTCACTGTCATGGTTGTCTATGAACCCTCCAAGAATAGACCTGGAAAATGATCACAAATATATTATTTAGTATATTGGAGTGGTTTCACTTCATTGTCGTGACAAACCACTGATGCATTATTAGCAAACTACTAGGTATATGACTGTAACCTAGTGGAAGCCAAACAACTATAAAATGTGCAGTTTTCTTAATATTACGTTATCTATTAGATCAGACGTGTTCTTACATGTGTGTAGAAGACAATTACATACTCCTTTCATTAATGTGTGACAGCTACAAACAGTGTGACAACATTAATGTAATCATGTCAATTTTAATGTTCTTCACATTGCATTGATAAATGAATTTGCCAGTTAAAATATTGTGAGCCCTGCTATTTAAAACGTGTGAGAAGAAAGGAATAAAATTTACCTGTCTTGAAATGTTGTTGCTGTTTCTACCAAGTTTTTGCTGAGAGATGTGAAGTTTTGTTTTCTTTCTTGGAAAATGTATCGCATTGTCCAGTACAAAGGGAAATTCAGTACTGAATTTAGTGGCCCTTGAAAACTGGCTGTAAAATCAATAGATCCACATGATGGGGCTCCATTATTTGCTTCACCAAGCATAAAGACCTGTCCTGCCTTTTGATACTTTAACCAAAAAGGTTTTGGAACTTGAATGACTGTGTCAATCCTGCATCCATCAAAATCATACTCGTTTACGATATCATGGATCCATTGAAGGAGAGTTTTCTCAACAAATGGGTGACTTTGATTGAGGTCGGCTAAATTTGCAAGCCAATATTTTTGGATTTTCTTCAAATCATGACATTCCTCAGGCCACTTGATGTATGGATGTTGTGGATGAAAGTATTCCGATTTATTAAAAGGTACAAAATGATCGAAAAAGTTGTCAAAAAGGGAGGAGTTCCAAGGCGTTGTCCAGTCGGTCTGGGGTGGATACCCCATATGATTGGCGACAACGTCAACCATGACCCATATGTCACGCTCGTGACAAGCCTTCACGAGCGATTTTAGATCTTCTTCCGTGCCAAAATGTGGCTCAATTTCAAAGATATTTTTCGCCCAATATCCATGATAGCCTCCATCGGTGTTGAGGACGATGGGCGAGATCCAAATAGCGTTTGCACCAAGGCCAGCAATGTAGTCTAAATGATTCTTTACGCCTTTGAAAGTACCTCCACACCAACCCCTCAAATTTGTACATTGTTTGGTTGGCAATTGGCCCGAAGGAGCAAAGCGATCGGTTAGAATCTGATAGATGATCCTCGTCTTCCATTCATCTGCTGTTTTAGCAGAAATCACAGTCCCCATGGACTCGAGTAAGACAATTACTAAAACTACTTTGTAGCGCATCGTTACTGCCATGCTCAGAAACGATATCAGACCAAACGTAAAGAAGATGGTATGTAGGATATGACAGTGACGTGACAACTGAATGTTCGTGAGGCGGGTCTACTGGGACCCGATTGTTTGGAATATTTTCCTCCTTTTTCAAACTTTTAACGAATTTTGTGATGACCAAATTATTTGTTCTTTTTACGGAGCACTACTGAGTCGAACAATCAGATTCAGTTAGTAAAAGTTTCAGAGAAAAATCGACTTGAAAATGCAAATACCCCCACAACCCTACCCCTACCTAAACAGACAAATTAGATTGAACAAATATTTTGAAAAAATATCCGGAGTGAAAATATGATAAATATTTTTTTAAATATCAATATATAAAATATTGATAAAGAAAAAAAATGTTTTAAATATATTTACGGTACGAGTTTTGTACCCCATGCCAGGGTAATTTTTTTACTCGTGCCCAGGCCTAAATTACGAAATTAAGTTTATGACATGAAACAACATGTTGAAATTATCATATGTGCAAAGTTTTATTATTATTATGTGATTTGAGTGAATCCTGTCGGAATTATAAACTTTTGAAATTTTGAAATTTTACAGTGAATGTATGGTTTGGGTTAGCTTGCGAATACAGCCGCTAGGTTTGGGTATACAACGTAAAAAAATAAAGAGTTTGTATGGGAAAATGTACATCTTTGATGCCCTCTAGCATCGTCAATATTAAGCCAAAGTTCACCAAACTTTTCAGATTAGCTAAGTTTGATCTGCTCTCTCAGAAAATGAAGTCCACTTTTGCTAGTTTCTTATTGAATTAGTTTTACGGACTTGTTCCCAGTCCCCTGCTCTTTTTTGTTTTGTTAGTAGTTGTCGCAAAATGGAAGAAGCTGACAAGAAGTCTGACCACAAGAGAGATTACAAATCACAAACCAATCAGGAGTATGTACATGTACATCTAAGTATGTTTTCTCGATGTTGGTCGTTTATACAAATTCTGAGCTGGCCCGGCGGTATTATGTTGTCGAGTGCCGGGCGATTCCAAATTCTGTATGTTCTACCGAGTCACCCAACAAGTAACCAAACACTGATTTGATCTGACTATAATCGTTATCTCAGATCTAAACATTGAGAAATGTTTAAGTCGTGAATACAGCTATGATGACTAAGCACAATCTGCAATCGAGTATGACTGTGAACGAGAATGATAAACACTAAAGCAACTCTTGCTAGACAGGTTTTACACATCTCGTAATTGGAGGGACGGAATATTCCCGGCCTATCTAATCAACGAGCTATTAAATTCTGAATGGCTTGAGTTTCCTTGCCAGGATTGACTACTTATAAAGTGGCTCAAAGAAAATTGTCTGTGGTGAGAATGAAAACGTGTGTCTCGGTCAGTTCAGTTCGTTCCTGATCTCTTCGTTCTTCACAACTCAGTCCCTCACCGAATGGAAGGTGGAGGCCCATATAAAGTATACTTCTTTCATGCTACAATGCATCCCAGTGCTCAATCGCACCAGGGCACGAGTCAACGCTTATTAAAGCGTCTAGTTTTATCTAAACAGGGTAAGTTTCATGGCGTTGAATCGATATTAAATCAGTCTCTACCACTCCATCCCCATCGCAAAAGGAAACGAAAGTAAAATAATAGAAATAAATAAAAAATGGGACGCTACATCGAATCGACTTACGTAGAGCGTGAAGATTTCGGCCCTTGCCCGCGCTATGGAGGCCATTACATGTAACTTTGAGCTTGCTGTTCTCGGTTTCAAGGGAATCATTTGCTTGTCCCCGATTCTCGCTAATTTTCGCGAAGTACTTTCGGAAGCCGTATTTCGCGAGTATTAAATTTCGCTATTTTTTTGAAATAACGGACACCTAATAGGTTGTTAAGCGCAATTTTTTGTATATAAGCCCTTTTATGCTCAAATAACAAAATGTCAAATGCCAAAAAATAAATAAATAAAAATAAATAATATACAAAAAAAATAAAAATGCCACCAAAATTCGATGAATCAAATGCCAAAAAATAAATAAATTAAAATAAATAATATATAAAATAAAAAATAAAAATGCCACCAAAATTCGATGAATGGTTCTCATAGATATAAGGCCTTTTATTATATATCTGTGACGTAATTTTACCAAATTTGGTCATTTTTGAGGGCCGATATGAGACGTTAATGCCCTGTAGAAATCCGTAATGCCCTGTTCACAACTCAAAAAACTCAAAAAACAATATTCAGATAAAATTACGTCACAGTTATATAATAAATCCCTCATTAGATGTTTTCTCGGGTATTACGGGCTGACATTTTACTCGTTGCTCGCATTTTTCCTCGCCCTGCGGGCTCGGAAAAATACGTTGACAACTCGTAAAATATCAGCCCGTAATACCCGAGAAAACATCTAATAAGCTGTATGTACTTTGGGAGAGGTGACATTTTGATTAGCAGAAAAACGGGTGTTTCTTGGTGCTACAGTCTGCATTGTATTCTTGGTTAGGTTTCTTTGTATGCAGGGTATTGTTTTGGTTCAAGTTCATTCTTCTCGTTCTTTGTGTTCATTGTCTAACGTCATCTGGTGTTCTGCAACACCAAGAAACCTCCAGAAAAACCATCGTTTTCGTAAATAGAAATAAATATCTCCGAGAAGCTTTACTGTAACTTAATAAAATTTTGCCACAAGTTTTGAGTAATAGTAACACAGATGTATCAATTGCAGTTTTTGATGTATCATTGCCAGTTATATTTTAAAATGAAAACTGTATATGAAACAGCAGCTTTGCAGTTTCAACGCCAGGCGTTCCTGGCCCACCCTTCCTCTAATGAATTTTTTTTGAGCGTGCGCAAGAGTCGTACATTTGATTGGTTTATTTGAAGCACGTGAGCTTTGTATTGATAATTTCACCGCGAAATGATGAGAGGCTCGCGCCAAAACCAAAATTGTATGTTGCACCGATAGAACATGTGAATGTTTGTTTACATCTGATCATTCTTTCTCTCCTTTATACCAAGGGATGGATCATTACTATTGTTAGGCAACACTAACCATTGCCTAGGTCGTTGTGTGTTTGGATGGCAAATGTTTCTGGTTTATGTGTTCGGTGCAAGTAGAGTGAGGAGATCTCGACTGAGATGTAAGTAGTAGTAGTAGACGAGTCTTTCCTGCAATGTTGTTCTTCTTTTTAAAGATTGCTACAGTGTTTATGTACAAGTAACAATCATTGAATCTGGTGTTATTTGACTTGTAAATGACTTGCGTTTGGGTCGATCTTGTCAAGTTTCTGTCTGGCCAGATGTTGCAAACCGAATGCAGTGACCGAATGCAGTGACGAATGCAGAATCAACTCAACCGCCAGTACACTCTAGCAGTCTTTCTACACCATCTCATACCTTTCTCTTTGATGTCTCTTTTATTCTCTCTCAATAACAAGATGGTATGTTTTGTAAATCAGTGATCAGAAT
Organism: Actinostola sp. cb2023; assembly: GCA_033675265.1. NCBI lineage: Eukaryota > Metazoa > Cnidaria > Anthozoa > Actiniaria > Actinostolidae > Actinostola > Actinostola sp. cb2023. The sequence continues at coordinate 1,012,765 of JAUJYZ010001540.1, forward strand.
CGAAGTGTCCATTGCATCCTCTTGAAAGGAAGAGGTGTTCACAGTGTCACTGTCTACATCATCTATAAATACTTTGCTTCGATGATCAGGTCATTGATTTTTCCTCAAAAACAACCCAGTATTTTCTATATTACGATAGAGTAATTACTGTAAATGGTATTGACTTTTTTGTATGTTATTTTAGTGGCAGGCACAAATGTGTCTCAACATTTGGCCGTCCCCCATATTGAACAGAGGGGATCATATGGGTTCTCTCCTTCACCGTAGTCTTTGAAGTGACGCTAACCCTCTTATACATCAAGACAATATATTTTTGGCAATAGCTATAATCTATACTGTAAAGAACTGTTCGTTTTGGGTACTAAAGGCATTTGTATTCCAGTAATTCTATAAACGCAATATTTCGGCTGTACCCTAGCAGGGCCCCTCCTTTTAAATCCCTTTCTCTGAATATTTGTCCCTCTTGTCGACGTACGCGCTCAACGAGATCGCAAGTAGTTTATCTTTCGGTTGTGATGTGGCGTTCTTTGGGCATTAATAACTTCGGCGAAACCCTTAGAAAGACTCATGAAAACTCGTCGAAATTATGTCTCAAAGCAAAGGTACTTTTGTAATAGAAGAATTTGTGTTTTGGTTGACAACGTACTTCAATTTCGGTTGAGCTTGTTGTCTTGGCGAGCGACATCGACAATCGTTTTACATTTAGCTGTTTTTCGCAGCATGGTAACTGCTAGGTCTCACGAAAAATATGTCAAGTCTTTCGTTTTGGTACAAGGTTTAACCTGAAATACACCTCTAAGTTTCTTGTCGTATGATAACCTTGTGCCAATCGAAAGACTGTCGTTCAATTGCTCTGAACTTCACTGTGTCAAATCGGCCATTGTTGATTTGTATTTATCGTTTTTACAGGATGACTGTCAGTTCCAGTGTTGCATCTGCTCGTGATACTTCAGGGAGAAAAGATCAGACGACGTTTGATTCATCAGATGACACTTTAAGCAAAGAACCAACAGTTTTTCACGAAACGAGATCGCAGAAACAAGCCAAAGTCAACGGCCAACAACACGAGTACGCTGAAACAAAAGAACCTTCACTACATCAACCCGAGTTATCATCTTCAAGCATCAGAGTTTCAACAAGAAGTAGTGCAAGACCTCAGAAAAGGCGGAGAAAGTCTATTACTTCTCCGCAGCCGGCTGTTCAACTAGGTACAAGGATAGATTTGTTTCGATCTTGAACGATGTACAGATGATGTTTCGTGGCAGCGGCCATTACGATGTTCGAGCTGGAACTATAAATGATGAACTATGTTTATAATTTTTGCCAACTGTTATGGCAGAATTCTTTGATATACTTTGTAATAATTTGTAACAGTGATATCTATCATTACATCCCATTTTCCTTCGTTAACCATGTCCTTTTCCTAAAAAATGATTTTTTATATTGTTCTGTAGACATTGAAATTGAATGTAAAATTTACGCAGGGCATTTCCTTGTATTAATGCTGTTTGGCAAATTAGCTGTGATTTAGATGCGTTACTTCTATGGATTGTTTCTGCGAGATTCTGCTTGACAATACTTTTGCTTTTTATTTTAATTTAATTTTTTTTTTTTCTCTCTACATTGCCATTTGTTGCCATTCTCCTGTAGCAAGAAACTCTCCATTAGCTGCCTTTTCCATTCTTTGATCACATTTACTAATATGTTTTTCAGATGGTCATCAAGCCTCCAACGCATCAACTGCAAAGAAGAAAAATGGGAAGAAAACGAAACGACAATGGGAATCATGGGGCCTAGAAGACAAAAATGCATTCTTTGATGCTCTCCATGAACATGGGAAAGACTTTGACAAGATTCAGGTGATTTTGCAAACAAGGCACAAGCGAAGGGGAGATCCTAAAAATCTCATGAAAAACAAGGATCAAGTGCGACATTTTTACTATCGTACCTTGAACAAAATATCTAAGTTCATTCCGAAGGATAAACACCCCACCACAGAGAGTGATCCACATCGAAGGACTGTCCTGGAACTGCGTAGTTTGACATGCTTTGGAGAACTAAGAAAGAGAATTGGTGGACTTGGTGAGAAACAAGGGAAGAAGTTACATGAGTTATTGGATTACGGATGGACGACTATTCGTCAAAGTGGACGCAATGTCAGACTCAAGGCTCCCACATGCAGAGCTTTGAAGAGATTAACTTTAGCAGATACATCTGGGAAGTGTGAGGAATCATCAAATCACCCACCTCCAATTCCTACCAAGCTGGATTTGGAATTCATCCCTGTTGATAATGCTACATGGCTAGCAGTACAAGGACTTTCTAAAAACCCACGTTTAAAAACAACAGTTTCATCCAAGAAGCCACTAAGCGTTGTGATAACTTTTCTCACCAAGAAATGGCCAGTTAAATCCTCTAAGCCAAAGACTAATGAGTTTTTAACACTCTGCATTGCTGTGCCTGTTGGGTTCTTCTTTTCTGAGGAATCACCACAAACTGACAACACATGTAGCAATGATTTACCTACTGTCTTGGATGGAAGTAGTACAGTCAACGACAGCAATGGACTTGGGGATGCAGTTATGGAGACTGACATTCCATTAGAATTATTAACAGATGGAGATGTGCAGAGCACCAATCCATTGCCACATCAAAGTATTGCTGTAAATAATAGCTTGAATAACACACAAAGTGTCTATAAAGACAGTAAAGATGCTTCCGTTGCTGGATCAACAGAAGAAGCACCAATTCATCCTAAACTATGGATGTCAGAAAGCTGTGGTAACATTACCATTGGTGACATTTACTGCAAATTGCAGAGACCACCGAAGCTTAAATTTGAGTACCTGTTTCAAAAAGAAGAAATTCCTCCCATTGGACATAGTCATAATGCCTTGCAAAAACTTGTTGATGTTGCCAAAACAGAGTTTTATACTTCCAAGAAACGTGTGGTGACAAACAAAGCTGCATCTAATAATGCAGACACCAATAAAATGCCTGCTCCAGCATCAAGGACATTGAGAATTGCTCCTAAAGCATCTGAAAGGCTTCCTTTCATTTTACCTTCCATTGTGCAACCTGCCACTCGTCAGGTGTACGGCCAGTCTGGGTTAATTAACTGTACATTGCCAATCAATACAACTGTTAGTACAACAAGTTTTAGCAATACAAGAAAGAGACCCAGGAAAAGCCAACTGCCAGTCTCACAGTCACCAACAGTTGTACAAAGAAAGCTGTTACCACGTCCTGTAAATGCTATGCCGCGTGGTGCAGTCGCAGTCTCCTTTATTCAACAGCCTGTCCAATCAGTGAGTCCTGTACCATCACCTTGTTCTGCTAGTGATGGTGTGTCACTTGCTGTATCTCCTTCACTGTCTCCCATGCAAGGTGAGAGTACATGTATGTAATATCTCAGATGTATTTATGTACCTTTGACTATGTAGAAATGTAGTGACATGGTGAGTCTCACCTCCTCTCTTGTTAGACAATTCTCTAAAGCTGCACATCTCTATAAGATGTATAGCAAGAGTGATGTTGAACTTACTAATAGAGAGTTGACTATATCTTGTTTGTAGAGTAGTTTTTTATACATTGTATATGTCATTATCAGTATAATTATGAATAGTGTTTGATGAAGACATCTTGTTTTGCAGTTACTACCAGTTCTTTAGCTTCTGGAAACTTTCTTCCAAGTACACCTTCGCCATGTCAAGCAAGTCCTATAACTCCAGTATCATCGCCCGTTCCATGTAGTAATGTTGTGACAACTGTCTTAGAGACAGGTATCCAACCACAGCCTAACAATCCTCAGCAAACGCATGACATCTTGGACACTTTAACTGTCACTTCACAAGAGAACATCACAATCACAGAGAAGACACTGTCAAGTGGTTTGAGTGACATGTCATGTATAGGGAACACTTCTGTAGTTGACCAACTTATCAAAACTCTGCAAAATTTCCCTATCAGTAGTGTTTCAAATGGACTAGACAGTGATATGAATATAGCAACGGTTAATAGTGGGCTTTCACTTGATCCAGTAGTGTCTATCAATGAAGATTCTGGTTCAGAGCTTCTTGCGAGTATCATGGGACTTAATGTATTCAGTACAGCACAAACTCCTACATTGTCTTCAGTGTCTGGTGGTCATGCAGTTAGAGAAAAATCAGAAGCACAAGTCCAAGAACTAACTACAGGAATCGCTGGCTGTTGTTCTGTGTCATTTTCTACGCCATCATTGATTGACATTCTCAGTTCTTCACACCCAGAAACAGTGCCGTCAGTAGCTACATGCACTTCTACGACTCCAAGTTTATTTTTTAACTCGGGGTCTGAAAGCTCAAGTGATGCATTTACTGTGAACACTATAAATGATAAAGCGTACCTTTCTCCAACCAGTGCAACACTTTTCACTTCACCTCAAATGTCTCCAATTAGAATGACATCACCAACACCAGATAACCAATGGTTCAATGGAGAGGTGAGATAGACAAACCTTGATATCGTGGTTGATAGGGACTAGCAGTTAATTAGCAGTTAATTATTATTATTATTAATCTAGTAGAGACTGCGTCAGTGTAATAACAATCAATAAGTGTGTAGAAAGAAACTGACACTGTAAAATGGCACTTAAATTTAGTAAATGCCTTTTTACATGGTGTCATTCTCTACACACTTGTTGATATCATGGTTGTTGACACTTGTTATTGTTGATGATAATGTTGATTGTAATGATGTTGGTGAATGATGGTGATGACCATGACAACAATATTCAGGGTTATTGCAAAGCACCAGCAACAGGCAATATCACTGACTGATAATAATAATGAAGGTGAAGGTGATGACAGTGATGATGATGGTGATGACGATGGTGATGGTGATGACTGATGATGATGGTGATGACAGTGATGATGATGATGATGACAGTGATGATGATGGTGGATGATGATGGTGATGACAGTGATGATGATGGTGATGACAGTGATGGTGATGACAGTGATGGTGATGACAGTGATGGTGATGACAGTGATGATGATGGTGGTGGTGATGACAGTGATGGTGATGACAGTGATGATGATGACAGTGATGATGATGGTGGTGATGACAGTGATGATGATGGTGATGTCAATGATGGTGATGTGATGATGATGGTGATGACAGTAATGATGACAGTGATGATGATGGTGATGACAGTGATGATGATGGTGGTGTGTTGATAATGATGTTGATTATACTGCTGGTGATGATGATGATGTCTGGCAATGATGGTGATACTATGGCTTCCTGTATTAACACTAATATATCTATTGTAGGTCTCAGACATCTCTCTTAGTTTCCTTGGTAAGTATTGGACACGGATTCTTTAAATGAATATAGATTTAAACTACCGTAAACTGCCACTTATAAGTCCCCCACCCCTGTTTATAAGCCCCACCGGTTATAAGTCCCTCTTCCCTCCCCCGGTTATAGGCCCATACATTTGTATACTTTCAAACCAAAAAAATGCTGGTTATAAGCCCCTGCGGATATAAGCCCCCGCTCTATGATTCCTTGTTCCCCTATATAAACATTTTCACAGAACAAGATATAAATTCAAATTGAAAACTAGATGCTTAATAACAAGCGATCACTCGTGCCCTGGTGCGATTGAGCACTGTAATGCATTGTAGCATGAAATATGCATACTTATGGGCCTCCACCTTCCATTCGGTGAGGGACTGAGCTGTGAAGAACAAAGAGATCAGGAACGAACTGAACTGACCGAGACACACATTCCCAGTCTCACTCCAGACAATGGAAGCTTAGAAACCCTTTATCAGTTATACAAAATGGAAGTTAACTGTTGCAGAATCAATATTTGTACATATATACATGTACATATATGCCAACTTGAAGATGAATTGGATTTCAATTTGTGTTATCCAACCATTGTGAGCAAAAATTGTAGCCAGCAAGTCTCTAGTTTTGACATCTTGTGATGAAATGTGCTTAGTCATCATAGATGATTAGATCTGAGATAATGATTATAGCAGGGCGCATACGCTGTAGATATCTCATAAACCATTAGGGGTCAGCTTATTTCGAAATGTTTTTTTTATTCCGGTTATAAGCACCCCTGATATACCCCCCCCCCCCCCCCCCCCCCCCCCCCCCCCCCCCCATTTATAAGCCCACCCAAATGCCCTTACGAACTTGTATAAGCCCAGGGCTTATAAGTGGCAGTTTACGACGGTATGATCCATAAATGATGTACTTTATACATGTGTTTCACCCTATCTCCATGTACATTTTAAGCTTTATGTAACCCATTTTAACTGTTGTTTACTTTCTATACTGTAGAAAAGATAACCATATCTCCAGAGAAAGATCCAAAGATTGTATTCGACACTCCAAATGTTCCACTCTACACTGCCAGTAAAGATTCTGCATCTCAAGACTCACTCTTTGGCTCTAAACCAGTCACTGAGGTAACAACTAGAACAGATTTCATATGACTGTCAATCAGTACCTGAGTAGATGGTTAATACAGTATACTAACACAGGGATCCCAGTCAGTAGATGGTTAATACAGTATACTAACACAGGGATCCCAGTCAGTAGATGGCCAATACAGTATACTAACACAGGGATCCCAGTCAGTAGATGGTTAATACAGTATACTAACACAGGGATCCCAGTCAGTAGATGGCCAATACAGTATACTAACACAGGGATCCCAGTCAGTAGATGGTTAATACAGTATACTAACACAGGGATCCCAGTCAGTAGATGGCTAATACAGTATACTAACACAGGGATACCAGTCAGTAGATGGCCAATACAGTATACTAACACAGGGATCCCAGTCAGTAGATGGTTAATACAGTATACTAACACAGGGATCCCAGTCAGTAGATGGCCAATACAGTATACTAACACAGGGATCCCAGTCAGTAGATGGTTAATACAGTATACTAACACAGGGATCCCAGTCAGTAGATGGTTAATACAGTATACTAACACAGGGATCCCAGTCAGTAGATGGTTAATACAGTATACTAACACAGGGATCCCAGTCAGTAGATGGCTAATACAGTATACTAACACAGGGATCCCAGTCAGTAGATGGCCAATACAGTATACTAACACAGAGATCCCAGTCAGTAGATGGTTAATACAGTATACTAACACAGGGATCCCAGTCAGTAGATGATTAATACAGTATACTAACACAGGGATCCCAGTCAGTAGATGGCTAATACAGTATACTAACACAGGGATCCCAGTCAGTAGATGGCTAATACAGTATACTAACACAGGGATCCCAGTCAGTAGATGGCCAATACAGTATACTAACACAGGGATCCCAGTCAGTAGATGGTTAATACAGTATACTAACACAGGGATCCCAGTCAGTAGATGGTTAATACAGTATACTAACACAGGGATCCCAGTCAGTAGATGGTTAATACAGTATACTAACACAGGGATCCCAGTCAGTAGATGGTTAATACAGTATACTAACACAGGGATCCCAGTCAGTAGATGGTTAATACAGTATACTAACACAGGGATCCCAGTCAGTAGATGGTTAATACAGTATACTAACACAGAGATCCCAGTCAGTAGATGGTTAATACAGTATACTAACACAGGGATCCCAGTCAGTAGATGGTTAATACAGTATACTAACACAGGGATCCCAGTCAGTAGATGGTAAATACAGTATACTAACACAGGGATCCCAGTCAGTAGATGGCTAATACAGTATACTAACACAGGGATCCCAGTCAGTAGATGGTTAATACAGTATACTAACACAGGGATCCCCAGTAGTCAGTAGATGGTTAATACAGTATACTAACACAGGGATCCCAGTCAGTAGATGGTTAATACAGTATACTAACACAGGGATCCCAGTCAGTAGATGGTTAATACAGTATACTAACACAGGGATCCCAGTCAGTAGATGGTTAATACAGTATACTAACACAGGGATCCCAGTCAGTAGATGGTTAATACAGTATACTAACACAGGGATCCCAGTCAGTAGATGGTTAATACAGTATACTAACACAGGGATCCCAGTCAGTAGATGGTTAATACAGTATACTAACACAGGGATCCCAGTCAGTAGATGGTAATAAGTATACAGTATACTATACTAACACAGGGATCCCAGTCAGTAGATGGTTAATACAGTATACTAACACAGGGATCCCAGTCAGTAGATGGTTAATACAGTATACTAACACAGGGATCCCAGTCAGTAGATGGTTAATACAGTATACTAACACAGGGATAACACAGGGATCCCAGTCAGTAGATGGTTAATACAGTATACTAACACAGGGATCCCAGTCAGTAGATGGTTAATACAGTATACTAACACAGGGATCCCAGTCAGTAGATGGTTAATACAGTATACTAACACAGGGATCCCAGTCAGTAGATGGTTAATACAGTATACTAACACAGGGATCCCAGTCAGTAGATGGTTAATACAGTATACTAACACAGGGATCCCAGTCAGTAGATGGTTAATACAGTATACTAACACAGGGATCCCAGTCAGTAGATGGTTAATACAGTATACTAACACAGGGATCCCAGTCAGTAGATGGTTAATACAGTATACTAACACAGGGATCCCAGTCAGTAGATGGTTAATACAGTATACTAACACAGGGATCCCAGTCAGTAGATGGTTAATACAGTATACTAACACAGGGATCCCAGTCAGTAGAGATACAGTATACTAACACAGGGATCCCAGTCAGTAGATGGTTAATACAGTATACTAACACAGGGATCCCAGTCAGTAGATGGCTAATACAGTATACTAACACAGGGATCCCAGTCAGTAGATGGTTAATACAGTATACTAACACAGGGATCCCAGTCAGTAGATGGTTAATACAGTATACTAACACAGGGATCCCAGTCAGTAGATGGTTAATACAGTATACTAACACAGGGATCCCAGTCAGTAGATGGTTAATACAGTATACTAACACAGGGATCCCAGTCAGTAGATGGTTAATACAGTATACTAACACAGGGATCCCAGTCAGTAGATGGTTAATACAGTATACTAACACAGGGATCCCAGTCAGTAGATGGTTAATACAGTATACTAACACAGGGATCCCAGTCAGTAGATGGTTAATACAGTATACTAACACAGGGATCCCAGTCAGTAGATGGTTAATACAGTATACTAACACAGGGATCCCAGTCAGTAGATGGCTAATACAGTATACTAACACAGGGATCCCAGTCAGTAGATGGTTAATACAGTATACTAACACAGGGATCCCAGTCAGTAGATGGTTAATACAGTATACTAACACAGGGATCCCAGTCAGTAGATGATTAATACAGTATACTAACACAGGGATCCCAGTCAGTAGATGGTTAATACAGTATACTAACACAGGGATCCCAGTCAGTAGATGGTTAATACAGTATACTAACACAGGGATCCCAGTCAGTAGATGGTTAATACAGTATACTAACACAGGGATCCCAGTCAGTAGATGGTTAATACAGTATACTAACACAGGGATCCCAGTCAGTAGATGGCTAATACAGTATACTAACACAGGGATCCCAGTCAGTAGATGGTTAATACAGTATACTAACACAGGGATCCCAGTCAGTAGATGGTTAATACAGTATACTAACACAGGGATCCCAGTCAGTAGATGGCCAATACAGTATACTAACACAGGGATCCCAGTCAGTAGATGGCTAATACAGTATACTAACACAGGGATCCCAGTCAGTAGATGGCTAATACAGTATACTAACACAGGGATCCCAGTCAGTAGATGGCCAATACAGTATACTAACACAGGGATCCCAGTCAGTAGATGGCTAATACAGTATACTAACACAGGGATCCCAGTCAGTAGATGGTTAATACAGTATACTAACACAGGGATCCCAGTCAGTAGATGGCCAATACAGTATACTAACACAGGGATCCCAGTCAGTAGATGGCTAATACAGTAATCAATAATATGTTACATGTGTTATCTTTCAGACAGCACAAGCTGAAAGGGCATTTAGAGCCATCATGGATGAAAACAGTGTGGATTTTGTCAAGAAATTTCAAGATCTCACTAAGCAGTTGTCCAGTGATGATAAATTGTTGATGTTTGGAGGAGAAAGTAGCTCTGATAGTTGTAGTAGTACTGGTGGTGTGCTCTCCTTTAAAAACCTTATAGACAAGCAAGACGGTGCATCTGACAAGTGACTGACATATCACAGTTTATGTAGTCATTCTCATATACATGTAGGTTGTCCATAGTTTAATATGGAAAGAATTGTCACATGATAAACACAAACTCTGCTTCATTCTTTGCACATATTTCCATTCACAAATACACCTTAAAGCTAATTACAGCAGCAGTTTCATTGTCAAGTGATTTATTATGTGACAGTTCTTGAAGTATTATATATAGCTAATTGCATAATCGTTGTCGGGTTGAAAATCATGAAAGCTATGACCAAAAGGAATTCTGGGAAATTAAAACTCTCAAATAACACCGTCAAATCATCGATCTTTTTATCCAGACTTGTAGGATCTTAGTTAAATAGCTCATATACCTTCAAAACTACGAGAACATTGAATATATCTGCATGTAATATGACTCATGAACTGATTTCCCATCCATCCTTGTGGTCTCAGCTTCTATGATTTATGATTTTCAACCCGACAACGATTATGCAATTAGCTATATATTACATGGACAACATTTTAGAGAATGATTGTATAAAATTATTATTGTAATGATAATGAATGCAGACATTGTGTACATATGTAAGTTTATATTTGTTCAATTCAGATTTTCTGTTGAGTTTAATCAATGATATTTGTCACTTAATTGCGTTAAGCAAAAGAGGACCTTAGGACATACATCGGGTAGGGAATAAGGAAGGTAGCTAAGCAACAACACAATATAGGGAAGAATAGTGAATAGAGTACCGAAGTGATGACGTCATAAAAATAAAATTTTCGCTTTATCAACTTTCGATCCCCGATTTCGAAAGGACATCAATAAAGAAGCTTACATGCGAAATTTGAGAGCAATCGGTTAAATAGCGGCTGAGATATGGCCAGTTGAATATATAATTTCCCCACACAAATCACTGTAAATTCGGCCTGGGTCATAACCGAAATCGGGGATCGAAAGTTGATAAAGCGAAAATTATTGTTTTCGTGACGTCACACTTCGGTACTCTATTACCTCAAAGTATAAACAATACGCACTCCAAAAATTATGAAAATGCCATGAGATCCCCCTTTTTGCTCAAAGCAGCCCTTCATTTTGAGGCTTTTTAAAGGTAGAAATTAAGTCAATAGTATTCAAACTGTTTCTTTCTACCAAGCTGGATTTATGTCATTATTTTATATCATTTAACAATGTCTACATGCAAGACTGTCAGTTCCTTATTGACATTGATTCAAGAACCTACCAGAAGTTCTAAAACTCAAGATGGTTGTTTCTGTTATAGAGAAAGTGTTTGCATTCTTATAGTTAATAAAAGGCTTTGTAATTACATGTCTGTATTGGTCTTATTCCTCTCATTAACTGACACATTTATATATATAAAGAAATTATATATTATATTATTGTACGTAGTATATACAATATGAGCGGCCGATCTGTATGTACTATATACAATATGAGCGGCCGATCTGTATGGGATTTACAAACTCGAGCCGTAGGTGAGAGTTTGTAAATCCCATACAGATCGGATGCGAATATTGTATATTACTTATCGAATCCAACGATGTATAAGTGGATGTTTTACTATAATTTTGATGATAGGAAACAGTTTGGCCAAGAAAATCCAAGTCAAAGTTGAATGCAAATGAGGACGAATCTCTTGCCGATTTACAGATGTCTGCTACGCTTATGATTTCTATTGTATTTCCCTCATTAATTATTCATGAATTCGATAATGTTTAATAAACAAGCAGGAGTGTTTTATCGGGTTTGCCTCATGGTTTTAGACCCGATAAAACACGACCTGCGAGTTTATTGAACAGCTTAGAAAACGATCTTCCAAAATAATACATTTTTGGACGATTTCAGTAAGAAAACAGCAAGGAAAACACAAACATAGCAGTATCGTGTTGCTTCTAATGCCTTACACATGCGCACTGATACTACTAATACTGTAAAAAAGATCCCACATTTGAACGACGGTCCGAAAGTGTGACCAAGGAGTGACCTTTTCGGACAACATATATGTCGTCCCGTACAGGGAACAGGGAGGTCAATGGTACGACACCAATATGAGACCTTCCCTTATTAGTATTCTTTATATAAAGAATACTAATAAGCAGTGCATTACCAGGTATAAAGGTACATGCACATGATGGATTTCGTCCTTTTGAAATATATATACTCCATTGAAAATCGTCATTTTAGGCCATTTTTGAGCATTTTGCATGGGCATTTAAAATTGTCATTTTGGCCATTTTTGAGCATTTTGCATGAGCTGTAATCCATTGAAAATCATCATTTTGGGCTATTTTTGAGCATTTTGCATGGGCTACAGAGATTATTAATAAGGATTTTAATGCATGGTAGGTAGAATGGTGCAAAATTAAGGAATACCCCACCTTGTTGCAAGCGGTATGCATATCTAAAGTTTACACGTGAACGCATACCTGTCTTGCTCTCTAGTAGTACGAAGCAGCTTGTATTCACATCAACGCGTACCTGTCTTGCTCTCTAGTAGATGCATTGACATGAATACAAGCTGTTTCATTCTACTAGAGAGCATTAGACAGGGATGCGTTGATGCATAAACTTTAGATATGCATATGGTCCCGACACGTACCGCTTGCTTCAAGGGAGTTATATAGTAGCTTCCCGTGGTGGGGTATTCTGCAATATTATTGTTCCATATGGCTATATATTATATATATTTTGGATTAGTAGGTTTTAAGGTATTAAAATTATATATGATACCAGTCACGTTGCTGAATGGGCCACCCTATGCAAATAAAGTTTCTTACTTACTTACTACATGTATCTAATGTGTTCATTCTCTAATCCTTAGGCCTAGTTTAGACGTCGTGCTAATCATGAGCCATTCTCATTTAAAACAATAGATAATGAGGCGGCTTCTTTTCAAGTAATTAGGACCCAGTAATTAAGAACGGCTTTTGAAAAGTATGGTGTTTGAACTAGGCCTTTAACTGTCTATCCTATGTGGGTCTTGTGCTGTGGTACACCATTAAGAAGAGAAGTATTAAATGGCATCTCTCCTATAATACAGTATGTTATATAAAGCGATAAAAAAGCAATCATCAATAAGAAGACTACAACTTTTTGTGGTCCAAATTCTGACAATATGTCATTAGTCCAGTGTGATGCGTTTTTGTTCTGAATTAAACTATAATGTGTTTGCTTCCTGTTGCCACCTAATAGAGGACAGTGTTCAGGTGGTGTATCTTGTATTTCATCTTGTTCCATCTGATGTAGAAATTGAATCACTTGTTTACTTGCTCCAAACCTTTCAGCCAGCATAGCAGGAGTGTCACCATTTCTGTTCCTGAGAAGATAATAGCAATAATCAGAAGCAAGATCCGTGTTATGTAAGATCGAAGACACATCAAACTAGACCTCGTACCTTTCAAATGGTGAAAGTCCTTCCTCAGAAAGAAATGCTAAAACGTTGATATGATTGCACATGTGTAGAAGTGTGTTTCCAATATTATCTCTGACCGTTAAATCACCGTCATACTGGTGAAGTAATCTCATCATCTCAACATTCCCCCGAGATGCAGCTACGTGCAATGGGGTTCTTCCTCGTTGGTCTCGCTGTTCATTGACATTTATCTGCCGTGGAACTAGATAGCCTTCTACTTTAGCGATATCATTATTCATACATGCCTCAATCAATGGCGGAATCATCTCACAGTCTATAAATCTTTTCATTTTATGACAAGAAAGCACAACTATATCAGTATATGGCTTAATTTTGACCGGGGAGTCGATATCTTACAGGCGTTACAAGATAAGCTAAGAGGACCTGGTAACCACTACGTGGAGTACCACAGGGTTCCCAATAACTCTCTCAACGTACACATAATAATAACTGCGATGAAACATATGTAGAGCCACAGACATCTCTCTCATCAGACATACTTCTAAACCAGACACCTCTTGAAACCAGACACGTACACCCTCTACCTACCTACCTACATACATACATAGTTTATTGTACCTCCCAATATGGGTTTTTCAGTTACAAGAATATAATATAATATAAAAAGTGATTGTATAAAAATATAAAATGGTACCTCAGACAAATTTAATACCGGGCCCTTAATAAAGTTAAAGCAGACACCTAACCTTCTACATCAGACACTCCTATATATATGCCAGACACCCTCTACATCAGACACTCCTACATACCGTAGAATCCCAGTTATAAGCTCCCCTGGTTTAATAAGATAAGACCACCTGTCTGCTAACAGAATTTTCCTCCTGGTTATACCATAAGCCCCCCCGGTTATAAGCCCCCTTCATTTACTCCTCCCCATACGTGGTACCACATACAGGAAACAATAATCAGGCAATTAGGTGTACGTAGCAAACAAGACTGATGGAGTCCATGAGTATACGGTAGCTCATTGCTTGAAAATCTGCTCAGATTATAGTGTTTTCTGAGCATATTCACGTTTAAAAACTTTTACTGTTATTGTTGCATGCATAAACACGTTTAACTAAAATGGTCATGATTATAAACATTGTTTTTTAAATAGAACGGATTTCAGACGTTTTTTCCCCTCCCTTTTATAAGCCTCCCTCCCCCCTGGATTATAAGCCCACCACAAAACCCTTACAAAGTTATATATAAAGCCCAGGGCTTATAACCAGGATTACGGTATATAGACACCCTTGAGTGAGGCACTGTATATCGCAGAAAAATTATGCAAGCTCAATCAATTTATTAGAAAACGATGAACGAAGTTGTGTCAATTTCCTTAATTTGCATGTTTCTGCAATATCGCACCTTAGTGGTAACTAGACACCATCGAAGTCAAACACCCTTGAAGTAAAGACACTCATTCACTTTTAAATTAGATGGAGATGAATTTGCCTTATATAACTGTGAGTCTTCAATATTGGCAGGCTGTTCAGTGAAGCAATATTGGACCCAAAAATGTCTGGCAAAGAGTAGTTACTCCCAACTTGCTCTCCTTTCGCATATGTATGTAAAGGAGAGCGAGTTAGGAACAACTGACATTTAGACTAGACTAAGAGTACCCACACATTCTGTCAGTCCATTTTTATTTTGCACCACGTAAGAATTAACTTTTTACAAGTACTGTATTATAAATCCCTTACATGATTTCATACTATAAATCAAGAGATTACTGATCTAATAACCCTACTTTGTTATGTCCCTATCACCATGCATATTAATTTACAAAGCATAACTGTACATACACAGTAAAGCTTATCTATAGTATTTTCAATCAATCTAAAACCTAACACTATAAGAATTATTTATGTTATTGTGATGTCAATTAATGTGCCATAATTAATTAGGAATCTTGACTTTATCAATCTTTGTAAGTATCATCTTTAAGCTTTTATTATTTTGTTAAAAAAAATTCTAACAGTAGAAGAGATTGATCACATCTGTCACGCACACCCTGGACTTATCGTACAGTGAATACAGCAGCAGTTCTGTACTAAAAGCTCTTCAAATAAGAGTCAAACAGAACAATAAATGGAATTATCATTGAAATTATCATTGAAGAATAGAGGTAAGATCACACTCTCAATAATAGAAAACAATAACGAATGGAATTATACTGATGGCTATATTCTAATATCACAAGCTGAGTAAAACTACTCAACCAGTTCATTTTGAAGTCAAAACTGTGACTTCTTTTCTCTCTCATTGTTGATCAACATGCATAATTCCAATAAATTTGTTAACATACAGTGTAAGTACGAAATGTCCCAGATAATTCAAATAAAAGCATAACATTCTACATCAACCCGTCGTAGCACCAAAGGACCGCAGGGAACCCTTGGGGTCATCAAACCTATCCATAGTTGTAATACTAAACACTGCCATGATACCCATGAACAGAATCACCAGAAGTATTCCAGTAGTAAACAAACCCATTAAGATAGGAATAGAGAAGAACCCAACACAGTCATAGGCATACGAGAACTTGCTGCCTTGGACATCATAAGGTTGAACCTGTTAACAACACACAAAGCTCGCTATATCAGCTCAAAATGTATTATAATAGTACCTAGCATGTAAGTAGACTGTTGGTATTCCTTTGTCCAGAATAGAGGGAGGAACTGTATGAAGGGGGTGGTAATTAATTGAAGGCTAAGTGACTTTTGGGTAAAGGTTGCCCCTGGGTTGTTCCTAGATTTTATCTGAAAAATACATATTTTGTGCACATCAAATCACAAAAACATAATGCAGAGTGTATAAGAGGTTGTATAACAAGCAGCCTCAGCCATCAAGCTGAACACAGTACTGAGTAATTATACTGTATATGCATAACAATGATTATTTGTTGTGAAACTTTCTCATGTTTTACCTGGAAATTGCTAAATTGTAAGGAATAGTTGGCATTCTTGAAGGTTGAATTATAGCAATGATATGACATCTTGCGTGGAAGTTGCACTTCTTTATCACATGGAAGGACAAAGTCCAGGTTCTCTTTGCCTTTCATGGTAAATTCAATACTATTGCATTTCCAGTCTGTTGTGCTTCGTAGGAATTTAAAGCTGTCAAAACATTAAGATAAGTTTTTACATGAAGAGACGTTCCTTTTTTTTTTGATTTTCAAAGTGATAGAGTAATATTATTATATTTTGTGTATTTATTGAAACTTACCCAAGAGTAACTTTAACCTGTGCTTTTTTGCCAATGTTCAATTCCAATGTCATACTAGAACAAAAATATTATCATTATTATTAATATGATTATTATTATATTCAGTCAGAACAGGCAACAAAGCACAATCACTAAACAAAACCACTATTCTTTTGTAATTTAGCAACCTTACAATGTCCAATGACGCATCAGATTACAATAATAGTGGATCACACCTCTCTGTGATGCTTACACTACACATACATATGCATATTTTAAGATAATATTTTAAGATAACAATATTTAAAACTAGTTAAATTTTTATTTTATTTTATTGTCTTGTAAAGTGCATTTGATCAGGACTCTTGTTATGGAAAATGTGCTATAGAAATTAATAAATTATTATTATTATTATTATTATTACATACAACAATCTTATATTACAACCACCATTATCTTTGAAGTGCGACCCCAACAATTACAACTCTTTCAAGAAAATTCAAGTCTACATTGGTAGACGGCCATCAATCAAACTAGCTTTGTAAGGATTGATTGAAGTCTGGACATGCCCTTGATTGATGTTCGACTATTTTCCAACCAGACGAGCCATTTGACAGTGGCACTTCAATAATGCTGATTGTAAACAATATATCTGTTGTACATTAACATGAAGATGGTTTACTTACTTGACTCCAGAAGTATTAGAGCACTGTATAGTGTCTACTTTGCCATTAATATCGCTCATATTAAAGAAGTTATAAGTCTGGTTTTTATGTTGAAGAACGAGGCCCGACATGTACATTAACACACAGTCTCCATTAACAAACATGCTACCATTGAGAAAAGAAACTTTTGTATTCTTGGCGTCATCAATCACAGCTCGTCTGAGTCTGTCATGAGGAAGGTTGGAAAGCTCAGATGCTAGAAGTTCATTGCTGACATCCTAAAGAATAACACAGCACAATGTATTTCATTAATGTCCAAACAATGTAAGTTAAATAAAGCACTCCATCGTTACCTCATTTGGGGCTGATGCAGTGAGAATACATGTGTAGGAAGGACTTAGCTGAGAAATCTGTTTAGTTACTGCAGCAATAGCTTCATCTGTAAACATAAAACAGCATGATATGATGAGTATGATAGTTAACATAATGAATATTGTACATGTACTGTTTTTACCATTTTGTTTGAATATGGCGCTTGCTGCATCATCAGATGATCTGAGAATAGAATATCAAAGTAAAAATAATTTCACTTCACAAATAAAGAAGATGGAATTGGTGGAGATTAATTTGTTTCATTATTTTTTCATTGGCCTAATTAACACAATAATACAAATGCCACGGCACTCTTACATCAATAAAATACTGTACTCATCTTTGTTTGATAATGAGAGCAAACAATATCAGACCAACAGCAGATGAATTACCTTGATTGCACAGGATGAAGATTAACAAGGAACACGTTGGTCACCGTACTGTCCAACTTATAATTTCTTGCTACAAATGAGTTTAGTTCTGAAAGTGGAAAAAGAATTTTTATATTAGCATTATTTATAAAGGTGCAACCAGGGGGGGTTGGACACAGCGCGCGAAGCACCCCTGGGTGCAACCAAGTATCGATGTATTGCTATCCAGTGCGTGAATACTCTAGTGCATGGTAAAAGGTGATGAATCCAAATGGAGCCAGGAGCTACTGTCATGATGGATTTATTGTGTCTAAGCTTTTGCCCACAATGACATTATCAGAGACTGATTCTGAATAAGTAGTTACATGGCATTTAAGATAAGAGTGATCAAGCGTAGGTGTGTGGGTTCTCAGTGGAAGCTGGCATTCGGTGGAATTCTACTCTAGCTGTCAAGACAAAAGTATGTCCCAGCTGTTTAAACATCTACTGAATACCCTAGTATATTTATAAAGCATTACTGTACCATTCTCTGTAACTTTAATAAGTTGTCCAGTAATCATTGCCTTGATTACATCTTCTAACTGCACTGAGAATTGAGTTGATGATGTGTCAACTGATGGTAAGACTACTGATGAATTGGCTCTATCCATGGCAACTTTAAGGTTTGAAAATGCATCACCATGACTACCGGGACTGTAAGCATCTCCATAATGACTGAAATCATCGATACTCAACTATGGATAGACAACAAAGATATTATATAAAGTACATTTTGTATATAGAGTGGGAAGTAGTTATGGTACGGTTCGTGCTGTGTGGTGACCGTGATGCGTCCAAGCATTCTGATTGGTTGAGCAATGATTTTGTATGCTGTGATTAGTTGAATAGATGTCTTCGATTCCATACCATGACCATAACTCTGTGTCGAAGGATTCCCATTCATACAACTCTATATGTACTATATGTATGTTACAATTTAATTATGGTGGAAATATGACCACAACACTCACTCTATCTTGAAGAAACACAACTACAATCTGTGGCTTTTCTAGGACTTTTTTGAGAAATCTTTCTTGGAAGTCTTGTGATGATATGGTGTGTCCTGCTAGTACTGGTGCATCAAATGTAACAGTACTAACGAAAAGAAAAAGTCAAAATATAAAAGACAGTAGAATCACTAAAGGAATATATTATTAGAATGTACAATGAAACAAGTGTATACTTTTTTGAATAACATAAATAAGATTTTTGTAAATAAAGCAAGAAATATTGATGTCCAAATCTCATCAGTACGCAAGGCTGTTTCGCAAAGTACAAGCCTACTATGCATGTCATGATCACCTGTTTTGATGGATTCGTTTTGATAGCAATACTTAATTAACCTCACACTGCTCAGCATACAATTATCTCACGACACTACCACCACTTATCTACAAATATTTTTCTTTAGCAAATGTCGTCGTTAACGTTTACAATCGAACAAATTACGAGTAATAAAATTGGAATCTAATGATTGAGATTCTTTCTTCTTCTTTGACAGAGAGATCAGAGATTGCAGAATGAACTTCTTCGTTTGTTCTCGGTACAAACACAGCTTATACAATAATATGTTACCTGTCTTTTGACCACATCAATACGGGTACAGGAGAAGAAGACTGCACTGAATTTAGAGAAATAGACAACGAGAGAAAACCAACCAACATTTGCAACAACACCGCCATCTTGGATTATATGCTGAGCACGTGATCGATTTTCTATCTTCGCTGGGGGTCACAGGGAGCCCAAGTTAGAGACTGAAATCTTCTGAAATCTTCAAGAAGTAAAAATAATAGAACACTCACTCAAAATTAAACAGATTAGAACTGAAAATTATTAAAAAATACCAATAAAAGTGAAAAAAAATCCAAATCCATCAATCTATAACAATAATAATAATAGCGGTTTGGACTTGTAAAAATATTATGCATGGATCAATTCCAGCTGTTACCTTCCCCCACCCCCCCTTGGGCTGACCCTCGGGGATTTGTATATTTTTTTTCGTGGGACTACAAATTCCCTGCCCCTGGGCCGCCAGAAATAACAAATTCCCCGCCCCCGGGCAACGGAAAAGCAATCAACAATTTAATATATTAAAGGCATGTTTAATAATAAAGCTAGACGCATTTTGGAAAGAGTTATGGACCATAACAGTAGAGATAAGAAGTCATCTGTACTTATAAAATCATGAAGTGTTTCTTTATACCTTCAAACAAAGCCTTTAACTTTGCAAGACCTCGTTTTTCAAGCCAATCGGCGACAAAAGTAGTCTCTTGACAGGCGAATTCCATTATTATGAATTCCACCATTGATTATATGCTCGGTCAAGTTATCCCCGCCCCCCACCCCCGGGACAACATGTTGTTGTACAAAATCCCCGCCCCTGGGACACAGGTCCTTACAAATCCCCGGGGTATGCCGGGGGGGGGGGGGGATGGTAACAGCTGGAATTGATCCATGCATTAGGGCAATAGTTACAGGCTTCCAAACTTTGTATTGTTTGTATGATAATACTAAACGCTAATGACCGGTCCATCGAGCGTGGCAGGCAGGCAGGCAGGCAGGCAGGCAGGCAGGCAGGCAGGCAGGCAGGCAGGCAGGCAGGCAGGCAGGCAGGCACATTATCATAGATTGAGCACGAAACTCTTTTAAACGTGAACGTGATAATTTATAAGAATATAATAATTATGTGTAATACTAGTCTAGTGTTCAAGCAAGTCTAATAGGTGAGGTGCGTCTTATACGCGAGGAAATATGTGACAATATATATATAACTCAATCGTAATGGTTTATTTTATGAACATTGTAGCTTACAATACAATGAAATAATTATAACATCTCGTGTATATTCGAACAAGTCGTTATTTACAATATCTTTTCCATCTACAAATATTATTCGATAGAAATGCAGCAGTCCCTAAGTTAGATGTCTGTGTACAAAACAACCATCACTTTGATTTATAGTCATCAAGGAACTAAGACTCTAGCTGAGCCCCTCCCGCCCTTAATACCATATTAATATCATCCATCCTACCATCCTTTCCATAATCCTTTTCTCCGTTCTATCTATCTATCCCATCCTTCTTTCTCTCCCTCAATCAACTCATGCATCCATCTATCCACCATTCCTCCCACCCGTTTATCCATCTCATCACTCCATCCATCCATCCAATCATTCATCCATTTATTTATCGATCTAGTCTAGTAACACTTTATAATAACGAAATACTTTACTCACTTGTCTGGCTTACGCAACATTTTGTCCTCAGCAAGTAAAACTGTTGTGTGGCTCCAATCTACTTATCGGTAATGCTATAACCGCTAAGCGGTTAATAATTAATTTTAAAATTTATTTCTTTCTTTAAAACTCAAAATATACAAATTTTAATCCCAACATTTTGCAACGAAAGAAAAGACAAGATTAAAAAGGGAAAAAAGGACACCATAAAAATGTTGGTGTCCACGGAGAGTCGAACCCGTGGTCACTGGCATCGAGGTCCAGCACAGGTATCCCAAGTTCAATATTAGTGTAAATGTATGGCGTCTTTTGAACGCTATAATCATTTGGTAAAAATTCCGTTTGAATAAAATATCGAAAACACTAACTTGTTTGTAGTCATCTCTTCTGTGTCCGAGCCGATTTTAAGCCGTATCCGTTCAGTTTTTGATGAGTTATAGTCGATTTGGTTTGTCACGTATCACATACATAACTCATCAAAAACTGAACGGATACGGCTTAAAATCGGCTCGGACACAGAAGAGATGACTACAAACAAGTTAGTGTTTTCGATATTTTATTCAAACGGAATTTTTACCAAATGATTATAGCGTTCAAAAGACGCCATACATTTACACTAATATTGAACTTGGGATACCTGTGGGTCCAGCGTATTTCCAGAGGCCTACGTTAGTCAATCAATTTCCATAACAATAACCGTTACACGATAGACTACTAAATTTACCCTCGAATTCAATCGGAAGTACAGATAGCTGAAGTAGTAAGGGGCAGTCATTTAGGACTAGGATACGACTGTTCCCTCCCTCTTTGACTACTACGCTGATTGTGTACTACCCGATAGCGCGGATGAGGCCGAAATCTTTGTCCTATACGTAACATACGGTGACTCAGCATTTAAGTCTGGGTGTATGGTCGATTTTTAGTGTTTTGCACTGAGAAATTCCTAAGTAGCGCGCGGGTTCGAGTCACTGTCCGGTGAACCCGTTTAAAAAAAAATAGAATCAGCGTTTTATTTTTTCGGAAAAGTTGGAAAAAAAAATGAAAAGATCAGGTCGAGGAATCGCACCCCCGGTCATCAGATTCGAGCGCGCAGCGCATTATCCACGCGATCCACGGGACCATCGTAATTTGCACAACAATAGATAGTCCATTCACAGGATACACTAGGTGACTGATTTTGTCCTCCTATAGGGCCATGTTTGAGCTTTTTGCATGGGCTATAGTCCATGAAAAATCGTCATATTTTTGAGCATATCGCATGGGCTACAGTCCATCAAATATTGTGGTTTTGGACCATTTTTGATTATCAAATATCGTCATGGCCCTTTTTGAGCTTTTTGCATGGGCTATAGTCCATCAAATATCGTCATTTGGGCCATTTTTGAACTTTTTGCATGGGCTATAGTCCATCAAATATCGTCATTTGGGCCATTTTTGAGCATTTTGCATGGGCTATTATAGTCCATAAAATCTCGTCATTTTGGGCCATTTATGAGCTTTTGGGATTATTGGGCTATAGTCCATCACATATCGTCATATTTTGGACCATTCTTGAACTTTTTGCATGGGCTATATCAAGTTATCGTGAATTTGGGCCATTTTTGAGCATTTTGCATGGGCTATATTATATAGTCCATCAATTATCGTCATTTCGGGCCATTTTTGAGCTTTTTGAATGGACTGTAGTCTATCAAATATCGTCATTTTGAGCCATTTTTGAATGGACTGTAGTCCATCAAATATCGTCATTTTGGGCCATTTTTGAGCTTTTGGGATTATTGGGCTATAGTCCATCACATATCGTCATATTTTGGGCCATTCTTGAACTTTTTGCATGGGCTATATCAAATATCGTGAATTTGGGCCATTTTTGAGCATTTTGCATGGACTATATAGTCCATCAAATATCGTCATTTTGGGCCATTTTTGAACTTTTTGCATGGGCTATATCAAATATTGTGAATTTGGGCCATTTTTGAGCATTTTGCATGGACTGTAGTCCATCAAATATCGTCATTTTGGGCCATTTTTGAGCTTTTGGGATTATGGGCTTAGTGGGCATATCGTCATAGTCCATTTTTGAACTTTTTCATGCATGGGCTCGTCATCAAATATCGTATTTGTTTCATTTTTGAGCATTTTGCATGGCTATTATCCATCAAATATCGCATTTTGGGCTTTTGGGCCATCAAATATCGTGATTTTGGGCAATTTTTGATCATTTTGCATGGACTGTAGTCCATCGAATATTGTGGTTTTGGGCTATTTTTGATCATTTTGCGTTGGCTATAGTCCATCAAATTAATATTTTTGATCATTTTGCATGGACTATAGTCCATCAAATATCGTCAATTAGGGCCATTTTTGAGCATTTTGCATGGGCAAAATATCGTCATTTTGGGCCATTTTTGAGCATTTTGCATGGGTTATTATATTCCATAAAATCTCGTCATTTTGGGCCATTTATGAGCATTTTGCATGGGCTATACAGTTTTTCATACGAATGTTCGTGAACCCAAATCTCGAGATCAACACCTGCGGTAAAGATCATTTCGTTTGATCAGAATTATCATAAGTAACTAAGCCTTGGGGAATGATAGTAACACAATGAAATGCATGCGTCTTTTTACAAGATCTGTAGACACAACAAGTTCATTAGGTTCTTTGTAATGTGACAATAAACACTCATTAGTTGCGCTTTCCCTCAGGACTTCAGACATCGAATTTGCACAACAATGACCATTGTTAGATAGACTAGCCAAACTTGCCGTTCAAATCAGTAAGCGGGCTCAATAGCTTAGCAGGGACAGTTCTTGATGGCTTAGGATCCGACTGCTCCCTCCCTCTTTGAATGCTAAGTTAATTGATGTACTGCTCGATAGCGCGGATGGGGACGAAATCTTCATCCTATACGTAACATACGGTGACTCAGCATTTAAGTCTGGGTGTATGGTCGCTTTTTGAAGAATTTCCCGGCATGCTTTTCTCATTTCAAACTTGGGGTCGCGAGTTCGACTCCCAGTCATGACACTTAATTTTTTTTTTTTTTTTTCCCCCTTTTAAAACTAATAACATTGTTTTATAGATAATTTCCTATTGAAAGGCATTATTTAAGCTGGTAAAATAATAATAATAATTCGTTTACATATTTGTATAACTGTTCGAGTTGGTTATATCCGTGTTGCCATGGTGACATACATACCATGTTTGTACTTCCTCCAATGGGAAAAGCTTTAATGATGTGATACCAGTTCGTATCTACACGTAACAAGGGATATTATTGTTATATTTGTTATACAGAATAGAGTATGTACCAAAACATTGTCTGAAAATTTCTTTCGCGCGCCGTATTTATATAGTTATTGAGAAAGGTGGGTACAGTTCTGGCCCCGGTTGCACGAAAGGTGAATAGCGCTATCCATCGGATAAGTCCTATCCAACGGATAAAACTGATGCAGTTATTCAATAAATTTTATCCGTTGGATAGGACTTATCCGGTGGATAGCGCTATTCACCTTTCGTGCAACCGGAGCCTGGACTAAAAATCCTAAAATGTACGACGGCGAACGTCAACCGGAAGTGTAAATAACTTCTGTTCGGGATTTCGTACATATTAGATATTTAGTCCTAGCGTGAGCTTGTGAAGTTACTTCATCCACAGGGAATACCGCGTTTTTGCATGCGCTATAGTCCATCAAAAATCGTCATTTGGGCCATTTTTGAGCTTTTTGCATGGACTGTAGTCCATCAAATATCGTCATTTTGGGCCATTTTTGAGCTTTTTGCATGGACTAGTCCATCAAATATCGTCATTTTGGGCCATTTTTGAGCTTTTTGCATGGACTGTAGTCCATCAAATATCGTCATTTTGGGCCATGTTTGAGCTTTTTGCATGGACTAGTCCATCAAATATCGTCATTTTGGGCCATTTTTGAGCTTTTTTGCATGGACTGTAGTCCATCAAATATCGTCATTTTGGGCCATTTTTGAGCTTTTTGCATGGACTAGTCCATCAAATATCGTCATTTTGGGCCATTTTTGAGCTTTTTGCATGGACTGTAGTCCATCAAATATCGTCATTTTGGGCCATTTTTGAGCTTTTGGGATTATTGGGCTATAGTCCATCACATATCGTCATAGTTTTGGGCCATTCTTGAACTTTTTGCATGGGCTATATCAAACTGATCGTGATTTTGGGCCATTTTTGAGCATTTTGCATGGGCTATATAGTCCATCAAATATCGTGATTTTGGACCATTTTTGAGCATTTTGCATGGGTCCATCAAATATCGTGATTTAGCGTCATTTTTGATCATTTTGCATCAAAAATCGTCATTTTGGCTCATTTTTGAGCTTTTTGCATGGGCTGTAGTCCATCAAATATCGTGATTTTGGTCCATTTTTGAGCTTTTTGCATGCATGGGCTACAGTCCATCAAAAAAGGTATTTTGTTTCATTTTTGAGCTTTTGTGCATGGGCTATTATCCATCAAATATCGTGATTTTGGTCCATTTTTGAGCTTTTTGCATGCATGGGCTACAGTCCATCAAAAAAGGTATTTTGGCTCATTTTTGATCATTTTGCATGGACTGTAGTCCATCAAATATCGTCATTTTGGGCCATTTTTGAGCATTTTGCGTTGGCTATAGTCCATCAAATTAATATTTTTGATCATTTTGCATGGACTATAGTCCATCAAATATTGTGGTTTTGGGCTATTTTTGATCATTTTGCGTTGGCTATAGTCCATCAAATTAATATTTTTGATCATTTTGCATGGACTATAGTCCATCAAATATCGTCAATTAGGGCCATTTTTGAGCATTTTGCATGGGCAAAATATCGTCATTTTGGGCCATTTTTGAGCATTTTGCATGGGTTATTATATTCCATAAAATCTCGTCATTTTGGGCCATTTATGAGCATTTTGCATGGGCTATACAGTTTTTCATACGAATGTTCGTGAGCCCAAATCTCGAGATCAACACCTGCGGTAAAGAACATTTCGTTTGATCAGAATTATCATAAGTAACTAAGCCTTGGGGAATGATAGTAACACAATGAAATGCATGCGTCTTTTTACAAGATCTGTAGACACAACAAGTTCATTAGGTTCTTTGTAATGTGACAATAAACACTCATTAGTTGCGCTTTCCCTCAGGACTTCAGGCATCGAATTTGCACAACAATGACCATTGTTCAGATAGACTAGCTAAACTTGTCATCCAATTCAGTAAGCGGGCTCAATAGCTTAGCAGGGACAGTTCTTGATGGCTTAGGATCCGACTGCTCCCTCCCTCTTTGAATGCTAAGTTGATTGATGTACTGCTCGATAGCGCGGATGGGGACGAAATCTTCATCCTATACGTAACATACGGTGACTCAGCATTTAAGTCTGGGTGTATGGTCGCTTTTTGAAGAATTTCCCGGCATGCTTTTCTCATTTCAAACTTGGGGTCGCGAGTTCGACTCCCAGTCATGACACTTAATTTTTTTTTTTTTTTCCCCCCTTTTAAAACTAATAACATTGTTTTATAGAAAATTTCCTATTGAAAGGCATTATTTAAGCTGGTAAAATAATAATAATAATTCGTTTACATATTTGTATAACTGTTCGAGTTGGTTATATCCGTGTTGCCATGGTGACATACATACCATGTTTGTAGAACACTTCCTCCAATGGGAAAAGCTTTAATGATGTGATACCAGTTCGTATCTACACGTAACAAGGGATATTATTGTTATATTTGTTATACAGAATAGAGTATGTACCAAAACATTGTCTGAAAATTTCTTTCGCGCGCCGTATTTATATAGTTATTGAGAAAGGTGGGTACAGTTCTGGCCCCGGTTGCACGAAAGGTGAATAGCGCTATCCACCGGATAAGTCCTATCCAACGGCTAAATCTGATGCAGTTATTCAATACATTTTATCCGTTGAATAGGACCAAGAGAAACTTGATAGGACTTATCCGGTGGATAGCGCTATTCACCTTTCGTGCAACCGGAGCCTGGACTAAAAATCCTAAAATTTACGACGGCGAACGTCAACCGGAAGTGTAAATAACTTCTGTTCGGGATTTCGTACATATTAGATATTTAGTCCTAGCGTGAGCTTGTGAGGTTACTTCATCCACAGGGAATACCGCGTTTTTGCATGGGCCATCAAAAATCGTCATTTGGGCCATTTTTGAGCTTTTTGCATGGACTGTAGTCCATCAAATATCGTCATTTTGGGCCATTTTTGAGCTTTTGGGATTATTGGGCTTTAGTATAAACAAACTAGTGGTCTATCACATATCCTGCAATCTGATTGGCTACGCTACTAGGGGTCTAATAGTGATAGTCCCCTAGTAGCGAATCACCATGGTAACCATTGGCCGTGAACGGCGATGAAGCAAAATGGCGGACAAACCCGATAGTTGTTTTCTCGCTAAAAAGAGCTAAAATAGACCGAGAAACAAATCTCAAGAACAAGAAATGGAAAAAGCACATAAATATAGACATCTCACTTGACAATTCAAGCAAGTTTTCTTTGGCTGACACTGCAGAAACTGAGCGAGAAACGATCGTTAAAGTTGAAGATTTTTCGAATTCGGGCCGATTTTCAACTTTAGCGAAGACAAAGTCAAAGGGAGTACTGATAGTGGAAAAAGGTAATAAACGAAGGCTACACCACTCTCGACTCGTGGTTTGTTCATTTGTTATTTGATTTATGAAAGTTTTTCAACAAAAGAACCAACTTTTCTGGTTTAGTCTTCAATTTGTTGATGGTAAAACAGCTCGATTAGTTCAGCCAAATATGTACTTATGACTAGCATAAAATTCTTATTCTTCTTACTTATGCAATAAATATTGGTATAAATTAAGTATGCTAGTTTGTTTATACTAAAACAATTAGACAACTCGTCCTCGTTGTCTATGAGCTAAGATAGTCAACTCGGACTCGTTGTCTAATTGTTAAATAGTCCATCACATATCGTCATATTTTGGACCATTCTTGAACTTTTTGCATGGGCTATTGAAGGAATGGTCAACGATCAGCGTGCGTCCATCGAGTTATGGATGCACGCGGGAGGCTGCTAAGCACGAGAGAAGCGTAAGAGTCGCACGAGGCGTAGCCGAGTGCGACTCTAGCTTCTTGAGTGCTTAGCAGCCTCCCGCGTGCATCCATAACTCGATGGACGCACAGCTGAAGCGTTGACCATTCCTTTTATAACATAGTTACTGCAAATTCAAATAAATATTTAAGCTGGTAAATAATAATAATTCAATTTTATTTTCCAATTGATTTCCGAGCGCGCGCTATGCCGATGACGTGAGCGTGCGTCCATTGAGTTATGGATGCACGCTCGCGCACGCTAATTAGCCAATCAGAGCGCGCGTTATATCAATGCTATGTTATAAATCAAATTATCGTGAATTTGGGCCATTTTTGAGCATTTTGCATGGGCTATATTATATAGTCCATCAATTATCGTCATTTCGGGCCATTTTTGAGCTTTTTGAATGGACTGTAGTCTATCAAATATCGTCATTTTGGGCCATTTTTGAGCATTTTGCATGGACTGTAGTCCATCAAATATCGTCATTTTGGGCCATTTTTGAGCTTTTGGGATTATTGGGCTATAGTCCATCACATATCGTCATATTTTGGGCCATTCTTGAACTTTTTGCATGGGCTATATCAAATATCGTGAATTTGGGCCATTTTTGAGCATTTTGCATGGACTATATAGTCCATCAAATATCGTCATTTTGGGCCATTGTTGAGCTTTTGGGATTATTGGGCTTTAGTCCATCACATATCGTCATATTTTGGGCCATTCTTGAGCTTTTGTGCATGGGCTATTATCCATCAAATATCGTGATTTTGGGCAATTTTTGATCATTTTGCATGGACTGTAGTCCATCGAATATTGTGGTTTTGGGCTATTTTTGATCATTTTGCGTTGGCTATAGTCCATCAAATATCGTCAATTAGGGCCATTTTTGAGCATTTTGCATGGGCAAAATATCGTCATTTTGGGCCATTTTTGAGCATTTTGCATGGGCTATTATAGTCCATAAAATCTCGTCATTTTGGGCCATTTATGAGCATTTTGCATGGGCTATACAGTCTTTCATACGAATGTTCGTGAGCCCAAATCTCGAGATCAACACCTGCGGTAAAGAACATTTCGTTTGATCAGAATTATCATAAGTAACTAAGCCTTGGGGAATGATAGTAACACAATGAAATGCATGCGTCTTTTTACAAGATCTGTAGACACAACAAGTTCATTAGGTTCTTTATAATGTGACAATAAACACTCATTAGTTGCGCTTTCCCTCAGGACTTCAGGCATCGAATTTGCACAACAATGACCATTGTTCAGATAGACTAGCTAAACTTGTCATCCAAATCAGTAAGCGGGCTCAATAGCTTAGCAGGGACAGTTCTTGATGGCCGCTTAGGATCCGACTGCTCCCTCCCTCTTTGAATGCTAAGTTGATTGATGTACTGCTCGATAGCGCGGATGGGGACGAAATCTTCATCCTATACGTAACATACGGTGACTCAGCATTTAAGTCTGGGTGTATGGTCGCTTTTTGAAGAATTTTCCGGCATGCTTTTCTCATTTCAAACTTGGGGTCGCGAGTTCGACTCCCAGTCATGACACTTAATTTTTTTTCTTTTTTTTCCCCCTTTTAAAACTAATAACATTGTTTTATAGATAAATTCCTATTGAAAGGCATTATTTAAGCTGGTAAAATAATAATAATAATTCGTTTACATATTTGTATAACTGTTCGAGTTGATTATATCCGTGTTGCCATGGTGACATACATACCATGTTTGTAGAACACTTCCTCCAATGGGAAAAGCTTTAATGATGTGATACCAGTTCGTATCTACACGTAACAAGGGATATTATTGTTATATTTGTTATACAGAATAGAGTATGTACCAAAAAATTGTCTGAAACTTTCTTTCGCGCGCCGTATTTATATAGTTATTGAGAAAGGTGGGTACAGTTCTGGCCCCGGTTGCACGAAAGGTGAATAGCGCTATCCACCGGATAAGTCCTATCCAACGGCTAAAACTGATGCAGTTATCCAATACATTTTATCCGTTGAATAGGACCAAGAGAAACTTGATAGGACTTATCCGGTGGATAGCGCTATTCACCTTTCGTGCAACCGGAGCCTGGACTAAAAATCCTAAAATTTACGACGGCGAACGTCAACCGGAAGTGTAAATAACTTCTGTTCGGGATTTCGTACATTAGATATTTAGTCCTAGCGTGAGGTTGTGAGGTTACTTCATCCACAGGGAATACCGCGTTTTTGCATGGGCCATCAAAAATCGTCATTTGGGCCATTTTTGAGCTTTTTGCATGGGCTATATAGTCCATCAAATATCGTCATTTTGGGCCATTTTTGAGCTTTTTGCATGGACTGTAGTCCATCAAATATCGTCATTTTGTGCCATTCTTGAACTTATTGCATGGGCTATATCAAATATCGTGAATTTGAGCCATTTTTGAGCATTTTGCATGGGCTATAGTCCATCAAATATCGTAATGTTGGGCCATTTTTGAGCTTTTAGGATTATTTCCATGACCTCGAGCCAAATATTTTCCCATCCGGCCCTCCCACTCATTCAATAAGTACATATTATTATTATTTTAAATGGCAGCTAGTACCAAATCAGTGCCGAATATTTCGAATACTTGGATTCAAATATATTTCACACCAATAACATAAATTAACACACACACTAACATATAAGAAAAGTCACTTTGTAGCCTGGTAAGAAAAGTTCTAAATTTCTCCCACCCTTCAAAGTCCTTCTGTGCCTCAGTGCGGTCTCTCAAACATTTTTGGTGGGTTATAGTCCATGCAAACTGGTCCAAAATCGTCCAAAATGATCATATTTGGTGGGTTATATAGCCCATGCAAACTGGTCCAAAATCGTCCAAAATGATCATATTTGGTGGGTTATAGCCCATGCAAACTGGTCCAAAATCGTCCAAAATGATCATATTTGGTGGGTTATAGCCCATGCAAACTGGTCCAAAATCGTCCAAAATGATCATATTTGGTGGGTTATAGTCCATGCAAACTGGTCCAAAATCGTCCAAAATGATCATATTTGGTGGGTTATATAGCCCATGCAAACTGGTCCAAAATCGTCCAAAATGATCATATTTGGTGGGTTATAGCCCATGCAAACTGGTCCAAAATCGTCCAAAATGATCATATTTGGTGTGTTATAGTCCATGCAAACTGGTCCAAAATCGTCCAAAATGATCATATTTGGTGGGTTATATATA
Source organism: Actinostola sp. cb2023 (assembly GCA_033675265.1). Classification (NCBI taxonomy): domain Eukaryota; kingdom Metazoa; phylum Cnidaria; class Anthozoa; order Actiniaria; family Actinostolidae; genus Actinostola; species Actinostola sp. cb2023. The sequence goes on from JAUJYZ010001540.1 coordinate 1,044,629, forward strand.
GCCCATGCAAACTGGTCAAAAATCGTCCAAAATGATCATATTTGGTGGGTTATATAGCCCATGCAAACTGGTCAAAAATCGTCCAAAATGATCATATTTGGTGGGTTATAGCCCATGCAAACTGGTCAATAATCGTCCAAAATGGTCATATTTGGTGGGTTATAGCCCATGCAAACTGGTCCAAAATCGTCCAAAATGATCATATTTGGAGGGTTATAGCCCATGCAAACGTCAAAAATCGTCCAAAATGATCATATTTGGTGGGTTATAGCCCATGCAAACTGGTCAAAAATTGTCCGATATGGTCATTTCTGGTGGGTCCCATGGCTCCAATGTACTTATCGGTATTGCTATAACCACCAAGCGGTTAATCATTAATTTTAAAAATTATTTATTTAATTAAAACTCAAAATATACAAATTTTAATCTCGATATTTTGCAACGAAAGAAAAGACACAAAAAAAAGGGGGGGAAAAGGACACCATAAAAATGTTGGTGTCCACGTACGGAGAGTCGATCCCGGGGTCACTGGCGTCGAGGTCCAGCGTATTTCCAGAGGGCTACGTTAGTCAATGAATTTCCATAACAATAACCGTTACACGATAGACTACTAAATTAACCCTCGAAATCAATCGGAAGTACAGATAGCTGAAGTAGTAAGGAGCAGTCATTTAGGACTAGGATACGACTGTTCCCTCCCTCTTTGACTACTACGCTGATTGTGTACTACTCGATAGCGCGATAGCGCGGATGAGGCCGAAATCTTCGTCCCATACGTAACATACGGTGACTCAGCATTTAAGTCTGGGTGTATGGTCGATTTTTAGTGTTTTGCATAGAATTTCCTAAGTAGCGGACGGATTTTTTTTTTTAGATTCTGTGTTTTATTTCGTCGGAAATGTTTATTTTTAAATGATTTTTTTTCTTTTATTTTCTGGCTTTTTTCCCCGTAAAGTTTATTTTTAATTAAACGATTTTTTTTCTTTTAGTTTCGTTTCTGTTTTTTTTCCTTCGGTAAAGTTAATTTTCAAATTATTTTATTTTGCTTTCAGTTGCTGTTTTTTTTTTGCGATTGAGTTTCGACTATTTAAATTTTAGGAACCCTGTTTTTTCGAACGCACAACCGAGATGTATTATGGGTAATTTGCACCGGTTGCATTTTTTACAAGTCTATAGTGTCCAAAACTACCTTGGTAGGTCCTGGAATCCAACACAGCGTAAGAGCTTGCTAGAATAGCCTGGTGCGTGCCTCACTGTAAGAGCTTGCTAGAATAGTCTGGTGCGTGCCTCACTGTAAGAGGTTATTACACGTGAAAAGGGATGGGTACACTGTGCTACTTCCTAAGTAATCATAGGATGTCACAATGGTCTATCAATAACGTAAATTGTAGCTAAGAATGCACGCAGAACACTTTGTAGTTGCTTGATGGTGAATGGACTGTCTATTGTTGTGCAAATTACTATGGTCCCGTGGCTCGCAGTGAAACACAACCAAGCATGATTTTTTGCTCTTTTTCCTCTTTATATATTATTTCTACTGTAATATTTGTTCGACATATTCCTAAGAATCAATGATAAATTTAAATACTAAACTTTGAAACTATGTTAACTATTTACAGCAATAAACGGGATTAATGATAAAACCCCATGACATCGACCTCGAACTTCTCGACATCCCTGGGATTTAGTCATCTCGATTATCAGTTTATCGAGTGTTCGAGATACCTCTACCGACTCTGAGCAAATTTCGTGTAAAAAATCGCAATATCGGTGTCGCAACAGTGAACGTTGTAATTTTTTCAGTCATGCGAAATCTGATCTGAGATTTATTTACAGCCATCGAGTACTACAGACAAAGGATCAGTACATTTTACCACAATCCTTTGCGCGCATAAGCCACAATATACCTCGTGCAGGGATCCTTTAATACATCAGTATTTGACGTAGTGAACCTGCTATGTGACGTGTCAGAGCGTTTGTAGATCTAAGTGCTACTTATATAGGTTCGCTAAGGATTGTGGTACAATTAGAGCCGCCATCTTTCTTTGTACAGTCGATCCTCTTCCAAATAAATGAAGAAGAAAGCAAGGTTTCACAGGGGCGGGAAAAAGTTAATGTGGCAGATAGATATGTCTGACTCTCGCATTGGGGTCACAAATTCTTTCCAAATTCATTGCTTCAAATAACAAGACCGAAGCCTCTCTTCTCAACATGGCTGCTTCGGCGGCCGCTTCCTGCTGGATTGCCCGCCTTTTCTCGGGATCTTTCTCATTAGCACAAGCATCTGCTAAGTCACGTGACGTGTAATCTTCGTTTCGATCGTCCAGGACTTCCCTGTAATAACGAAGCTTTTCCGATATATTACTTGGAGTTCTTTCCGGCTGCCGTGTGGACTGACCCCCCTGACTACCTCGAATCGCTAGAGTATTTTGCTGTGAATGTGATAAACCTGTTCGTATAGTTCCAGGGGGAGTCATGTAGTTAAACAATCGACTATTTCGTTGTGTTAGTCTTGCGTAATTCCGCGAGTGATAGTTATCAGGTTTGAACACTCCTGACGCCATTTCTTCGTAGGGATGGCCGTGTTTACGCTGTGCGGTGTCGCTACCTACTCGTAATGTTGAAGCTCGCAAGAGTTCGTAGTCTTCATTGTAGTGTTTACTTTTGTCGTCTTTTTGAAGCACTAAGGTATTTGTTTGATATTGCTTTTCGTCCTTCACAGAGCCGTGCGTTTTCTTCTGCCTTCCATCGTCGTAGAGTAAAGGTTCGTAAAGTTCTGGTGAATAACGCGATGTACCCTCGAGAACACGCCTTATTTCCTTGTCGTTGTCATCATATTGTGTCAATTGCTCTTTATTTGCCTGTTTATTTTCCAAGTCATCACTCGCCAGAAATTCCTCAACAGAGATAATCTTTTTACCGTTGTTGTTTTCGTCTTTAGTACGGCTGTCCTTGCCTTCAGTTTCATTTTCCTTCTCTGCATTTTCCACCTCATTGGCAAAGACATCCCCACTTGCATGTTTTTGCCAAATATCATCAGAAGCTTTGCTTAAATTCTCTTTTCCTTTGGGCGTCAAATCATCCCTAGAATTGTCTTCATGATTGCCATCAATAATCCTTACTGAATAAGTTGGCTCTGATAGTCTTGAAGAGTCTAATTGTTCGAGATTCAATTTCTCTATTTGCATCCTTGGTGCTTTGCGCTTAGCTGGCAACGCTGGAAGACATCGTTCGCCTGTACCATCCTCGACATCGCGCAAAGCTGGATACCTTGGGGTGATAGTATTTTGAACTTGTCTTGGACTGACTCCAAGTCTTGAACGCGGGCTAGACTCGTTCATGTCATTCTGCAAATCCTGAGACAAATTTGTGCTCAAAAGTTGCAGTTGTTCAGTTAGTTTCGCTCTTTCACTGAGAGCGCGAGTAAGTCTTCTCTTATACTGTTCTAGTTGGGCTCTTTCTAAAGCTACAACGGTTCTTTGCAAACCCTTGTCTTGGTCGTAGTGTTCTTGGCCTCTCTGTCTAGGAGACGATGGTAATGAGTTTGGTTGCCTTGCTGCTACAGAGCTCTTTGAATCATCTATCACACTGTCAATCGCGTTTTCCACGTTTTTTGCATCGCTATTATCTTTAATGACATTTTCTCCTTTCTGTTCGACACTAAGTCTCTCGTCATCTTGTACGCTACTTGGCAAATGACTTATGCTTTGAAATTTCCTTTCTGCCTTCATGCTATTTAGAAACGCTTTTCTCCTTAAGTCCTCCTCGCTGGCACTGGTCAATCGATGTTTGCTCAAGCCGTGTTTTGTTCTATGCTTCCCGTACGGTTTCAAAGGAGTCGAGCCGTCTGGAGAGCTATGACGACGAGAACTCGACGAAGTTGAAGTACTCGGTTTTTGTTGGAAAGAAGTTGCTCTTTTAGTGTTCAGTGTAGAATGCAGCGTCTCATGGGAGCCATAAATGTCATCTTGCTTGTTCTGATTGACGTCTCCTACAAACCCTGCGTTCGATACTCCGTTTTTGCTACCTTCTTTAGCTGATTTCTTCTCAGAAGAGATGATGTTGTGTTTGTTGTCAACACTATCGTCGATGTCACTATGTTTGAGAAGATTCTCAGTAGATTGTGACATGGCGTCTTTTGTGATGATATGTACGCTGCCTGCTTGAAGATAATATCCTGATACAAGATTATTCTTCAGCAAGCTTACTTCATTATCTAAAAGTCTCCATTGACAGAAGACAGAATAAAAACAGCTTAAAACTGAAATAAAACTATTAGTTGGCGTCTCTGGTCAACCAAAAACGCAAGAATTCCCCGAGGCGTCTTCTGCAACCAACGAAGGTCTAGAGTATTAATAAAACAAACGGGTACCTGTTGCAGCGATTGAATATATAAGATACTTATAAATTACTGACAGAATTCAGTGGTTTTCAAGACACCAAAATATTTTTCGGCCGTGTAAACACGTTTATAAATCGGTGCAGTAAGTCGTATTTATGGATAAAGGACTTTTGCATATTTGTTTGTTGTCAAACTCAGCTGCGATATAACAAATAAAAACATCGATGTGTGCTTTCTTTACAAAAAAAGCTGGTGTTTTTTCTAGATTCGTTCGTATTGTATAGTGAAAGATGTACTGGTTATTACTAATATTATTATTTTTAAATAAAATAAAATAAAATATAAAAAATATATACTGAAAGGTCTCTTAGTTTAGTGAATTGTTTTCTTCTCATTGCGTCGGTATCGAGGTTTCTTCTGTGGACACCAAGTATTATCTATATTAATCATGTAGCTTGCTTGACCATTCATCAATCAATAATAGTGCTTATTATGGCAACATAATTAACCAATGGGGAGTCTCGTCCCCATGACCTACTCGCTCCTTGACGCTGACCATAATGAACGCAGGCTCTACTGGAAGACGTGTTTTTGGCGCATGGTGATTGCGCATTGCACATTATTAGGTAGTTAAGCATGCTGCATGAGTTTAGGCAAATACTTTGTCGTTCTTTCTTGCGTTGTGTTTTTAAACCATTAATTTTGTTTGCCGTGGATAACACAGATCATAACTCACTATCACCTTTTGATTCGACAAAATATTAACGAAACCTCGCCCTCGTCGTTGCAGTTCTCGTCCACCCGCGGCATACAGTCGCTATTTGACTACTTAACAATTAGACTACGAGTTCGAGGTTTCTATGAGGCAATAGTCAACGAGGCGCGTATAGCGCAGTTGACTATATCCTCATAGTAAACGAGAACGAGTAGTCTAATTGTTTTAGCATAAACCATCCAGTAGGTCAGTAGGAAATGAAAGAAACAAGCAAGAGACAATAAATCGTCGAGAAACTCCTCCGAAACATTAGCAAAACGCGACGACGAAGCCGCCATTTTGTTTGTTTACCTCTACTCGGGGTCTTTGAGCTGATAGACCACTAGTAGTGAACCAATCAGATTGCAGGATTTGCGATAGCTAGACCACTGGATGGTACGTTTATGCTAATACATCTTAGTCCATGCAAAACAAGAGACCATGATATGTTGGTGTATGGTCGGTGTTGTGAGATCAATGTTCAACCATGTATTCAATATACCTTGCATGTTTATATACAGTACTGTAGAACTGTCATGTGACTAAAGACAGCTTACTTGATAATGACGTTATAATTACTGTAATTATTTCCAGTCTAGATACATCGAAACGCTTCAGATTCGCTTTATCGTGTGACAGTCCTCTCACTGAGTATTAGAGTACATTCCATGGACGACCTTTTGAGATCACACAACAAGCAGGTATACACACAGTGCGTTACCTAACACCACGTGAATGAACTGATTATCACGCAGACTCATAACTACACCATTAATGGTTTTAGAGTGTCTGTCGCCTTTGCAAGAATGAAGAACTTAATGAGTTTGGTAGACGAATCAAGATGGACGACAAATCCACGCAACTCAACATTGAGCGAGTTTTGCTAGTTCTACAACCTGTCTTGAAAACAAAATGTGGACGCAAAATGGGAAAAAAAGCAAACCCAGAATCAAAGAATAAGAAAGTGAGTTTCCAATACCAGTGATACAATACTGTAGAACAATACCAGTGATACAATACTGTAGAACAATACCAGTGATACAATACTGTATAACAATACCAGTGATACAATACTGTAGAACAACACAAAGCAATGGACGAAACGAGTGACTTGAAAGCGAATGAAGAAATCTCTGACAAGAGAAAACACGACTATTCAATGCAATGTGAATTGGCAATTAAAGAATATCGAAGTATTCATACTTTAAATGAAATCATGTACCGCCGACATTAAAGAATCAAAGGTCTCACGAATAAAGCAAGACAAGAAAACAAACCAATATTGTATTAATATCAGTACTGGTTTATACATGGAAAAGGCATTTTTATATTGAAATATTTAATACGAATATATATGGTTGTAAAATAGACTGAACCATATGATATCTGTGAAAGAAATTACATAGTTAATTCATCCAATACCAATGGTATTGACAATGGTAACATGATTCATTCAAATAAACAGTTCATTAAAATTTTTCTCATGCTCAAAGCAACCACAAGATATTTCAATAGTTCTTCATCGATTCGTGCCATGCGGGACTAGCGACTTTCAACGACAGAAAACAATCCACCAGACTATTCCTCAGCTTGCTAATAGCCATCTATCTATTCCTTCTGCAGTAGGGCAGTTTTTGAACTAATTTCGTAGCATTTTTTAAGGGACTTTGTACACTGATTTTTGAACAAACCGTCCGCCATTTTGTTTTTACACTTGCAAATATTAGAGCGCGCAAAGCAGGCTGGAGGATTTTCAAACAATAGACCATTCTTACACATTTTCTTATGCAAATGAGCAAAGTGATAGACTAATTCAAAAACGATGTTTCTATTGTTTTATGTCAACATTTTTTCGTGTTCTTGTTGATATTTGTGAATAATTTACACTGACTCGAGGCTAACCCTGTACAAATGCGTCTGATGTCAATAAGTACAGCGGTTTTACACATTTCGTATTAAAAACTATTCAGACGACAGAGAAAGCGTTTAATTTACCATGCAGCATTATACATAATTGATGATGTGGAGCATATCCATAGTCATTTTATACTGTGTTATTTTTTACAACTATTTTACAACTATCCCGAAATACTTACAGTGTATTTATAATTCCTATGGACCTTCAAGCTAAAGTTGTTTGAGTTTTGAATCACATTAGCAATGAACTGCAGGCAGCAACACCGGCTCAAGGATAAAACAAACCCGATCTGGTCTTCACGTTTTGTCGACTGTTTTCCTTCGCAGGCTTTAGAGTTTTGTGTTTTTGTCCAAATTTTCTCATTTTCTCCACAGTTTTTGTCTTATTTACCATGAAATGCTCGTGATTTGATGATTCATTCGCATAACACGAGTCAACAACCACAGCTCGATTGGTATTGATTGGTGGAAAATACGAGAATCCTGATCTTGAAATTACATGATTCGAGGGAAGTCCTGCAAATGTAGCGTAATTGTCGCTCACCGCAATTTTTCGTTTCAAAGCTTGATAGTCTTTTCGCTTTCTCCGTATTTCTTCGAGCATTTTTTGTTCTCTCATATGTCGCTCTATTCGCATGACATCTCTGGCGAGCGCAAGAGCTAAGCCAATGGGAAGTTCCCCAGCTGGCAGTGTCACTATATTGAGAAGTGCCGTCTTTTCATTGCTACATACGCTTTTATCCATAAAATTAAGATTGTTCCTTGTCTTCAGTTTTCTCTCTTGACATTCCGACTGTTCACAATTCTTACATCGATTGTCAATGGATGGTAGTCGTGTCTTGGGTAGTCCTAGGTCCATCTCGTAACTGCTTTTCTTGTGTTCTTGTCCTTCGTTGTGTTGGTGTTGTTTCTTCATTCTTTCTTGGTTATCGACTAAAGTAACGACTCAGGTTGATCTGTGAGAGATTCAAGATCACTGTGGATATCGTTGAGAAGTCGGCCAGCTGACTAATCAGTCAGTTTCTTCTTCAAGGACCGTGTACTGAACCATGCACACTGTTTTGTAGATCATTCAGTTGTGTTTTCAATTATCCTTGTTGTTTGAGATTCCCATTGAAACATAGCATGCCTTTTTCAATTAATTGACGTATAACCAAACAGGATAGCATCGGAAGAACGATTAAAAACAAACCGAATACAATGGAGCGTAACACAACTGAAGTCGAGAAATCCTTGTGAAAAGTTCGGTACCTCGGCTAACGCATATGCATTTACGAACAATTCATCAGTCAGCGTTGCTCAATCCAACATAGTAGCTTTATAAACCATGACTTACAGTACTCTACGTGCATTTCTACAGTCTACAATTATAATTTTGTAGTCAAATGCTCACGGTTTTTTTTATTTCTTTAATCGCACAATTAACGTCATTAACAATTAATGTTCCTGTCTGGCGATTAGCATTCATATGGAAAGAGTGAATGAGAGTTTATCATGTAATTTCAAAACTCATAGGACGAAAAAATGAGTATCATAGCTGGAAAGAGCTCGTTGAAATTAGTAAAAATGTGAAGTTTGGAAAAGATCGCTTCACAAATTACGAAGATATGAATTTTCAAAAATCGAAAATTTAAATGAAAATCTTTGGAGACACATACAAATTTAAAAAAAAAAAAAAAAAATTCATATCTTCGCAATTTGTAAAGCGATCTTTTCCAAACTTCACATTTTTACTAATTTCAACGAGCTCTTTCCAGCTATGATAATCATTTTTTTTTGTCCTATGAGTTTTGAAATTTCACGATAAACCCTCATTAATGCAGCCAAACCTTTTCCAATTAACAATTGACTGTATTTTCTGCAGGTGAGGTATTTTTACCGCGATTAAGTTTAATAATAATAATTTTACACTAAACATCCGATCTGCGTGCAATATCCATAGTCTTACTGTTATATTATAAGTTTTGATTCGTCAATAAGCAAGACATGTTGATAAATGTACGTTTTATAAAACAGTTCAGATGCTTCAACATCCTGACATCTTTCTCTGGGGATTGAACACATATCGAGAAAAGTAATTTGTTTTTGTTTTGCACTAAGTTTTTGCTGTACTCCTACTGTGGAACAAACTGATTCCCGTTGGTAGTCAGAGTCAAATCTCTTCCGCATCACCATGACGACCACAAACAAATTCTTTGGGCGCCTTCCAATCAGATTCTAAAGGCGTAAAATGACTGGGGAATTCCGCATTGATAGCGTGTCACTCTAACGACAGAAATAACTTTTTTAGTTGCAATAATACTCGACTCTAGTAAATCGGAAAAAATGACGCATAACAATACTTCTGAATGCTTTTTACAATAAAACTAAAACGCACGAAACTAAAACAACACAAAGCACGAAAAACAAAATGGAAAACGGGACAAAATATGCAAAACAGAAATTATTGTAAAACCCTTCAGTAACGCCTGCTAGCAGGGTTTTCGCTACCTTCCTGGGCGAGTAAGTCAAACCGCAGTCGGTCAAGAAACGAAGCAGTTCTCGTAACACTGAGATAACACCGTTAAATTTGAGGCTTGAAAACACTCAGTTGCACATAATAGCCTAGTGGTAAGGGATCATTTAATAATATTTAGTGGCCATCTTCCCTCTCGCTCTTTAATTGCGAACGTAGATGTGTTCTGCTGGATAGAGTAAATGGAGCCGAAATCTTCATCCTTTACGTAAATCCATGCGACCATTCAGCGAATTTTGGACTTCATACTACATACAATTAGCACATTAATGGGCGATGCAGTTTGCGAGTCAGACAGGTTTCGTCGATAGACTTTGCTTCAAAAGCAAATAACAATGTTCTCATAACGTGACTTTTGGTTAATCAATTTCATCCTCAAATATCTCATTAACTCCGACACAAACACACAGGTTGTGATGTAGAGTTGGAAATGTTTATCTTTGGTTGAGCAATAGTTCAACCTTAGCAAACACAGTTGACTAATTGCAAAACATTTCATTAACAAAAGTGCATACAGCAGGTACTTTATCTCCTTTTACTTACACAAAACTTGTCTTAGACCAAAACCGAGTCTTTGCCCGTTCAATATTGAGTTAATATATTTTTTAAATACTTCAAATTCGGTAGTCGTGTAAAACGTGCAGAACAGCACTGAAATGACCAATCAAAACGTCGTATAAAACATGACGGCGAAAACAGCTGAAACAAGTCTTTCTCACATGACGTTATCCTTTACTTTCTTGACTAGAAACATCGCCAGCTGTTGCCAACTCTACCTCCTCATTAACAAATCCCAGATTGTTTACCAAATGGCAGCTTTACAAACATTAATCATCGCGTAATAACTTAAACTCTCGCTAAGTAAATCGACGATGTTTCCTCGATAAACTCAGCTGGGGTAGTCACGTGGTTAATAGCATGTCACATGACCTTGAGAGAGACCAAGGCGTTCAGAAATAGATTCACACTGAGAAGAGAAACTGCTAAAGTTGGTAGCATAACTTGCCAGAGAGAGAACTCTTGACGATCTACACGAATCGACGACCACCATGTTTGATGTTTTAGCGTTTGCCATGTTTGTTTGCTTACAGCTCTCCCTGGCTAAAGGTACGATATACACTCAGCATGATCTACTTGTTTTATGCGGAGATTTCTGTGATTGTTTTTACAATTGATAACTGATGACGTTCTCGGCACTGTCATGGTCATTGTAGTTGGTCACTGTTCCGTGAAAGTAGTTGTAGCTGATACTGTAATAATAATAATAATAATAATAATAATAATAATAATAATAATAATAATAATAATAATAATAATAATAATAATAATAATAATAATAATAATAATAATAATAATAATAATAATAATAATAATAATAATAATAATAATAATAATAATAATAATAATAATAATAATAATGTCTTTATTCCTAGATAAAATACATATCTATGGTTACAAATACTAAAAACATGAATACTAAATATAAACTATAAAATCGATACTGTAAAATTAAATTTAGTTTAATTTAATTGTGCGCGATCCAGCTAAAATATATATATGAGAGATGTTAGTACAGAAAGGGTCTTCAGAACTAAGACCCATTTGATGACACGCTTTCAAAATTGAAAATTGGAAAGCTTTCTCAAAGTTACATCGGTTCCAAGACCCTATTTGTGCTGGCAATTCTCATGATGTGTCTCTTATCCGTGTACACAATTACGCACGAACCTTGACCAAACCACTGACGGACTAAGCGCGATCCTGTCTAGCTTGCATCTCAATGAGCGCATGCCGACTCGTCTGCAAAGAACACAATTAGTAATTAAAGACGCATTACAGCAATTGTGCTATCATTGTCGCAATATTGGCTATCAATAAATCTCGAAAATACCGAAAAGAACTACCCTGTCTCCTATGACGACACAGTATCGTCGCACCACGTGACCGTCAGTCAACATGAGAGATGTTAGTACAGAAAGGGTCTTCAGAACTAAGACCCATTTGATAACACGCTTTCAAAAAATTGGAAAGCTTTCTCAAAGTTACATCCGTTCCAAGACCCTATTTGTGCTGGCAATTCTCATATATATCTATTAATTAAAAAAACTATTTAGACACCAAGTTCGTATTTGAAAGCAAGTCTATTTCTGTAGCTGTTTTAATGGATATATATGTTGCCACTCATTTACAACCCCGTGAACTAAGTCATATACACTTAGTCTTCTTCAAACACTGGCAATCACTTGAATCAGTTGATTATAAACTGAGCTCAGGAAAACACACTGAACTACAGTTACTTGGTGGCAGTCAGTTGGATGGTTTGTGAATATAAAACATGAAAACTAAGTCCTCGACAATTCGTTGCTTTTATTCAAGACAGTTTACTTATAAATACACTGCCTGCTGGACCTAACGCACGCTCAAGGGGGGGTATAGACTGTAATACCCCCCCCCCCCCCCCCCCCCCCCCCCCCCCCCCCCCCCCCCCCTTCGCACGCTCCTCGGATATTCGTTGGACATTAGTTGAAACTGTTCGATTTCCAAGGTTGGAAAATTCGTTCAAAATTTTCAAAAAGAAATTCCAATGAATTTCCAAGTTTTGAAGAAAGACTTGTGAATAGAGTCAACGCGGGTTTTTAACTCCATGAAATTGTCAGTTACGTCAAGAGAAAATGAGGTGTAGGAGGAGGAATCCCCGGTACCCCATCATGTCGCCGTTAATTCTATTTTTAGAACTCAATCTATTTTTAGCTTTAGTTACCATGCCCGCGCAACCACTCTTGACTTTTAAAATACTCAACCTTGTCTTGGTTTTTCCTTTCATAAACTTTTTTATTTTTTGCCATTAAAAAGAAAAACGAAAGACTACACAGCTTCTGCTCCAAGATAACAAAGCATGCAGTGGTTGTACGATTGCTACCATGTTTTTAATACATGCAAAGTCTGCAAACGAACTGAATAAAAATACAAAACTAAGCGAAACAAATATCGTCAACTCTCTGAGAAATGCCACAATTTAATTCTCTAAGACTCATTGTAGGATTTTACGAATACTCAGGTGAATTGAGCAAAATTAAGGTGCTACAAATATAAATTACACAACGATCAAAGTCAAAGCTGAATCACGAAAACAAACTCTAAAGTTAATGTGGTCTTACCGACACTTGTATTCAACAATTACGAAGTCCAAGCGTTATTCTCAGGTTGGAATTAATCAACGAAAGAATTAATTACAAAAGCCAATATCACCAAAACCTTGAAGCACCAGCCATATTGTGGACATGAAAATTTAATTCAAGAACAAGCATCATCATCATCCGTTCTACAAACTACAACAAAACTCC